>JAOVVA010000041.1:18438857-18449171 GCA_028565275.1 Leiocassis micropogon | reverse complement strand
GTGTGATGTATTCTGTGTGTGTGTATGATACTGTGTGATGTATTCTGTGTGTGTGTATGATACTGTGTGATGTATTCAGTGTGTGTGTGTGTATGATACTGTGTGCAGTATTCTGTGTGTGTGTATGATACTGTGTGATGGATTCTGTGTTTATGATACCGTGTGATGTATTCTGTGTGTGTGTATGATACTGTGTGATGTATTCTGTGTGTGTGTATGATACTGTGTGATGTATTCTGTGTGTGTGTATGATACTGTGTGACATATTCAGTGTGTGTGTGTGTATGATACTGTGTGCAGTATTCTGTGTGTGTCTGTATGATACTGTGTGACATATTCTGTGTGTGTGTGTATGATACTGTGTGACGTATTCTGTGTGTGTGTGTGTGTGTGTGTGTGTATGATACTGTGTGCCGTATTCTGTGTATGCATGAGACTGTGTGATGTATTCCATGTGAATAAAATGAGTGACATATTCTGTGTGTACGTGTGTACGAGACTGTGTGACGTATACTGTATATATGAGTCTGTGTGATGTTTTCTGTGTGTACATAGACTGTGATATATTGTGTGGGTGTGGGTGTATGAGACTATGTGACATATTCTTTGTGTATGAGACTGTGTGATGTACTGTATTCAGTGTGTGTATAAACTGTGTGACGTATTCTGTGCATGTGTGTGTGTGAGACTGTGTGATGTATTCTGTATGTATGAGTCTTTGTGATGTTTTCTGTGTGTACATACACTCTAAAAAATGCTGGGTTGTTTCTGTAAACCCATTGTTGGGTTGCTCTGTGTTGGGTCAAATGAAATTTAGTGGGTCATTTACAAATGAACAGCTGGTTGGGTTATTTTGACCCAACAACTGGTTTATTCTTTATTCTCTGGTTTCTCCAAACGGCAGCCTGCTGAATGTTTAAAAATATTACTGTTATTGTGTCACAAAGTGTAGTTTTAAGAGTTGTTTAATGTATGTATGTACAGCTCAAAACATCCATCGGTTATTGAAAATAGCATCTATTTAAAAAATCAGCCCAACGATTCCAAAGATTTGAGCTCCAGGCAGGCAATACAGGTGCCCTACACTTGTGTAGCCGCCCAACGCTGCCTCACCTCGGAAAGAACTTCAGAAAACTATCACTGGCTGTGATGTCTCTGCAGTGGTTAAAACAGTGGATTTATTTCACTTTGTATATTTCTAAAATGCAATCGTTAGTATAATACGGTAATAGTATAATACGGTAATAGTATAATATATTACGGCTGTGTGACGCATCGTGTACGCTGCGCTCCATTTGCAATATACCCGGTGTCCTCAAACCCTTAAGTGTGCACTTCCAAGTCAAGTCTTTGCGTTCTTGGAACTGAGACACGGCATGACGAACTTTCTGGATTCTTCATTTCTGAAGTGAGGGGCACAACACTTAAAGTCGTCAGTATTTTATGGTAAGTTAATATGAATTTTTACCTAAATTTTAAATGTGGTAGGCACGAGATCATTTCCATGTTCATTCACTTTTCCATCTTTTAAATCACACTTTGATATGGGGCTGTGGGGAGTTTATGTTTTTATATTCTGTGCCAATGTTGCACTGTATTTTATGAGAAAAGGGCGTTTGAGGCACACACAAATAAAAAAAAAAACTACATTTATTTGTCTAAAGCTAAATTTTGTCTAAAAATCACTAAAGCTGTGTGTGGAAAGTTTGTTGGCATTTTTTATAATATTTTAAAGTTGTCAGAAGAAGCAATTGGGGTGTTTAATGACAGTCTTAATATGTCTTCTGTTTCTGTATGTAAAAAAAAAACAACTGGTTGTGTTATTTTGACCCAGCAGTTGGTTTAATCTTAAGCAAACTTTCTGGATTCTTCACTTCTGACTGGATCACGCTCAAAGCACTCACTATTTTATGGTAAGTTAATGTAAATTTTGACATATTTTTTTTTAGTAAGTTGTGGTAGGAGCAAGCATATTTTATTGTTCAAATTAAATGCTTTGATATGGTGGTGTGGGGTCAACATATTTTTTTCATTCTGTTTTTTATTATTCAAAAAATAAGAATGTGTCATCGCTTAAAACAAGCTTTTTCTTCGTCCTTATGAAATATTTATTGTAAGTTGTAAATTCATCACTTAAATATCGTATTCATCTAGGGTTTGCTGAGAATTTGAAAAGAATGCTTCGTATTAAATCCAGAAGGAGTGCTGTATCCTGTTATCCCTCACACGTTAAATAGTGAGGTAAATTAGTCAGAAATATACACTAAATTCATGTTCACATTATGTATTTTTGTTTATTGACAAGAGAAAAAACATTTTGCATTAAATACATATGTAGCTGTACTTCCTTAACAAAAATGCTTGACGTAAATGTTAGTTATATTGCAACACTAAGTGATGGTGTGTAATCCACAGGACCAGCATGATAGGAATGATATCTATAAAATATGGAGATGTCTGGAGCACTGTTCCATGTTTTGTGCCTTGGGGATGAGACAAGAGGAACCTGACAGACCTTTCCCATTGATGGAGGCAATTCTATTGATACAGACTCTTTGGTAGAAGCTGATCTTTGTCTTAAAGTTTTTTTTAATTTTTTTTATCTTTGATGTTAACTACACAAAGCAGTGTCTTCTCACCTGATCATTTTTGTTTTTAATGTCAATTTGAAGGAAATGAAATAATAATAGTTAAATAACTCATAGTTAAAATATTAAGATGGGGAATGTTTGATGTCATGTGGGCATTATAAGAGTTGTATTAAAAACTTCTATATAAAACGTGTTTATACATTGTATTAAATGCAAAAAAATGCATTTTAAATCAGATTTACAGGGGCCTCTTGTTTTTATTGTTTTACAGAGTGTTTATGTTACATTTATTTTATATTTAATAAGTGGTCACCTTGGGATTATATGATTTTTTTTCTGACATTTTTGTCAAAATTGAGTTATTCACATTTTCTTACACTATGACCATCCATTTACATTATGTAAAGTTGTGTACTTTTTGCGTCTTTTTTGAAAAAATAAAATAAAAATAAAAATAAAATGGAATGTGTCAACCCAGAAAGAGTGTTAATTTTACCCACTGGTTGGGTCAAATAAAATAACCCAGCACTTTAACATTTAACCCAGCTAGAGTGTCAATTTAACCCACTGGTTGGGTCAGATGAACAACCCAGAATTCTGGGTTAAATGGTTAAACCCAGCACTTGGGTCATAACGACCCAGCGCGTGTTCTGTCCAATAATGACCCAGCGGCTGGGTTATGGTTGGGTTGTTTTTTAACCCAGCAGTTTTTAGAGTGTACACTGAGAGATATATTGTGTGGGTGTGTGTGTGTGTATAGAGACTATGTGATGCATTCTGTATATGAGACTGTGTGAAGTATTGTGTGTAGGTACAGTATATACAGACTGTGTGATTTTTTTTCTGTGTGCATGTAGACTGTGTGTATGCCAGTGCCCACACTGTTCTCTCCTAAAACGAACATGCCTTCTTTCTCCCTGCTCACACGACCCTCCAAATGCATTATAAGCATTAATGAAAAAGTTAATGGACCATGTTCCTACATATCAATTTACATTTTACAATTTGGGTAGACAAATGATGTCTGCTATTGCAGGCCCATAATATTTTGCTCAAGGAAACAGTTCTAATGTGTTTTATAGACATCAAATGTTGTGAATAATGATGCGTCCATAGCATGCAAATCAAGACAACAGCAGGCTGATCAGCTGTTATTGTGTAGCTGCATAGAGTGAAGGAGAGGCTGTTACTAGTGTCGAGCTACAAAGTAACACTGTGGCTATGGCATCGCTCAGCTGGACCACATGAAGGGAATTGAAATAGACACACAAACACACTTACTACCACAGCATTAAAATGATCTAATTAATTCAGCAAAACAATTAAAGCAATACAGCTTACAATCATTATCTAAGTGGCGTCTCGAGAAGATCTCTGTGATTGGTTTCTGTTAAACAGCTTAAGGCGGAAAATAACACTTCCTGAATTTCCACTTCGACGCCTGATTCCCCATTATCAGCGCTCGTACACAGTTCAAATCAAATGTATATTCTGATCCAACCTCGGGCAGTGCGGATATAAATTTGGGAAGTGTGCAAGTGCAGATTGCTCTGCGATTAGTGTGCATACACTTGTTACACAGCAGTCATTAAATGCAGCATAGCGGTGCGGGGATCTACACACTCCCTGAGCTCCAACCTCAAACGAATAGCCACTAACCTGCCTGCGCTTTTTATGACATTGCATCACGCCTATCCCCCTCAAGTTCATAGAAAATAATCATTTTCACCACAGGTGCGTTTTTACACGCAGCTTACCCGCCGTGCTGCCGATGGCGTCTCCGTGAGGACGCGGCCGTCTCGGCGGCTCTGGTTTCCGAGAACAGGGGGCTACGGGTGTGAAAGTGTGTTTCAGTGCCATCTGCATGTGAGGTGAGAACTCTTGGAGCAGGGAGCCAATCACACACCCACGCACACCTGAGGAAGCATCACCCTCACAGCCTATTGTTTCAGAACACACTTCGGTACGTGTAAGGCGCATGGGAATAAGCTCGCAAGTTCTAAACACACAGAGTTTGACACATACATATGCATGCAGACACAGACGAACAAGTGTTTAAGAGGTGAACGCAAAATACTATATGTTCCTGTTGCATTGAATTCCCTCTCTTAATATTGCTACAATACACTCCAGCATGAAAGAACACCCCACACACATACATATAGCCAATACTTTTTATACACAAGTGCAAATGAAAAGTCGCCCACAGTTTCACACTCTCTCTCTCTCTCTCCGTTTCTCTCTGGTTTCACTCTCATTATTCTGCTCCCTCTCCCCATCTCTACTCATCTCTCCCCCACTAACAGCAGCAGTCCAACGCAATGGCCAATAACACAGCACGCTGTAACAGACACCTGCAATGCTAATATCATTAATCAATACCAATGGAATTGTGTGGAGGGACTCGGCGAAATGAAGGTCCCAGCGGTACCAATCTTGCTCCCTTTAAACCTCATTTGCAAGCCCAAGATGGCCGCTCTAATGACTGGCAGCAAAGTTTTTCCAACAAATTTCATGGGGCATGATCCAAAGATAATAGGTTTTCAGCCCAATGACAATCCAATTACAATGCCAATCAAAGCTGACTCCATGCAGGCTAATTACCAGCTTCAGCCGCGAGTTCAAATTCGAGCACACCACTTTTTGTTTGAATAAGAACTTGGTTTGGAGGCAAGGCAGGTTTCGCAGGGTTACCAGGCAGAGGTCTGCCTCTGTCACTGAAACAGAACAGCTGAAATAAGTTCAAGCTGATTTTTATAACTTCACTGAATTAAAATTAAACACGCACATCCTGCATGACTCTGATATACCGTCCGACAATTAGGAGCAGTGATACAAAACATCAGCTAATTAGAAAAGTCGAAAATAAAACTGAGTATATTATATACAATTAATATATTTCTTTCCCACAGATTGCACAACACTTTTCCCTCCTGTATCTAACACCATGAAATTGAATGTTGCAACTGAATCTTTTTTAGCCAGATATGGCAAACGCTATTTCTTCCCAATTTTGAATTCATACGGCTTGATAGTTTTATTGTACACTTAAGCAAATAGGTGATCAAAATAAATATACATGCTGTGAAATATAGCCACAAGCAACTCTGTTCATCCAGAACACGGGCATATTAATGCATCATCAAGTCGCTGCAAAATATCAGCTAGATTCAGACATCAAACTGTTACCAATATGGTGCTTTTTAGCAACTGTGGGTCAATACAGACATGGGGGTCGCTAGTAATTAGAATCCATTAAGTAATTAAGTAGCCAAAACGATGAGCCACTTCATAAGGCTCAGTATGGGACAGAACGAAGCATGCATAATAATAATAATAATAATAATAATAATAATAATAATAATAATAATAATAATAATAAATCAGTCAACAAAACAGTGCAAATACAAGTCAAGAGTAAAAGTTCATACCAAGGTTTAGAATGAATCTCAGTGACTTCGGCCATGGTATGGTTCTTGGTGTCAGGCTGATTTGAGGATCTCAGAAAGTGCTGATCTCCAGGAATTTTCACACACACCAGACTCTAGAAATTATGGAGAATGGTGGGACAAACAAAACAGAAAATCAAGTAACAGCAGTCCAGTGGAAAAAAAGGTCTTAGTAACTCAAATAATCACTCTTTACAACTGTAGTGATCTAAAAAGCATCTCAGCATGCTCACAAGATCCAATCTGGAGATTGAGCAGAAGAGCAGAAGACCACATCAGGAGTCTCTCCTGTCAGAACTGAACAAGAATCTGAAGCTACAGGTTCAGTGAAACTAAGCAGATTAAGACTGAAGAAATAAAAACAGTGCTGGGACTTTTTTGATGTCATAAATACCACCACGCTTTTAAATAGTAAAATATCTAAATATGGTACTTGTGTATATGTTATATGGCTGTGCAATTATCACAATTTAAAATCGGTTTCAATTGTAGCTCAGAACAATCACAAAAACATGATAATCAAGATTAAACAATTATTGTGCTACAGTTCCTTTCTCATCAATGTTCTCACATTTGTGTTTTATAAATCTAGCACATCCACTTCATTTACACTTTCCAGTCACTTTCAGCCAGACTGTGGAACTATGTATTAATCAATCAATCAATCAGTCAATCAATTAAACAATTCATCTATCTATCTATCTATCTATCTATCTATACAAACACATTTTTATATATAAATATATTTATTTTAATTGTTTGCCAGTTGAATTATATCAAGTTTATCTTTTTCTTTTTCTCTTTTTACGTTTAATAGCATAATGTTTCAAAAATCAGCAAGTAATTATGTAAAATATTCGTGATTATGATTTTTTTTTTTTTTTTTGCAATAATGCCATAATGGAACAGCACTAATATGCTCGATGTTATGTCCAGTATTTGTTAGCAGAGAACCACAAGAATTCCAACATGCAGTTTTTTATGTCATCTCTGCAAAAAAAAAAGGACTTTGATTTTTGACAAAATCCTTTGTCCTTTATAGTAAATTAATAAATATAAGCAATTATCCTATTGAAAAAAAAACTTTTGACTATTTTATTATTGGAGAGGCGGCAGAACATAATTCCTCAACAAAAAACGATCTGTGTAGACATGGAACTTAAACAAACTACAGAGCCTGAGAAATTGCAATTCTCAAATGTATTATTAAAATATAAACATAACAATGAATACTGTATGAAATATCAGTGCTGTAAAGCAAAGTACAGGGTAAATATTATATATTTTTAGAAACAACCATTTTAAAACTGTGTTTAATTTTCCTGTGATGTATTGCAATGAAATATAGGCAGTATTTACATTTCTTATTTAATGATTAAGATAATGTGTTTCCATCTGTATATTATATATTTTGAAGAAGTAACTTAGATTAATCCTCTTTACATTTATCCACAAATGCAACACAAAAACCACTCATGCGCTACACACACACACTCACTTACTCACACACACTCATTCAAACAAACAAACAAAAAAAACAGCATCAATAACACAAATGATTAAACATTCATGGCCTTTTGTAGAGAACATCTGCTCTATATAAGAGTGTAGCCTCAGGGATTGGGTGGAAGGAATCTGGAGGATTTCTCTCACACAACCACAAGAAAGCAATAAGATGGCACTGAGGCTGTGAGAGATTTGAACACGAACGCATACGCACTGGCAGAACAGGAAGCATGCTCCTCACAGACAATACGAGTGTGTAAGTTCGCACCTGGCCGACATCCGTTTCACGCAGCTGTACAATGACATGGGTTGGAAATAGAAGTGCTGTGCTCTAATAAGCAAGTCAAAAAAATATGAAAATCAAGATAGTTTGTGAGCCCAGTATCTGGCCAAACACTCGGTACAATCAGCCTCACGATCTTTAAACCCTTTGAAGAGCCCATGACTTTTCTTTCCTCTGAAGTGAGCTTAGCGTATCACGATATCTCTACACATATTACGATAAGGCATCTGTTTTTATTTATTTACGTATTTGGGTTTTTTTTTGTTGTTGTTGTTTTTTTAAGCTCAGCTTGAATAAGCATCTCGCATTGATTACTCCTCCTGACTGCAGTCCCTCACAGTGCAGGCCCAGCTGAGAAACGATTACCTTTGATTATCTGTGAGTTTGCAGTTCGATACATTCACTGAGATGTGAGGCGAAGAGAGCGTGAGTGAGCGGCTCTCCATGCACACACACGCGCGTGCACGTTCTCACTGCTTTCCACACAAACGCCGCAGATCTGAAGAGATTAATGATACGTTTTCCGCGGAGATAACATCTGTCTCAACCGCTCCTGGAATATTAAGCTTAATAAATATATTTATGAGCCCCGCTCTCTATAGCGCTAATGCAATCAGCCGTACTGCTCACGCTGGCCCGAGACACTGAAAACACATCGACTCATTTTGTAGCGAATTAGTCCTACCCCCTAATCGCCGAGCCCTGCTGCACTTTTTGAATTATGACTCGGAGACACCCATCTTCTCCACTGCAACACTGCTATGAATAATAGCAATTCGTAAAAATTACCACTGCCCGGATTTCATTAACACCACATAAACCGGCGCTTTATGTTTATTATTGCACTGACCTCGTCTATAAATAACCTGCCTACAAGTAAGCATGCTTCGGACATTAACTCATAACGGTAAAGGGATTCATCATTAAAGCTGACAATATGTCGTAATAACGTCTGGTCAAAAGGCACAAACTGCACAATCATACTTATGCTCGGGCAGCGTGTGAACAGAAAGAGCAAGCAAAGAAATGCCGTGAATACTCTCCACCTACACCATTACAGTGCATCCTATCACAACTTGGTACACACACGACTATGGTAAACAGCTTTATTGCTCCGCCCACTACAGACCAGACAACACACACAACCACACCCACACACATACACACTCACACCACGTGTCTTACTATTCTTGTGAGGACCTTCCATTACTATAATCATTAATGCAGTGAATTAATGATTTACCAATACATAAAACTAGGCCTAATCTTAACCTCAGTAACATACCTTTTAGGCTTAAAACAAACAAATAAACAAACAAACAATCAGTGGGGCATGGAAGCTCAAGGGTTAAGTCATTGAATTACTCATCAGAAGGTCGTTGGTTCAAGCGCTAGCTCCCCCAGGATGCCATTATTGGACCCTTGCTCTAGGCCCTTAACCCTATCTGCTCCAGGGGCGATTACACTGACATATGCAGAGAAAGATTTTCACTGTGCAGTAATGTATATGTGACTAACTTAAGAATCATGTTCACGCATACTCTATACCGCTTATCTAGCACATGGTTGAGAGGTACACCCTGGACAGGGTGCCAATCTATTAGAGGGCAAATATACATACACTACAGGCAATCTGGAAGTGCCAATTCACCCAATCCGCGAGCCTTCGAACTGTGGAAGGAAACCTGCCAAGTATGGGGAAAACCCTATCCATGCAGACATGACCCTGTAGGTGACAGGCCACCATGATGCCCAGCAAACAATCAAATAATCAAATAAATAGTTTGTGTAAAGTGCAAGTACATATGTGGTTTTCTTCTGGGCAAGAAACTGTCAGAGCTATCATTTCAGGGACTTTTGGTTCCCACCACATCATATAAGCAGGCCTACAAACACACACAAATACTCCATGTCATGCACTAGCCAGGGGCAAAGCTACACGCATACTCATCCAAATCCAGATTTTTTATTAATCATGCCACACCAAGCTCTGTTTTTCTAAATATTAGTCCACATAATCTGAGATCTGTGGCTTGGCTGGAGGGTAAGTGGATGAGACAAAGGGCAGATAAATCAGGGAGGCTAAACCAACACAAATTAATAACACTGATGGAGATCTATCTTTTTAGCATAATTTCAGAGAGCATGTTCCCTGACCCTGCAGCCATGTGCCTTATCTTGATGCTTCTGAACAATATGAAACAGCTATTTTGTTTACTGGTTAACCTTTAGCGGGCTGTATGAGGCATCAGGACCGTCGCTGCACTCTGTTCTGTGCATGTGTGGCCAGGGCACGTTGCTGGTGTGTTCGTGGGAGTGTGGCATGTCTCGCTCTTCTGTGTCATATGCACGCAGATACACAGTGTTGGGAGTAGACTTTCTTTTCTTATACAATCTCACTGCATAAGAATTATTCATTTGATGGCCAAAACACAGTATAGGTGCTGATTTAATTTTATATGTATTTAATATTTTATTTTATATA
>JAOVVA010000041.1:18423892-18438398 GCA_028565275.1 Leiocassis micropogon | reverse complement strand
TATATCTTATGCTATACATAAAATACAGAAAATGTGTGTGCCAAAGTTTATGTAAGAAAGTGACCAATCTTGCTTCCCTAAAAATTTCAAGTTGCTAACTTCAGCCATTTTGGAGAGATTATTTTATGTGCCCCAAAAATTGCAATTTTTTGCGTTATACTGTCTTGCTTCAAACAATAATAGTTTAAAATAAAAATGATTAATATTTCCTTAAGTATGCATACTAAAATTGGTGTAAGCTTCTAGAAACATATGACCAGTAAAAATTGTTGCTTAAATTAAAGCATTCTGTGCAATATTTCCCCCCAAATTACTACCAACTAACAAATGCTCCAAATTACACACACCTAATGTTATATGCCCATAAAACATAGAAAACAATAGTTTATTCAGTTAAAATTGTACTCATGTATACCCTTAAAAATTCCAGGGCAACCTTAGTTCCATGAGAGATGGTTTTTGGTAAAAGCAAACAAAAACCAAAAAAAATCTGTGATGTCTGTAACCATGTCAAATCCATGTTGCAATATCTTAACAATTTTAGATTTTAGAATAATACATACTGTAGGTTTTTGTCTTTTCATGTAAAATCTAAATTGGCCAAGTTTAAGCAGAATGACAAATAAGATCATTAAAATGTTTGAATTCGAAAAAGTTACGGACACTACATAAAACGGCATAAAGTTGTATTTGGCAAATACATTTTTTTATCTGATAAAAATATAAATGTGTATGCATATTTACAAAAAAACAAGGTATGGATCGAGAGCTAAGAAGCATTAAGTATTTTGAAAAATGGACTTATATTATCTGAAAATTCATTTTTTCACTCATACTTTGTAGCACCAATACCATGTTTTATATAATAACCAGTTCTTATGCTAGTGCTAGTCAATTCATATTTTATTCATTTTTTCAGGAAATCTAATCTACATCCTGTATTGTATACTTCAATCATAATAATTAAGATTTTAAAATGAAAGCTCGCCAATAGTGCAAAACACACATTATCACAAATATAACCAGAATATAAATGTATAAAAATACAGAATATAAATGTATAAATACACTGTGTAGATTTTATTAATTTTAGTGTTACTTCTACGTGTTTATACACATCACTGATCTTGTTTTCCAAAAATATTAAATATACAGACACAGAAGGTGCATATGAAGGCACACCCACATGCACACACACACACACACACACACACACACACACACACACACACCAAGCTGTAAAATGCTTCATCAGAGGGAGATGCAGGGATGTTAACTGCTATGGTAACCAAGCCCCAGGGACTCTGCATTCTGATCAGCTCACCTCGCAACATCTGCCTCTTCAATGTTCAAGCACAAAAATATGAATAAATAAAAGAAGAAATTAAAACAAGAGAGCTAATGATGCCTGCAGATTTCTACCCTTCTTCATCAGTGCAGTGCAGAGAGCAGGCTCATGTGCTCTCTCTCTCTCTCTCTCTCTCTCTCTCACACACACACACACACAAAACACACACAAAACACATGCACACCCTGCTAACAAACGTTGCTATATGAAAACTAATTGAATCTTGATTGCTGATTAAGTGGCCTTTCTTTCAGTTCCGATCAGCGGCACTCGCTCCACTGGCACAGCAGGCTCGAAACTGACAGCAGGGTCGACAGTACAAGGAAGAGCAAGAGGTCGAGAAGAGGCCATTATCTGAAAGTTAATGACCACCATGAATAGAGGGGCATTACCTTTACGGATTTCCACATCGAAAATAATGGCCCCCTTTTGCATGAACCACACTTAGCTTTGCATTTTCCTCTGGACCCATCATTACTGACTTTTAAGGTGCGGCAGTCTGAGGTTCCATTAACAACATAATGCATCCTCGATCCCTTAAAATCACCTCTGTGGGCAGGGTACAGAACTAAACCTTAAGTTTAAATTAAGACAACAACAATATCCTCCATGTGCACTGTTGTGTTATAACAATGTAATAACAGGAAATTTAACAACAACAAAAAAAAACAATGTTTTTTTAATAATGTTTTTCAGTAATGTCACAATGATGAACAAAGAAATTAAAATATTGAATACTGACTCAGACAATTCTTAGAAAGTATTTTCATATTTTCAGAAAAAGTGCCAATACCTATACACATGACTTTCACATCGCCCCAGAACACAGTACTATGTTTACAGCTCATATCGATACCCACCTCGTGCACTAAGAGCACTTGCATTCCAAATTGACTCCAATTAACCGAGTGATAATGCATCAAGAATTGAATCTGAATTAATCCCTAATTAGAAGGACAACCAACTATACTACAAGAAGACTCTTAACTCTGATGAAGTGATCACTTTTAGTAATTTAGATCAGCAATCAACACCTCCTTCTTACATACTGAGGAATTAAACAATGTGCAGTGATGTTGTCTAACCAAAAATAGTAAAACACCTTAACTCCATCCATGGATTGTGCGCACAAATTGTTTGTTATAAACACAATAGTTTAAGAAACATTTGTGTTTTTTGTTTTTTTTTAAATCAAGTCAAGGTCAGATATAATGTACCCAAATGTGACCCGGGGCTTTATCTACTGTAAAGTGAAAACAATCATCAGCGTTCATCTGGAGTCCTAAATGAGGCCAGCTTTCGCTGAGTGGAACAGACAAATAGATGAACTAAGAAGGCATTCAGGTGGAATTGACACAAAATGTCAATTAGCAAATTATCATTGCCTTTAAAGAGAATTAGATCTTTTCTTTACTCCCCCTTTTTTTCCTTTTTTTTTTGGCTAAACTGTCTGACAGCTCTCTCCCCAAAGACCATTACAGAGTGATTTTTGAGGTATTATATTCATGTGGGGTTTCAGTAATTGGATTAAATTGGTTCCAGAATGTAGCAATTTATATTATAATAGCCCATTACTTCTAATACTGTACTTAATTAATTAGGCCTCTTTTTGCCTGATGTGTAAGTTAGCGGACACAAGAAGACTGGTTCAGTTTGTGCTGTTCTTTGTCTCTCTCTCTCTCTCTCTCTCTCTCTCTCTCTCTCTTTCAGCCTGTCATTCTCTCAGCCAGCACTTTTTCCCCTCCCTCTCCCCCTCCTCTCTCACTCTCTCGTAGAAGTTGACTTATTAAAGACATGAATTATAACCAACAAGTACAAATCACGTCTGCTGATATGCCTTACTTAGATGTGCCCTGGTGAAATAAAACAACATTTCATTCATCTGCTAGCTAAACACCAAAAGTCTTCAATTTGAGAGAGCAAAGTTCAGTACCTTCAGTACACCTGCCGCTCTTTCCCGCCCATTTTATTTGGTTTTAATATAAGAAAGTCATTCTCCTTTGCCTATTAAAAATTAATACCATTTTTAGACAATTTCCATATGCAAATACATTTTAATTAACTAAATGATCTCGTTTCTATTCTCCTCCGCAGAGCCTGCAGGCTGTGCAAGCAGTGAATGTGTGATACACGAGCGTCAGTGAAGGACACACACAAACATATACACCCCCATTGATTAAAATGACGTATAATGATGAGGTGATAGAATAAGTGACTGAGGAGATACAGGAGAAAAAAGAGAGATAAGACAAGAGGACATATCCAAACATATCCATGCATAATTTGAAAAATAGAAAGTCAAATACCAAAGACTGAAATAAAGACAAGGTGCTTCACTGCAGGAACAGACTTTCAAGGAAAACAGCTTCATCATACTGTATATATACAAGGAGGAACAATCTACTGTAGATTAACAAATAAATAAAATCACAAAATGTACTGTGCAAGAAAAGGTATAATTGCACGCATTCCTTTCATGAATACTTACGCACCGTCGCTCAGTCTAGAGCTATCTAACAAGCTGTCACTTCAAACACACTCTCACTGTTTCGTAGGCAAATGTATTCGGCAGTACAGTTATTATTATATTAATGTGAACGTTAAGATGACACCTGAACAAAGAGAAACTCAGCAGGCCTTGAATGCAAGTTGTCCTTGTACGCAATGCATGCACACGCACACACATACACACACACACACACACACACACACACACAGTGTCTGAATATTTAAGCTAGTAATAAATACAGAGAATCCACGAGAATTCAAATTTCTTATTAAAACGATTAAAGCCGACAGTGCGATATATTTTACATTAATAATGTTTACTCGTGTTACAATTTTCCCTCGTTTCTACAGAGATAATAATGCAACAATAACACATTGTTAAAGTACATAAAAAGTAATGAAAAATGATTAGAAGGTATGATTATATTATGGATATTGTCTATCAGCCAGCTCCATCTTGTTATGATGGAACATTTAATATACTGATTAGGAGAGCTGGAGATTATGGTGGGATATAAAACCACCCCTCACATAAAACTGAAAAAAGGTAGGAATGAGTATGTGTGTGTGTGAGTGTATATGCGTGTCTGTGTGTGTGTGTGTGTGTGTGTGTGTGTGTGTGTGTGTGTGTGTGTGTGTGTGTGAGTGAGTGAGAGAGAGAGAGAGAGAGAGTGAGAGAGAGAGAGCACGCAAGAGAGAGAGAGAGAGAGAGAGAGAGTTCCTGTTGCCACAAGGTGGCATCTTCCTTCCTACAGCTTCCCTCTGGTTCATGTTTGAGCTACCGAGGACATGCAGGAGTGAGGAACCAGATGCAACATCTGAAGTATTATTGCAACGCTTACTATTATAAGATACAGACCTGAAGCATACATTTACAATTTAGAAAAGCAAATATACGCAATTCTACTCAACTTGAATATACTGTAGAAAAGTGTTTGTATGTCTTTGTGCTTCGGGGAGTACAAAAGTGCAGAAATACATGAGCAAATACAACATGCAAATCTTGTCAATAAATAAGCAACTAGAAAAGCCTTAAAGAGTTAGTTAAAGCTAGATATTAAACATGTTTACCAAATAAAATACCATGCTTGGAACCAGAAGGTAGATGACATACTTCTTGTGTGCATGAATAATGTCTTTCAAATGGACACTATATTGGGTCCTTCACTACTGGTCTTGATCGTTACTGGGAAAAACAGAGAGAGCAAAAGAGAGAGGGAAACAGAGAGAGAGAGAGAGAGAGAGAAAGACATACATACAGCTAGCCCTATATTTTTTTCCTAGCTGAAGCACCATTCTCCTCACCCCTCACTCTCTCTCTTCACCTGTTCATTTCTTCCTGCCATTTGCCATATGGACAAGCGCTGCACACTGAGTAAACAGTTCCATTTCCATCGGCGGTGGTTCATTACGAGACGTGTTCATTCTCCTTTTCATGGGCTAGCTTTAGCAGCTGTAGCCGCACTAATTTCTATAGGTGCAATTAAACATCTGCTTCCTGGAGCTGATTAATATGATCACCACGTCGAACAATGCAGACGGATAAACAAGATGCTGAGAATGTGCTATGAAGTAATGCCGACACATTTAGTACAATATCTACGTCAATACACTATATGATGTGTATGTCAAGATAGATAGATAGATAGATAGATAGATAGATAGATAGATAGATAGATAGATAGATAGATAGATAGATTTTTGTGTGGTCTAGCATTATAACTTGATGGGTCAGTTTCACACTTTTAAAATGATTTAAGTAAACTTTCAAATGTTGAATCTCCCAAAATTGCTAAATTCCATTTGGGTCTTCTGCAAAGTACTCCTTTTTTGTCAGAGTATTACTTCTTCTTCTTCCTTTGTGTGTATAAGCAGTTGGTGCACTATTACCACCTACTGGACTGAAGTATGGAGCAGATGACTGGAATTCAAATATAAACTCTAAGCAACTATGGCCTGCCATAAAACGTTGTTTTTTGTTGTTGTTGTTTCTATTAAAGTTAAATCATATCATGATGCCCTCTCTAAAAGTGTAAAATGACTTGGTGGTAGAACTACCATGCAAGCAGGTCCTATTTTTTGTACCTGCTTGCAATATTTTTTTAACCAATTAAGTTGACTGCATTCGTACAAATGCGGACAAACAAACTACGCTTTAATTTAAAGCACTGTGACCATGACCAGACAGTTACTAAGGATGAATGAATAAATGCTATGCACATATACGCTATGCTATATTTATATATTTATATCTGATTACTTGATAGAGCTTAATATCTATCTGATCCATAGACTGTACTGTATAAGAACTGGACAAACACTCTGTGCAACGCAGCTGTTACTCAAATCGGCCATGCCCCTAATTATGCATCATTTTATGGCTTAAAATAATTTCAACTGATGAGTTACATAAAAATTCACTCCATACAGCTCTGATGGATGGAAAATCTAGCTTTAGAACCCAAAAGTTTGTTTTTTGTTGTACCAGTCTGCAAACAGTTATTTCTATTAGAACGATGGGCATTTTCACATGGGGGACTCACTTTTGGAGCCAATAGTGGTCATTTGAAAAACTGCATGTTGTGACGTTTGGACATGTTTCCCGCTATGGACTCGTTTTTCAGAACTGGAGTTTGCCTCTTGGTCTGCTCACGGTCAGTTAAATTGGGTCATAATGGGTAAATATAAGAACCAAACCATATCACAAATTATTAACACCTCTGAATTTAGTACTTTGTGCAACTTCCCTGCCAACATATTGTTTTCCATATAATTATATCTCATATGATATGTGGTTATTATTGATGAATTGGTTGACATATCATTTCTTATTTTATTTTTACATACAGCACTTTAGACACCTTACTAAATGAAATTTACTTCTCAGTTTCTACAAACAGAGATTCCTCAGAAACTTTTTGTTAATGTCGCAAATCTTCACTGAACAACTCAATAAAACAAGCTCCATAAGAACAGATTCGACAGGCCTCTTTTTTCTTTCATCCACCCTAAACACATCAATCACTTACATTTAAAATGGAAGAAATAAATGTACCAGAAAGAAGGAGATATATCTCTTTCCTCATTACAAATACATTTACATGAAGTTCAGATTCCACCTTGGTTAGCTCTAGCTATCTTTTTTTTTTTTTTTTTTTTTAAGAATAAAATCTCATTCATAGTGTGAATAAGTCTGAAAGCTGTCTTGTTTTGGTCAAATGGTCAACAACAAAATGATTCATTTTCATGGTTGTCAATTTCAGCCAACACAATATGACCATTATTCATATACAACCAAAAACACAATAAAACAGTGTGAAATGATGCATGCTGGTGGTAAATAGTTTCTGTTTTGTCTGACACAAAAAAAAGGGTGAAAAAAAAATTCAGCAACATTGTCGGTCTCACTTTTATGGAGTTGGAAAAAAGCATTGGGGTAGCTTTATTATCAGATTAAATCTGGAGGCCATCATGTAAATAGGTCTGCATCTCAGGAAGGTGATATGCAAAGCAGCCCTGTCCCGTGTGTCAGGATCTGTGCAACAAGGAGATTAATGGAATCCTAAAAGTGTAAATTATAGCCTTTACCCAGTGTGGTGTGGAGAGGAAGGCCAGCTGCCCCCGGGGAGACTTCCCACAAAGCAATTCCAGCCGTTCCACACATGCAAATCTCCTCGACGCAGAGGTGAAGGGCAATTTCCCTCAGCCTCACTTCTTTATTTATTTCTGCAGATTGACTGGCTGGACACATCTACATAAGCATGTGAAGGTGGCTGATGAACATGCACAATATGAAAAACAATAACTCTTCCAGTGGCAATAATAATCATATCTGTGCTTTTGTTCCATTGTCTTTTGGACCCATAATCAATGCATTACAAAAAGTGTGCTATATTTCTATATCGGAATAATACCATTACCGACCTAGAAACTAGTGGCTAAAAGAACTCCGGCTAACGGTTATTGCGAAACATTGTAATGAGGCCTAGGAAAGCAAACAATGCATAAACATTTTTCAAACATTTTTCTACAGCCATCAGAGCCAGGGAATAACGCATAATACATGCAAATGCCTTTGCATGCTTGCCTCGTGGTAGAGGGGAGAAAAAAAAAAAAAAAAAAGCAAGAAAGGAAAGCTCCCAGAACACACCAGGCATCTGTGAATAGGTGCTGACAGGGGAGCACCTCCGGACACAGCGTCATAATTATGAGCACTATGTAATATGTGTATTTTAATGGAAAGATGTGTGTCCTTGGTATTAAAACACCTCTTCAAATCTGTCCTTTTCCTGTGTCTTTTATTCTTTTTTCTTTTTTTTTTTGCTTTCAGGTCTGGCTACACTGATGTCCTCTCTGCTTCCCCCCACCTCTCCCTTTTTACTATTCATTGAGATACAATCGGCGGTTGGCACTTCTCCAGTGTTAGATGCATTTGAATAATACATGCCCTTTCGCTGACATCACAGTGCCAGAGCTCCGACAAGGTATGACTCTTATTCTATATACACTTCCAATGTTCGGCTGTTCACAATCTATACTGTCAACAATTTATCAAGGGATGCAGAGTGGCTCTGCCAAGTTATCAGAGTGGTCTGCAAGCGCCGTGTGATCTAGTCGCAGCATCTGGCTCTTCACTGCTCCTGACATTAGCACAGACAAGAGAATCAGTGGACTATTGAATGCAATTACAGTAAGCGAGACAGACAATAAAGATTGATAGCGCTTTCTCATTTTATCACATGACAAACATAGCGGAGGTTAAGGCAGCGCCTTCAGCTGCCTGGATCTAATAATGATTGAAAATATGCTACGGTGCGAGCACAGAGAAAGAACATAGGAATGACGAGATACGCGTTCCATGTACATGCATTACATGCACACAGTGTGTATGCCTTCGCGCTCACACAAATATGCAAAACACCCAACATGGAAATACAGTACATGTCAAAGTTCATATAAGCAAATATACGGAGCATATAATACTGGGTTTTAAAAGGAGGAAAAGCCTTAGACGTAGCCAGAATTCAGCATCAATGAATATTTACACTACATCGATTACAGTTTTTCAAGCGATCTGGATGATTAAGGGGGGGGAGAAAGTCGGCATGCATATTTAAACAATGCAAAAGATAATAAATGGATCCCTTCAGTACAATCAACAACCTCAGGCAAAGCGGAGCAAAAACATCCGAGGGAAATAACCTCGCCATTGACCACACACACACACACACACACACACACACACACAAAACCCAAACATCAGCTTTAAAACTTCGCATGGAACATAATAAAAAAAAAAAAACATCTGTCAAATCGCACTGAAGTGACCCAACATGATTTTGACTACCTGGCCAGTATTAGGTATCGCAATTTTAACTGAGCTTACTAGCAAACATGACAAATGCTTATTTCCCTGGAAGACTGTGGTGAAAAAGAAAAAAAAAATTGTACAAGACATGGAGTAGATGACATGTCACCATGAGGTTTTTCCATTATTTGCTTGAGTAATCATAACAATACAACATACAGTACTTCCCCTGCAAGAGTTAATTGCACTATGGTGAGAACAGGCCAGTGAAAGCATTGCTGGGTTTTCCATGCAATGTCTCTCCATTTGCCTTTTTCGTTACGATATGAACAGGTTTTAATACTACCACATCATATTTCAGGATTACTATCTGTGTGGATCCCTTGAGAAAACATGCTATTAGGGAGTCAGTAAGGAGACTGTGTCACTGAGCCAATAAAATATAATGACATACAAATAACATACACACTCACACATAAATTAAACCCAACAAATTGCCATAATTATTAACAATTTTCAGTCTTGTGCTGCAAAACAGAAAAAATCTAAAGACGAACCAGCAGGAAGCAAAACAGACTTAAAGTTTGTCTGTGTTATGTCTGTATGATTCAGACGGAAGGTTAGAAGAGTATGTGTGTGTGTGTGTGTGTGTGTGTGTGTGTGTGTGTGTGTGTGTGTTAAAGAGAGGGAGGAAAGATGTGGTGGGTTGACAGCTGAAGATATTTGCATGCACACACGGTCGCACACGCAGTCACAGACGGTCACACATGCAAGGTGCAAGGGACTTATCAGCCAAGATAAGGCCTGGCTGGCCTTTTTACCTGGGGAATCCAGGTCTAATCTGAAAAAGACTGTCAGGAACAAAGAGAGACCGCTTCCTCCAGGATAGTGGAGCTAAAGTGAGGCCCAACTTTGCTCCTCAGGTTTATCTCCTGCCTTAATTTAGGTCCGCTCTTATTGTTCCCCTAATGCACAGCTTTTATCCTTGCGCGATGACCCCATCGCTTGTGGATACTGTTTCTCTTGTCCTGTCACTCTTTGATATGTGCGAGAATAAATATTGACTTTTTTTTTTCTCTTTTTTTTCATTCTTTGCAGATTTGACTTTGTCCAACATCATCAGTGAGGTCGTTTTTGCCTGAAGTATTTAATCAATGAGCACAAACAGTTTTGCATTAGATAAATAATCTATTAAATAAGCAAATGGTGATTTATGGAACTACTGGTCAGTACAATGTTTACTAACCAAACAAAGCATTTGCATATAAAGCAACATCCTCACAATGAGATGAAACAGCAGTTACTCTGAGTTTTAAGCATCTGCTCGTACACACAATGTACCTCAGATTAACACTATTCTAAAAAAGTAAACAGTCCTGTAAAGTCATTAATTGACAGATATTGTCTCAATGTTGCTGCACTTGCACTTTGTTAGGAGACTTATTTAAAACACACACACACACACACACACACACACACAAAAAAAAAAATGAAAGGAAAAAAAACCCTACTGAGATAACTGTCATTCAGGATGTGCATGAACACTGTGACATATTGCTCATAAACAGCGTTGATAAGGCAGACCTGAGACTCCTATGCCTCAGTCGGTGGCCACTGGATTTCCTCCACATCAAAAGAGCTCATAAGTCCTCACTCATATGAATATGCTATTTTCTTCCTGCCAGCATGATGTATCTAAAAAAAATCCTGCACCAAAAAAATGCCATATTAATGTCAAAAGAGATATAATGATTTCAATCCGTCAGATTGCCTGATGTCAGAACGCATGCGTCTTTGTGGCGGGCTGATTAGAGATTTCCCATCAATGTCCAAGGTGGAAAGAAGATAAGCCTCCTCTAGAGGAAGCAAAGGGCCATGAGAGTTTTAGCAACTTTACCATCATCCGCTTTTTGGCACGGTTCCTAGCCGAGGTCATTTCGTTATATGGAACTAAAAGATGAAGCAGGTGTAAACAGATTTTTAAAACCAAAACAAACGCACTGTTTGGAATATGTGTGTTTGTGTGTACAGTATGTGGGTGGGTTGTTATGTGGTTGTGTGTTCCCTTTTCTCCCTTGAGTCTGCTATACAGCATCAGTGTTTAATGAAGGAACCGGTGGAGGTCAGGAAGACACGAGGGCACCAGCTGTCCAGCCCAGAAAGTGGTGCAAACGCTGCCTCCATTTTAAGGGTCATTAATTACTCAGAGAGGGATTATTCTGCATTGCATCCTCTCATGCTTCCTCATCCCTGTCACCGCTTAACAGGTTCAAGCTCCGATGCATCAAATTCAAGATAAAATCTCCAATAACAATTAAGCCGGAAACACGCAAATTGCTGAAGAAGAAAAAAGATGGTCAATACCTATTACTGCCTCGGAATGCTAAATGAACAAGTCACCTTTTTTCTGTTCTTTTTTTGGGGGGGGGCAGCACAAGTAATAAACAATGGGACCCCAGATATAACTCATGTACTTAAGGAGTGCCACAAAACCAGCTGCATGTATTAAAAGAAAAGCACAACACCATCAGTTTTTGTGTATAGATGTTTATCGGCATGCTACGTATATGGTTTAATCACTAAATGGACACAGTGGTGGGTTCACACATACTGTATATTCTTAAACAAAGGCCTTTCCATTCGTTTCACTGCAGTTGCTGAATTATTTATAGTATTTCATAAATTATATCCTATAAGGGAGTAAAATCACTTCAAGACCATAAAAATCCATATTCAAATAAAATTTACTTATACAAAATCTGACCTCTCGATGTTTACCAGCACACCCTAAGCTTTTCAGCATTTATTATTGTTGAGTTATGTTCACGTTACCAGCCTGTAATAAGTGACTCAAATCAGATTTTTTTTCCCCATAATGTGACACATATCTGATTTTTGGAGCTGAACACACAAATATGATGTCTTTCAACCTGAACCTGAGTCTTTTGTAGGTGGTCCAAGATCAGATATCTGATACAGGATCATGCGATTAACATAAAAATGAAAATGGTCAGATCGGAACTCATGCGACTTTTTGTCTCTGAAAAAAAGTGTAGGCCGGTGACATCATTAGTCAGCACTGGCTGCATGGGGATTTCATAACAGTCCTTGCAAACTTGCTAAACTGAGGCATCTAGCTTTCTTTAGTCTTTTGTACCTTAACAAATACAGCCAACTAACTGCTTGCCATCCTCCAGAAAAGCATATTTTTTGCAAAAATTGCATCCATTGTTTGAAATTAATTAATGCTTGCACAAATATCATGTGTTGTAACACAGATGGTGCAGGCAAAGTCATATCGATGAGCGCATGCTTGCTGTTTCACAGGACAGACAGTCAGATAAAAGTCACTTGTAGTTCTGAATGTGAACTGTCATGACATGCAAATTCAATCTGTCCACAAATCTGGACTGAACAAAATGGCTTGTAATGTGAATGTGGCCTTGGTGTCCTCTTATAAGTGTTCTTCATCCTTTCTTTCTGGACAGGGTCTGGAAGATCAGTCGATATGGTTTGAGGGGTTAGTGAAGCTGGTTTGGAAGATCATTGGACAAAGTTTGTGAGATCATTGGACAGGGTTTGTGAGATCATTGGACAGAGTTTGGGAGATCAGTAGATGGGGTTTGAGAGATTAGTAGTTAGGGTTTGGGAGATCAGTGAATAAGGTTTGGGAGATCATTGAACAGTGTTTGGGAGATGAGTGGATACTGGTTTGTGAAATCAGTAGATGGGGTTTGGGTAATTAGTAAATAGGATTTGGGGTATCAGTGGATAGGAATTGGGAGATCAGTGGATATGGTTTGGGAGATCAGTTGATAGGGATTGGGATGTCAAGTGGACATGGTAGGTGAGATCAATTGACAATGTTTGGGAGATCAGTGGTTAAGTTTTAGGAGATCAGCGGATAAGGGATTGTGAGATCAGTAATTAGGGTTTGTGAGATTAGTGGAAAGGGTTTATAAGGTCAGTAGATTTTCGGTAGGTTTGGGAGATCATTGTCTCTCTGCATGTACACCTCTAGACAGCAAATAAGATTACAATTACTGCAACTTCAACAGTGGTTGAAGATCACTATGGGGATTGATTCAGTGGGTCATTGCCCGGCTTTCATGTTGGTCCACAGATACCTTTCCCTCCTCAACCAAAAGCAACACAAACACACATACTCACATACATACACACAGACAGTTGCTCAGGAGGGCACAACGTACATGTTCCATTATTCATCCCTTCTCTCTGGCTGCTGACAGTCCCTCTTAGGTGACACTTCTCAGTGGTTCTCCTGCTGACCAGTAGTAGGCAGCAATATGCGTAGTACACAATATACACAGGTATAATGGTTAACTGTTACCGAAATGCCACATTACACCAAGCACTATTCACTGTTGTGATATGAAATGTGACATTATAGTTTATGGATTAGATTAATTTTTATTTATGTTTGTTGGTTCTGGTTGTATGGAAACAAAGTAAACATCTCTGGTTTACATTGTTTACATTTATGTCCAAGAATCAATCATTATGATGATGTTTAACTAGCGTGTACATATGAATACACCCACGGTTTAACAGGAAATAATAAAATGTGAAAGACTACTCTAAGGAAAATAATGTTATAGAAAAAGGAACAGCTATTTATTTTTATCTCATTTATGAACAATCTTGACGGAGAGTGATTTTTATCTCATTTATGAACAATCTTGAAGGAGAGTGATTTACACTGGAAAAAAAAAGTACTGAAGTAATACTTTATTCTGCTACTTACCTAACCGTTATAAGAAACTCAGAGAAATAAAGCAGGCATGCCTAACACGGCTTAAGACCTATTCTAATCTGCACCTAACTGTTATGTCTTAATTAAAAATGTAAATACCACCCTACTTCATAAAATCTCGAGTGACCTACATTAGAATTAATGATGTCGCTGGATAACGTGCAGGACGTCGGAGGAGATTCCCAATGAAAGAGAATTAGAAAGTAGCTGACCTAAATACCATCTTACCAGCAGAGGAATCATGTTATGCTAAGTAGGCCATAAAGGTACTTAAAGATTATGCAAAAAGACTAGATGACATGAAGCGATGAAAGTCGGGCAAATCTCCTGGTACGGAGAAGGTTCCCACCTAGCTCATCTATGTGTACGTTTAGAGCCACAGGGCACAAGAAGACATGTGAACACTGAGCTGGGACAATATCAAACATGTCAAAATCTTATTCAGACATGAAATGTAAGGTGTGCAACCATGATCACGGTCTCAATTTAAGATGTGGTTAAAACACTACCTAGCCTGGGGTTCCCAAGTGGCATGGAATAAAAGACTTCCCAGGCTCATGAATCTTAC
>JAOVVA010000041.1:18402504-18412666 GCA_028565275.1 Leiocassis micropogon | reverse complement strand
CTTTCTTTTAACTGCCACACAGTATTCAAAGAAAAACACACTTGCACACACACACACACACACAATGCGGTCCTTGAAGATAAAAAGAGCTGAGGATGTTTCTGGTTCATGCCTATTTATAACCTCCAGGTGCCCATAATCAAACACGTCACCTGATTTTGGCGTGTTTGACACACATGCTTCAACAACCGGTCGTGCAGAGAGCGTTCCCATAGCGTTTTCACGCAGCATTGAGTGTAGCTTTTGAAAGGGAACACTGTTATCAAGTGCATTTGCAAAACCCATCAAGCACCATGATGAAACTCGCTCTCATGAAGACCTTCTCAGGAAAGCAAGATTAAACATACTGTACCTTTGCTGCAGAGGAGAAGTTCATTTAGAGTTACCAGCCTCAGAAATCACCAATTAACTGCACCTCAGATTGGAGCTGTTATGAAGAGCATAACCTTTACAGAGCATAAGTAGCAGACACATCTCAATATCAAGTGTTCAAAGCACAATATCGTATATTTTAATGCCTTCAGCATCATTTTACAATGTAGAAAAAATAAAAATCAGGAAAGACCATGGAATTAGAAGACGTGTCCAAACATTTAACTGGAGGTATGATAGTATTCACCTATGGTTATATATAGTTAAACTTCTCACTTTAGTAAGAGAGATTAATTAGATCTATTAATATAATTTATTACATTCAATGTCTAAAATAAGAGGAAATAAATCATTCAGTTTTGACTATTCAGTCAGCTACCTAATACTCTAATACCTAATACTAGCACTTTATAAATTCTGTGAACATCTATAATGTTTTAGAAAAGGGTATTACGATACATTTTACTATGATAACAATATCATATAGCACCGCACTATGGAGTGATGGAGTCAAATGTATTTTTTATTCATCTTCTAGAAAATTGAGCAAAAAAGTGAGGTAGATGAGGGGTTTGCTATTTCTACATGCCGTAACTTAAGTCACAATAGGACCTATCTTGTTTGCAGACATTTTAAAACCTTCAGTGTAACAAAAAAATGGGCAAAAGGAGCAGTGTTCTGGTCTAAATTAATAGCTATCATTGCTGTCAAATTGGTATAAGTGTGCTAGGAAAATCAACTGCTGAAAAATCTTAGTATTCTTTCCCATTTTTTTGGTCTCAAATATACAGTAAATGGCATCACTAAACATAAACAAAAAATGTACATTATACTTAAGTATATACTGTATTATAATTTCATACAACAATTTTTTAAATAAATATAATAAATTTTCTGCTACAATCTAAAAAATACAAAAAAAAAAAAATCAATTAAGTATATTTCCCTAATAAACCACTGTATAGGCTGTCTAGGCTGATCCACTTAGGAATGTAAATTTATTACATAACTGTTGAACTTGATAATTATGCCGTCATGATTTTTTATGAATAATAATGCTCTGCGAGATATTACGTGAGCGTAGGTCTTTGCAGCACAACCAGGAATAAGCGAATAAGTGAGAGTGTAAAAGCTACGATCCCAGTGGAGTCGTGCAGCGCAGCACTTAGCTCATCCCTCTTGCCATGCTCCTGGGGCACCTTTAATAGCCAATAAGAGAGGTCATAATTAATACCCCAATACAGGCACTAATAAACAATTCAAAATTGCCACCATAATCAGATGATGCAAACATCTACGAGTTACAAAAGTTCACAGCCACAACTGACAATTTCTTAATTGTATTCAGTCATTCATGGAAATTTTATTAACATGGAGCTGATGTATCCTGCCCTTCCTCTGTCACAACACCAGGGATCTAATTTCATTATTTTCCACAAGATTTGCTTGACTACTGCCACGATTCTAATGCTGCGCCAGTCCAGATGTTTATGCTATTTAAATTAGAAGGCAAGGCCTGTTGGGTAAACATAATTAAAGAAAGTTAAGATTTTTTTTCCTTGCCCTCTCTTTGTCTCTCAGCACAAACCCCTCCCCCCCTTGCAAGTTTACTTCATTAGACAACTTTCAATTAACATGAGATGCCACATGGTCCTCCTGTATCGCGTAGGCCTCCACAGATCTGTGCTCGGCTCAGGGTGCCGTGAAGGAGCCTTACGCACATCAGCGCACACCGAACACTGGCACAACAGGAAGTGCTAGACAGGCAGGGGTGAAGGTAAGACCAAGGCCAAGGAAGGAGATTTGGTATGAAATGTGTGATGCGTAGCACACCACTGCCATGTTTGCAGTCATGTAAAACGCAAGCATTCCTAAGCTTCGCCCTGCAAGACCTGTCTAAAACTAACTAAGAGAAGTAATGCATGGACACTGGACAGTGATGCAGCTCATAAGGAAGTAATCATCAATCGTTATTCCCAAGAGGACGCACACGGTATTCTGCATTCTGCCACTGAAGCAGCTCAGGTAGTGGAGATGAATTCTAACGGCGGTAACCTGTGAACTCACAGTGTGCATGTGTTTAAAAGTATCATCAAGGTCCAGGCCAGTGATGAGAGCATTATTTCTGCAGTTTTATGAATACTAAACAGCTGGCCGAACTCTCTATGTGTGTGTGTGTGGGTGCATACAAAAAGAGTGGGAAATTATATCACTCATGTCAGAGTGCTAATAGGCCCGGCCTCACTCCAAATTTAATTTTGTAAGCTGCTGTTCTTGATCCCCCCCCCCCCCCCCCCTTTTTAAGATCAGCAGCTAACAAATTAAAGGCAATATCACAGACAGTGTAATACAAGAGGTCATTACAAGATTATGTAAACTCTAGACTTGCATTACCATTCTGCCTTCATTTACATGTCCATTATTTTGGCAGAAATTAGTGTGTGATTAGAAAGCGCAGTAGCCTTTTCTCTTCACTGACAGATCTGGGCACACTGCAGTAGAGAAACTGGCCATTTGTGGTGGGGATTTATAGAATTATGCCATCATTTGTTGTTTTTGTCGGCGTGATTGCAGCAACGCCTCAGTCATAAAACCTAATCATTCTGTTCTGTTTCTCCCACCGTGGCCCAAACCATTCATTTCTCACATTTTCTATAAACAGCAACATCAGGGGAAAAGACGAAGAAAAAACGGCCCGAGCAGCATTATGCCAGGACCATACATCCGTTTATAAGTATGCAGCGCATGAAGCGTTCGCCATACTTTAGTGCACAGGAGCCGAGTAGCTGTCAAAATTACAACAGGCATCTCAAGTAATTATGCAGATTTATGCAAAACATTAACAAGAAGAATTAAATGCACAAATGAGGTGGCTACACTTGAATTGTTAAGATTATGAATAATTACCATGAATCTTTTTTGCTCTTAATATAACTTGTTTTTGATAAACAAAGCCTTAATTATCAGAATACTTCTGAGGATATCGGTGACCTTCATTAATCTTACAAAACAAGTCTCTGGTGAGCACCAGCGGAGCAGGCCTGCTCCCCAAGAACACAAACAACAGGAGATGCTTTATGCTAACTAGCCACTTCAGAGAGTCGAGCGTGTGGCCAGGTATATCTTACAGCTAAGCCACGGATGCACGATCATGCCGAGCGACTAAGCCTTTCCATCTGGGACTCCCCATTCTGGCGACTCATTAATTACAATCATATTTCTCATCACCTTCTCCCTTCCCTCCTCAACAGGAGAGATATCCTTTCTTCACCTGATTCTGCCACAAGAATAATTGTTACACCGTCTCGATTCTTGTCTTTTCTGAGCGCTGTTTGATCACTGGATGGCGAATTCCACCTGGCTGGGAAACCTTCGCGCGCACTTCGTGCACTGCCCTTGGTATTGATTGTCACAGCGGCTTGTCAATCAACGCGTAGCCTCCACGCTCCTCTTCCTCCTACACAGTCTCTCGGTACAGACTGAGGGTCCATCAATCCAACCTCTAGCACTCCACTCGTCCTCGGCACATTCGTCCTCGCTCCACCCCTCCATCTGTCCCTTAAATACAGTGCTCCTGCTTTCCGGGCACAGAGAATGGAACAGATGAGAACAGGCTCCAGAAATGAACAACCATTGGACAGGAGTGTCCTGGTAAAATAACAATGTGCATCAAGGTCTGCTTGATGATTGTTTGTGCTGCATTCATATTGAGACACTGCATCTCAGTTTTTATTTTCTTAATATCTCCTTATACTTCCTGTCTGGGAGGAATAGCTGAACAGACTTTTTGGTTAGTGTCATTCTTTTTCTCCTTGCAGAATGCAGATGCTCTCTGCCAAGGTGTCAAGCCTTGACACTTTGAAGACTAGAATTAATATACAGCACAGCAAGGGAGAGAGACAGAGAGAGAAGCTTAAGATGCTAATGCTAATATTGTACTGGGCAGTAGGTTAGGTGTCCACACTTCATAGCGTATAGAAGAATGAGAGCGGAACAAAGCCCACTCATTCTTTTTGTTATGATAATGTCGCTAGTGCACCTAGTATGCACTTGGGAGAGTAGAAAGCTGTGAGAGGTTGTTTAGCATGCTGAGGTGTGTGACACACACGCTCACACTGCTGGTGCAGTGCTCCCTAACCCTCGCCTCTCTGCCTTTCTCTTTCTACAATGACACACGACAGCTAGGCAGCAACAAACTACGCTAGTAACTGAACAATAATACTGTATGTTACATCTGCGCAACATATCATTCCTCAAACGATATTATCCACCGTTTCCTCAGAAAATTACAAATACATGTAACACGACGATTACCATTTATTATGAGATAATAATAAGGACTATTGCCTTTGTGTATTGATCTGGACAAACACTATAATTCAGGCAGTACGGCACAGACAGATGCAGCCCATAGCCTCCGTTTGGTTTACTGCTCCTCTTCTCAACATCAATGCTGCAGTATTGGACAACTTTGCGTAAAAAAGATGGTTGCTGTTAACCTGTTAAGTAGTTCCAGATTTACTGAGTCTATTTCTACATGTTCCTTTTTCGAATCAATAGGTGAGTGGGGCTTCTTCTACTGCAGAAATCTGTTCATTTTCCACACACACATCAATAACACAACCCCATAGTTCATTCCTTTTCATCCTCATGCTCAGTTTTAGGCGATTTTTAATAGGACTAGTCTTCGGTTCAGAGACATTTCCCACAAGGCGCATAGGCTTTAAAGTTATTTTAGGCTGTGGGCTTAGACTATGGAGGTGCGATTTTGTGGGAAGAACTGACCCATAGACTAAAACGCAGCCTGATCTGAGTAACCCACACACCCCACGGGTCATGCCATGCCCGTTACACAGGCACAAAACTTGGCATCACATCTCCGTGAGTGATCCAAGGTGCACGCAGGAAAACTTGCACGGGGAAGCAGGGTACTTTTTTTGGATATACATGAACACCATGCACTATTGTTTCGTTCGTTATGTTTATACGGACTGGCAAGAAAAATATTTTCTTGTTGGCGTGCTCTTATGAGGATACATGTTGGTCGAGAATGCGTTTGTGGATGGGCAATAAAGCAGCGCTCAGGCTGAGCCCATTATTATTCCGCTAATGAAATTGAGATAGTCGTTTAATTTGCTGTGTGTCGGTGTGTGAGCGGAGCCTGCTGTTTTCTGGTTCAGCATGGTGCAGAGAGGAAATCCGCTCTCACGCTGCCTTCAGCCTCGGCCCAGAGTCTCGGTGTCTGACCCTAAGGCTCGCAGGCAAACAGATGTCCCCTCAGGCCCCCATAAGACCTCTTTAATTATCCCTCTCTCGCCTCCCTAATAAAACATTAAGTCGGCTAATCGAATCGGATGCAGATGACCCGTACTTCCACATGAAGACATATTGAAGCCCGACAACACGCACACGCAAACTTGCAGATTGTCCAAATAGCCATACCCCATCAGCCATCAGATGAATTAGAGGCAAGAATCAACAAACAGCTCGTTTTCAGACATGAGCAGAAACTAGATTAAAACCATCAGTCATTTTAAATATAAACCATCTGGCTATGCTTGATAGACGTTTCATACTTTTTATGGCTTCTGCCTCGATGAGTCATTATACAAACACAACAAACCCAAGTCTCAGCTTTTTCACAGATCTTACATTAAAATTCTCTTACAAGCAACTCTACTCATCTTTTTTTTTCTCTTCTTCTTCTTTTTCCCAAATGAGGTTCAGAGTCTTAGATATTCCATGTGCATTCGTGATACCATGACCACGAGTGGCAGTGTGACAGGTGTGGTTTTTTTTTTTTTGGTCGTTGCTGTCGTGCCACGGTAGTTGTGCGAGCGAAGCAAGCACGCTGGAACCTGCTAGACTGACCTGCTAAGTGTATTCTGCTCTCAATAACCGGTCCAAGTTGAAATTCATGTAAAACGCCCGCAACTCCCGATGCTTTTAAAAGCCACATCTGATAGTAGATAATGACAGAGATTTCAGAGCCATTATAGACGGCTATCAAATATTCCATTCTTTTTTTTTCACATTCAGATTTGTAAAACATCCGCAGAGAGGCTGCCACTGCTCGGTATCTGCACAACACAGAGAAAGATAAGACTGCCTGGAACCAGCTGAGGCTGTGACAAAGAAATAAGAACGTGCTTATGAAAATGAAACATACAAAAACGTATGACTGAGACGTTTGAGTTTGCTAACTTGCACTCACCAATCTAAAGGTCAGTGTTTGAAGTAAACAAATGCAAAACAGCATCCAACATACAGAATCTAGAAACTGGAATAAAGACCTGGAATAAAGTCTTTTTTTTTTTTAATTACGCTTTTATTAGTTATGTCCATCATATAGGTAATGTAAGGGACCACCATACATAACTAGATCTATGGCAGCACAGCAATAATACGTGCATAGTACAGGTGTTGCATGGTAGTATGTGTAGAATGTATCAGGACGAGGGTGTACCTGGGTTTGAAGTTATTGGTGTTTTCTGAGTTTTAAAAAATAGCTTTTTTTAAAAACGCTGCTAATACAAGTCTTGGAAACAATGTGCTTAAAAAAATCCTACAATCTAAAAATGGCAGCTAATAGCAGTGTTTGTATTAGAAATAAATTATAATCACATAAATTGAAATGTAATTAAAGAATTAACAATTTTTTTTTCTTCCCAGATGAAAACAGTGAAAAACATCCTGGGAACAACAGTCCTGTGATCAGAAAGTAAATAAATACAAGGCATATTTTTAATAAAAAGCAAATTATAGATTTGTTCTGAACAACATGGAGAACAAGAGGAGAAGAAAAGAATATGAGAGCTTCAGCAGACACATATCAAAAAACTTGTCCATAATGCGCAGGCATTCACCCATTGGACCAACAGCTTTCAATTTATTAGCATGACAAAAGACACAATCATTTTGGATATGCCTGAATGCTATTTTCATTAACTTTGCAATGATTTATTAACAAAAGTGTCAGGAATGTAATAAAAGCAGCAGGACTTGGCAAAATACTGAAACAGGAAAATAGAAAGAATTAAACAACATAAAACAAAAAGAATGCAATGAAAATCATAAGAAGGAATAAGAAATAAAACACAGAGAAGTGCTGTGGAGTTTATCTGGCATCATCAGGTGAACAACTCCATCTCTGACATGGTAGTAACAAAACTCTTTAAAATAAAACTCTGCAATTAATACAGAAACATTTCATTTCAGTGTAATTACCCTGCAGCGAAAGTCAGACAGAGGAAGCAATACCATCATCAGCCATGACATACATGCACACACCCTGACATGTACACACATACACATGCCAGTGTATTGCATGGTATAAACTCATGCCTTGAGTGAGGAAACAGGAGCCTATACAGGCCTTGTTGACAGTTACTTCCACTTATCATGTGGCTTGTCTGCTGTTTCTGTTGGTGGGGCAGATTTTTTTTCCCCTACACACAGTCCATATTTTTCTTACTCAAAGTTGCAAAAGCCCAACAGCGCTATTCCTGACATGATGATGGCAAGACCACACTGAAAATCATCAACTCTGCATTATTCTCCTCTTCAGTCCTAAAGATTGCCTGTGCTCACAAAGATCTCCGGCATTTACCTCAACTTCAACTTCTTGATGATATATTTTCAAAGCTCCCTTTTTTCCCCCTCACAGTAGCAAGAATTACTGAGTCAACTCTGTGCAAAAAGATTATTTTGAAAAGCCAAAAGAAAGAGATGACTATACTATAGAAAAGAAAATACAGTAGTACAGACCCTAGTCAAGAGTTGCCAAAGAATAGTTAAACTCACAAAGCGAGAGAGTCCCCTACTTCACCGAGATTTCATCAATATTTCAGCTGACATAACAAACACTAGAGATGCACAGAAAGTAAACTAGTTAGAAGACAGCACCTGTTGTGTAAGCAGGCTGCTTTAGCAAATTATGAAAGCCGTTTGATTACCAATTGGGGAGATTTGGGTAATAACATTAGTAATGGAGGATCTGGCAACCACATACAACCGTCTGCAATTCTTTACAACAGTTGGTATTGCACAGACACTGGCATGATGGAGTGCGTCATACTGTGTGTACAGTAACATTCTGTTGTGTTTTTGGACAGTGTCCACTTTCAGGGCTCACATTCAAATATACATAAAAAAAACAGTAGCGTCCCTCATATTCTTAACAGAACACTTAGTATTTTACGGAATTAATCTCTATGTGCTGCATCTGTAGTGTAATTATCATTATCGTGGTCAAGATAACCAACATGTTTTTTCTGAACTGAGAACAAAACTGCAAATTCACTTTGCATGAAAGTCTACAAACACTCCAACAAGCACTTCAACAAACATAAGACAGACTGTCTTAAGAAAATAAGCAAGAAAATAAAATGTGCATGTATTTATGTACACTTTCGTGCTTAACATGCGTAATCAGGCACAAACAGCATAATTATATACTGTACAGTATGTGTGTATATACCAGTGACAAACAACCACGAATTCTTCCTTCTGAAAAAGTAGAGTCTCTAAAAGCACAAATGATACACATTTTCAAATAGGCCTATATTTAAAAGCATTCTGCACAGATATGTTTACTGTACATGTGTGATAATGTGAAAAAACAAATCTCACTGAGGCTGGATTCTGCGAGAAAAATTTTTTATCAGGGTTTGGCCAGTGATGATCTTACATCTATAAAAAAAAAACTGTTAATGTGGTAAATATTAGCATGATTGTGATTATGCAAGGCCTCAGGTCAAATCAGCTGTGCTGATATTCACTACAACAGTATGACTGTCAGTGTAATCTTGCTTTTATATAAGAGATCTATAAACAGGAAATTAGCAATGGATAGCAGACATTTCAGACATTATGATCAAATGTTTTGTTTTATTTTTATAAATTAAATTACTTCTCAAACACACCACAGCTAGACAGAGCACTGTGTGACTGAAAGTCGGAATTTAGACTAGTAACAGTTTTAACATAAAGAACTATTGCTGACAATGCAAATTTTATTTAGTAAATACAAATAAGTGGAGTCTTACAAACAGTATCTTTTTTTAGAAATGCATAGAAATGTAAAAACAGTCAGTATGCATACATAAGCCTAGACACCCTGGAAAGTTGCATGCCTTATTGAAATAGCTATGTGCTATAATAATCAATTCCATTTGTAATAGAAGTATAAACCTCAGGCTTCTACACACCATAATACATTTTAGGTCAAAGACAATGATTTCATATTTGATGATAATATTTGACAACCACTGAATCTGCTATAATAACATGAAATGAAAAAAAGAAGGAAAAAAATCATTGAGATTTTATTCAGAAGCCCTCCATCCATACTGCGTGTGACCAGTATTGTTCAAGATCTGTCATTTATTTGCAAATGATGCTTGTAAATGATGGTGAAAAGAAATATTTAAAAAGCAAATTAAAGAATTAAAGAGTTACAAGCAAATCTATTTTGTAAGCTATTAAACAGTTTACTGATTAGTTATAAAAATATGAATAATGCGTTATGATTTAATTATTCATAAAAATATATAAATGACTTTTTTATATCAGTTGACTATCCTTTTTCAGTAATAATTCATTTATTCAGTTACAATTGATTTAGAATAAATTATGATCAGTTTATGCATGTTGTACGGATTCCAATCAATCAGTCAAAATCATTCAAACACACATCAGACAGACAGACAGACAGATAGATAGATAGATAGATAGATAGATAGATAGATAGATAGATAGATAGATACAGTAGATAGATAGATAGATAGAT
>JAOVVA010000041.1:18385165-18401360 GCA_028565275.1 Leiocassis micropogon | reverse complement strand
AGATAGATAGATAGATAGATAGATAGATAGATAGATAGATAGATAGATAGATAGATAGATAGATAGAAATTAATTTTAAAAGTACAATATATTGATATTTTTATAAGAGTATAAGTATTAAATTGTGTGCAAGTATTAAAATCAGCTAAAATATGGCACTTAACAAATAACCCATGTATAAAACTGTGAATGTAAATACGAAAAAAGTTTAATAGAAATATAAGAAACTAAATATTTTTCCTAAAATAAGCAGCTGGGATATTGCATTGGACAATATTAAAATGCAATTTTTCCCCATTTCACTTTTGAAGAAAATTAGTTAACAATACTTGTGATTGAGACAAATGCAAAAAAGAAACATGATCAGGCTCAGCAAAGCCTTGAACACATCATAATTCGACCATGTGAAGGGTTTTTCCAGAACCCCGCACAAGATGAGACGAGGTTCATCCTGGTAGTACTTTGAACTTCAAAGGAAAGCTAATCATTGTCAGGGACTGAGCATTGTGGTAGGTGGTAAAAAGATAAACCCTCAGTCTGCTTCAACATGTCTTAACCTGAGAACTTAAAGAGCTACTCACTAGCACTTGCAAGGCACCTGGAATGTGCAACTGAACTACACATCTCAGAAAGCTCAGACACCTAGCGGAACCCAGAACACAAAGCACAATCTTTAGTTCAGCTATATAAGAGTTACTGAAACAGTGAAAATCTCTGCTGACCACCTAAACAACTCTTGTTAATTATGAGTGAATCTTCAGAAATCCTTTTTTTCTCTCAGTACAGCAAAATGTGTGGAAAAACTTGTCTATTGCACTCACACATGCAACCTGTTGCGATTGGTCTGAAAACCTGCTGAATTATTTATTTGAGTGATATCAATCATGAACCCAAGTATTTGTCACTCATCAACAATTATACAGAAGATGGCCAAAATCCTAAGTCGTCTTCATCCACGAGGTCGGCATGTCAGGAACGACCCTCGACATGCAGTAGTCCTCTTCTATACCTTCAATTTGATGCAAAATAATTATTGAGGGATTACCAGAGAGACCGGTACAATTAGTGGAACAATAATCTAATTTATGTTTGTGAGATAAATATTCCCTTGCCTTCCCCAAGGACGAATGTCAGGGTGGTGTAGCATGGCTTGGAAAAGAAAGAAACAGGGGGGAAAAAAACATGTACTCCTTAGATATAGTCAATTTTTAGAGGAGCTTATTCTGGCTAAGGTGCCTGATGAATGAGGTTCCGTTCTTCAGCTCTTTCAGGGAAAGAAAATAAGCTCAACATTGCAATTTAGTAAGCTGTATAAATCAGTTCGTGACCACAAATAATTCTGCAAGGAGAGAATTTATATGTTTAATTACAGTGTGCAGGTGCCAGGCTTGTCTTCCTCATTATTCTAAGATATATGAAACATGCTTAATACCATGTACAACAGCAGGACAAAAGGAAGACAAAGCAATTAGCTGGGCATTATTTAATAAGCTACTTCTACAGGATGCTCCACTTTGGCCTGGTACTTCATAACCTACATCTCATTTCACAATGAGAGCGTTCCAGATTACCTTAGAATGGTTGGCTGTGTTAATTGGTATTTACATTTGTCATTATACTAGTAATTACAAGAGTTAGAGGTGGATCCTTTCATGTGGTGTTCTTGCTTGAGTACAGTAGGCTACACAAGGGAAGGGGATATTGTGGCCAAACAGTGGTGAACCTCACACAGAGGGTGTTTTTTTTTTTTGCAGCCTTTGTGTTTGGAAAGGGGTAACCATTCCGTTCACACATCCTAACAGCATGGAACAAGCAAGGGGCAAAAAATAAATAAAATAAAATAATGAAAATGCAGACTAAAGATACTGCCCATCCACACAGGAGCCTGGAAGCAAATCAGCATGCCAGTGCAGGTGGCAGGAGGTTTAAATACCAAGCAGATAATGGTCACGAGAGAGCTAGAGCGAGTTAAAGAGCAGTGATGTGAAAGCCACATGTGAGCTAGGCTTCTCTTTTTTCACCACAGGCCACATGCCCTCACTGCACTCCTAGCCTGGAGATATTTAACCTGCCAGCACAGCCAGGCCCAGATCCTCTGTGTTTTCTAACTTTTCCTTCCTCTTGCTCTTTCTCTCTCACTGTTCCTGGAGTTGTTCAGTGATCCCTTCACATGAGGCAGGACCTCACCTCACTGCCAGCTTCCCTACAGCTGCTTGCACTTATACACATTCTGTATTAAGCTTGGCCTATGCTGCTTTGGCATTGTTTGGTAAGCAGGCAATAGTGAACCATGGGAATATCTTGGCTCGGCTGGCCACATGGCCATGCCCAGAATGACATGGTCTGCCTGGCCCGAGCCAGTCTCACCAGACTCATCTGGGCATCGCGCCGGACACAAGCCATTGCCTAAAATACCATATTTCACTCCAATATTACCAAAGCAAGAACGGCTTTGCTATCCTGCTGCTAAAACCCAAAGGTCCTTTCAGACAAAATACATACCAGAGTTGTGATATGGTGTCTATAGTTGTTTATACAGGTGCACTGTTTTACTATAGCAGAAAGATTTAAGGAAACTTTACCCTAATGTCTTTAGCAATTGTGATGATAACATTTAGTCAATGATGTATGACTGGTATTCTGACGTCACAGGGGACTTTGCTATCGCAGTCAAGTTGATGTACTATATAATAAAGGAAATAATTTCAGCAAACGCAAATATATGCACCTGACAAAGGTCAAGTTTGAACTGAAAAAACAAAAAACAAAAGTGAGAACAAAGTTCTAAAACGCAATGCAGTTTATATGAAGCAGTTCCGCTCGATTACAGCAGAGACTCGATTCAGCTAATTACTGATCCATGATATGACATGCATGACAGCATTGATAGCAGTATTAATATGAAAGTTGAAGATCATGTTTGAGAAGAAGTAAGAGATGAGGAAGGGAGAGAGCGACACAGACTAAATGATAATGTGTTGCTGGATCAGTCTTACACATAAAGATGAAACAAAGCCTGAATCCAACTACAACATTTGTGAACAGCATTGTGGGAAGGAAATTGTTAACCCAATTTAAAAAAAAAAAAAAAAAACTAAAATGTTAATAAAGAACTAAAAGAAACCTTTTGTTCAGAGAGTTGTTCAGCCATTTAAAGCTTAATTATAAATATATAAATGTAAACTCTGATAAGAGAAAGAGAATGGGTTTGTAATACTATTTAAATTTTCAGGATTTAAGGGCAGTAATCTCTAACTGAAGGTGAAATAAATATATGAGGGGTGTTCAAACCGGTCAAACCAGGATTTTTGATTGTGCAGAATAACAGAAAACAGTTATGAGGGTAAGAACTCTGTGATGATTTCTCTATATAATCCCCTGCTACACTAATGCACTTATCCCAGCATTACACTAGCTCTTGGATACCATTCATCAAAGTGGAAAGTTTTCTCAGCACACCGGAGACATTATCGGACTGCCTGCTTCATGCATGAAATGCTGGCCTCCCAGGAACTCCTTTACAAAAACATGTAGAAATCACTTGGACCGCAGTCAGACAGGATCTAATTTCCTCGAATGTGCAAGTGGTGTTTGTGAATGATTACGTGTACAGATTCCACAGACAGATGCATCTTTTCCACAAGTTGGTGATAAGTTATCCATTGACTTTCAAGGATCAGGTATTCCACTCGCTGAATCACAGGAGCAACCGCACTGGGTTCCGAGCCACCTAGGCTGGGACCATCATTCATGGACGTATAGCCTTCATCAAAACGCTTGCACCATTCAAATATTTTAATGTGGTCAAGAATCTCATCACCATATTGTGCTTGAATTCTTCCAAATTGCTTGTGTGCCCTGGATGGGATGTCATTCATTACCATTCATACCTGGATGGTAAATGTAAATATCATCAGTGATCAGTTTTACACCTTCATTTATAAGAAATTTAATTGCAAGTCCAGGTTTGACTTGAACACCCCTTGTATTAATCTCCTAAAGATTTACTGTAGCATTTTTTTTTATGATGATCTATGTATGGTAGAGAAAAATGATTCAGTTTGGTATTGCAATTCTTTGTATTGTAAATCATGTATCACCACATTGACTCCAAAATCAAATTTTTATTTCATTTTTTTTATTTAATTCAATTAAATTTTATTTATATAGCGCTTTTAACAATCGTCATTGTCTCAAAGCAGCTTCACAAAATTAAAAGGAAATTATGGAAATGTAGGAGCAAGTAAACATATGTATAGAAGATGTGTATAGAAGACATATATTCATATGTGTTTGCATTTTAGGCATAACATTGTTGTTCCTCTATAATCTCTATAATATATTTACACCTTTGGCAGGAAGCACAGCAAAAGGGAAGTCTGGGATAGCCAAAGAGAGCCAAACTGACCCTACTATAGCTGAAGCAACGCAGCAAAAAAACATTATTTAAGTTACTTACTGTACCTTGTGGTGTTTTGTGAGCTGACAGGTAGAAACTAATGTACTTCTCACAGAAAAAAATTTGATCTATGAAATGATTAATTATACACATTTAAAGCTGAATTTATGAATAGCTTTGACTGAAGAATTCATGAAAGTGCTTCACATAAAGGTTTATTCACTTTTTGAACAACTGTGCTTAGACCTCCTTTATAAGTGAGCTCCAAGTAAACAGGTTTTCTTTTCATTCATCAATACAGAGAAATATGTTGAAATTTGTATTCATCCATATAATTTGAGTTGAATACAGATGCAGTGGATAAAGATTACGTTGAAAACACTGAAGTGTTCCTTTAAGTCCTTGATAGTGTACAAGAACCTGTTATTGCACTATAAATCAGGCAAGACAAAAGTTCATGGACAAGAAGAGAGAAAAAAAACACACACACAGAATGCACTCATACTGACTGAACAAGTGTGAGCCCTGTGTTTTCACCATGATCACGCTGTCCTCCCTTTACCAAACCAGCTTTACCTTGAATGCCACTTTTCCATCAGAGTTTTATGCAGTGAAAAGTGCTTTTGCAGAGGCCAAATCAAATTTGCTCTATTTGAAAGAGGAAGAGAAGGAGCCATAATAGAAGCTTAGAGGCGCTGGTGTGTCAAAGGGAGCAGGATGGACGGTCGAGGAACGGCCTTGGCGTAGCTCCTACCTGTCTGAGTCTGACTGGCAGCCCTCCAACTGCTTAACCGTCCATCAGCCTGTGGTTCCAGCGACTGCCTGGCCTCAACTGTCAATCCTGGGGGACACACACAGACACACAACCACATGAGAGTTAGAAAGAGACACAAGCACAAGCTCTGGGTAAGTACAGCTTCTGAACTCCTACCGCATCAAGCGCCACTCTTTCTGGCAAGAGATGCAAAGCTTGAAGGGCATGCAAACCACAAATCTACACCAGTAATTCCAGCCTGAGAGAATACGGCTCAGCGAGCGGGAGCAAATTATACTTTTAAGCATCTTTCTTTGTTCCTTGTTTTGTCACATCCTGGAAGGAACTTGATTCGTCTCCTTCGCAACATGGCAGGAGAGGTAGCTGTCGCACCTGTTTTCTGGCACAGAGAAGGTTTGGGCTTAGGGTCATTTTATAATGAGTAGAGCCAACGCTCACAGGGACTGTCAGATATACCGCAGCCCACCAGCGAGATCAGCCAGGAAAAGAGGGAGAGAGAGAGAGAGCAGGTAGGAGAGTGATAAGAGACAGAGGGGAAGAGAGGAAAGCAGCAGATGAGGAGAGACAGGAGGGACGATGACAGTGCCAGGAGCCAGCTGCTGCACGATCTGCACTCATTTACAGCATTGCATGATGGGAGATGAGCTGACATGGGCTATGAGGTCACACTGGGATGGCTGGATTGGATTGGATTGATTTAATAGTAGTGTCCCTCCGTTACCTTGCTGAATACCAAAAAAATCAGGCATAACAACCTGAGTGGGATATATTTGCACATCGCTAAATACAGACACATAAAAAAAAGAAAGAAAAAGGTAAACAGTAGCACCATTTGGATGGTGGGCTGTGCAATCACCTTGTAAAGTGTATTTTATGGCCCATTGTTTATGGGCAATTATGATGGCAGGTGTACGAATGAGATGCGCACACACCCGGTTTGAAGCATGCGGCGGTTTGGGATGTTGAGAACAAAGACGCTTAATATCCATCTGCGTGTATTAATAAGTGTGTAAAGACGTAGAGCGTGTATATGTGTGTGTGTGTGTGTGTGTGTGTGTGTGTGTGTGTGTGTGATATGATGGATACAAGTTCTTTGGTCCCATATTCTGCATCCTACGCCCATTTCGCATCATCCCGCAGTCGCCCTTATCTTCATCTTCCTCCTGCCTCATGTCTGGGCCCTGACGCACTCCCGACCCCTTACACACATTTCGGTCATCTCTGGTGTATCTCACATGTATATACGCCTCCTATATATGTTATCACCATGCCTTTTTATATCATATAGTACACTGTGGTACGCTGCATGCCAGCACTTTTATAACCTGAACATCGTTTTCCTTGCACTTGCCTTTTTTTTTTTTTTTTTCAAACTGCCTTTGGGCGCCATTTGCCCAAGAGGTCTTTAAATGCGATCAAAGAAGAGATTAGAAGAGCACCACAGAAGGTATTTAAAAACAAAGGCTGTTGTTGTTGCGCCGTGGTGTCCTAGCGTGAGAGTCCGTGCTGTTAGAGTGCTCGAATTCAGCTCAGCCCTTAAACACACTCAGAGGCTTACCAGAGCACGGGGGAAATGATTAAAAACCTTCAGCATTTTTAGCCGCTTCCAAAAATAAGTTCGCTTTGATGTGTGTTTGTGTTGAGGGCAAGACCGTTGTTGTTATTGTTGTTGGTTTATTTTATTTCTCTCCCCCCTGCCCCAAGTGGAATGGAGAGAACACAGGTAAATGACACAGTTGTCCTATGCTCTTCTGCCCAGGGCCTTGTGTATTCTTTTTTTTTCTGTAAAATGACCCCTTACAAAGGAAGAAATAGAGAACGAGAGGGGAAAATGGGAGCGAGAAAGTGAGTAGGAGACTAAAGCAGGGAAGGAGAGACCGTGAGTGTGTGGGTATGTGTGTAGCACAGTTAGAGCCCATTTCTGCAAGGGCCCCTGGCTACAGTGTTCAAACAGCCATGATATTAAAATAAAAAGTGTGCAGAAGCGTTGGGGTTTGGAGCGATCCATAGTGAGGTATTGATCAAGGTTAGGGCTCATCCTGATCATGATGCTGGCTGGAGGGCGTCTCTTTCTCTCTCTTTCTCTCTCTCTCTCTCTCTCTCACTCTCACTCACACACACATACAAACACACAAACTTACAAATAGGTGTGTATTCTAAAAATGGGATTCCACATCTGAGCTAACAAGAACATCTCAGGGGGCTCTTTGAGGCTCTAAGGAGAGCAAAAAAAAATTACTGTTCTTTCTTTTATTCTTTCTTTTTCTCAAGATAGCGACACTAACCAGCTCAGCAGGTGCTCAAAACACCAGTAAGCTCTTTCTAGAGAAAAAATAAATAAATAAAATCAGGCCTATAGGAGAACTCTCATCTTCACTCAATTTGCTTGTTTATGCTGGTGAAGAGGCATGCTGACTGTGACAGACATGAATCTCCACCTCGTACTCCAGAAAGCTCCGGTGTGGAAAGTGAAGTTTTAAAGGGAACATGGAGGATTTATAAGCTCTTTCATATACAATGTGGGACTACTCGAGTTTTCATGTGCTGCCTTTTAAAACATGTCTGCAGCTTTACTCAGCGTGGGCTAAAACAGGACTGAACACATGCTGCTGTATGAGGAAACTGCATAACTGCACCTCGAGCAAGTGCTCTCTGATGAAAGAAAAGAGAGAAGTACTTTTTTGTTTATTTTTTTTTTTCAGCTAACCTGAAAAAAGAAAAATGCTTATGAAAATGAAGGTGATGTTTGAGTGCTCTCTCTGAATAGGTTTACGAGCATATATACAGCATATGCACCTGCGGAAAACAAGGACAAGTACTCATATACGTTTAGAAATGAAAAAGATAACTGTCAGAAAGTGATCTTTGTAATAAGGTAGTTGCTAGCTTTCTTTAAGTAATTGAACGTTCTTCTTTTCAACATGCGTTAAAGGGGGGAGGGGTGTTGACTTGTACTTGTACTAACTCCAGCTCTGTAATAAAGGTTAAGTGAAACAATATACATGAATCCTTTGTGTAAGCACATGTTTTCCATGGAGATCCCATATGTTTGTTTAGATTTAAACCAGAGTACAGTAACATCAGGCACTGCTATATAGACTATATATAATTATACGCTGTCACTGCTTTATCATATTCTATTTTATCCTATAGTTTCCCCAAAATATATTATATTCTATTCTATTTCATTCAATTCTGTTCTGTGCTATTATAATCCTATGGAATTATATTCGTTTTATTACATACTTTTCACTGTGTCCTATTTTACTCTATACTACACAATTCCATTTTTTGTTGCATCTTCTATTATAAGAAATAATACTATTTTCTATTCTGTGACACTGAATCTTAGTTTATCTAATTAGTCTTCATTCTATCTGATCCTAACCTACCATATCCTATCTTATCACATTTATTATTTGTTTTCCAGCCTCTTACTTTTAAAAATACTAAAATACTTTTTTTAATTAAATCTTATCATTCTATTCTATTCTAGTCTATGATACTAAATCCCAATTCATCATGTTCTATCACTTACCCTTTATTATGTTGTATTCTATTATATGCCATATACAGTATATTTATTCAATTATGTCCCATTCTAATCTGGTACAATGTATTAAACCTGAGTCTATCTATTTAATCCTATTCCATTTCATTGAATTCCTTCATATTATTTTGTATTTCGTCATATCCTATTGCTCTACTTTATAGATATTAGTATCTATAATATTACATTCCACCCTACCTATTTTACTTTATACTCAGATACGTTAAGTCAGATTCTATTTTATTGCATTCTATTCAATTCCATTCCCCTAATTCCATTTGATCTTTTTCCCTATTCTATGCCATGATATTAAATCTCAGTTCATCTATTTAATCCCATTATATAGTATTCCATTCCATTAATGCAGTTTTATCCTATCACATGCTATCTTATCCCATTTTTTCCAGTTTTATCCTAAATTTTCGGCATTTATTCTATTCTATTCTGGTCTATTTTATTCTATTTTGCCACAATACATTTCATTTCATTTTCCTATTCCTATAATCCTATTATTTTTTTCTGTCTGTTATAAATTTTAAATCTTATTCCATTTCCCCCCTTCTATTCTATTACATAATAATTTCATTTTACTCTATCGTGTTTACTCTATCCTATTCTGTAATATTGTATTTCAGTTTATGTATTCAATCCTATAACTATAGTTTCCCAGAATTCTATTCTATTCCCTTCCTTTCAATTAAATTAAATTCCATTCCATTTCTAAATCCCATTTTATCCCATAAATTTCCAACCCCTGCTATTAAATTCAGTACCTTTTATTAAATCTTATTCAATTATGTCATATTCTATTCTATGATATTAAATTCCAGTTTATCTATTTAATCCTATAGACCTATAGTTTATTCTGTTTTGTGACAGTATATCCTGTCTTTCTTTGTTCCAGATTTTCTAGCTTTAATTCTATTCTATTCTTTTTATTCCACTCTATCCATGAATCAAATGTTATAATTTTCAGTTTTATAATACTGTATACATTCTATTCTATTCTATTCTATTCTATTAATTCCCATGCTATGTCTTGGCATTGATGGCCCAGTGGTAGGTTTCTTTCCACCCATGCAGAAGGCCTGGGTTCAATTCCTAGCTACTGTATGTAGTGCTGGTCCTAAGCCTTGGTAAAATGGGACAGTTGCATCAGGAATCATCGTATGGTCTGTCTTTTGGCTGACCCCTTCAGGGGGGCAACAACAACTATTCTATCATGTTCTATTCTATGTACTAATTACCAGTTCTCTGGTTAATCCTACAGTCTCCCAGTCTATTCTATTTTATACTATTCACAATTTATCTATTGAATCCTGTAGTCTTCTAATTTATTTTATTATATTCTATTCTGTAAAATTATACTCCGTTTTGTCCGTTTTTTAGATTTTCCACTTTGCTGCAAACAAAAAGCATGACAACCATAAACAACACACAAGGAAGCACCTAGTAGCAGCGCTAGCTCTGGACAGCACCTGCTTTAGAGAATGATCAAATGTGGCAAAAGCCATCTGAAACTTGTCCCCTCTATTCAGAACCACAGCCACAGCGCAACATTCGGCACTGGCAAATGTCAACGGTGAGTTGAAGTGATTCTATATTGTTTCTCTCTCTCTTCAGCTTCTCATCAGCTTGTCAAGGAGCAGTCTGGTCACTCTAAATGGAGAAATTCCCAGCTTACTCATGCATACCACTGGCAAATTGTCCCCCTCAGATCCTGGCCCTGGCGTGTGATTTGCGATAGACAGCGTGACACAGAGAGTCTCTGCCTCATTGGAAAAGGGCAGCTCAGAAATAGACAAACTAGTCCGAGAGGTGCATTTGAAGAAAATTGTATCTTTCAGAGCTAGGCAGCATGCCGAAGCAGGGAGGAAGACACCGGGAGAGGAGTGAGACGCCTTTTAGTGCTGACCTTGGCAAGGGAGTGGGTGGCCAGCAGCATTTGGAAAGGTCTCACTGAGGCTGTCGTGCATGTTATTGTCATCATACTACGAATTAGGAGGTGAGAGAGAAAGTGTGAGGGGGAAAGGAGATGGAGAGAAAGACAGGGAGCAAAATAACAAACAACCTTCACAGAGGTGGCAAATAAGTGCCCCCTGAAGGGACGGTTCACCAACCTCCAGATGAAACAGGAGCCATCCTGGCTCTCACAAACTGGGCACCATAGTCAAATAAAGTGGCATTGAATGGATGAATCAAATGAGTGAATCATGTACGTATATCATCACAGATCAATCCACATGGAGAATGTAGAAGAGAAACACCATGATAAAGCATCAATGGGACACCCACCAACAGTATCTCATTTACACTACGAGTGACTGTGTCCAGGACGATCATCTTTAATATTAATAATGGCTTCATGCGCCCCCTATGGACCGTGTGATTTCTGTCAGTGCATGCTTAGCCAACGAGTAGATTATTAATGCTTTAACCAACTTCGCCTTTAAGAAATTCTTTAATAGGAGAAAACACCCCTCAGGAGTGAATTATATCAATTAGACAACACTCTTAAAAGAGGTTAAACAGCAATTCATAAATCAAGTTATGTGGGAAGACAAGATGAGCGGGGAAAAAAACACGCCATAACAATGGTATGGTATCAGCCGGGATAACAGCATGGGATCACATAGAGACCTGTTGAGAGCTTCATCTACAATAGTACAAAGATAAACTTCTGGCTTGTTACTGATGAGAAGAATGCAAAATGTGAAAGCAAAAGGACCCACAGGTACGGTTTGATGATATGCCTCCACACATATACACACACACACAAACACACACACACACACACACATACTGTACACACACACACACACACACACACATACACACACACACAAACATGCACACACAAACCAATAGCAAAAAAATGCAAATCTTCAGCAAAACCATTTTTTAGCTTTTTTCACTTTCTTTCCTTTGTGGAATAAGATTTGAAGCACTGTTTGCAAAAGGCACTAATTATCATGTACTACCCAGGAAAATTTTTAAAAGTGCACACATTTCTAGCCAGAAATACCAAACAGGGAGGTCTGTTAAATCAGAAACTGTAATAAACATGATAGCTTTGAGAAGAAGTCTGCCCTTCATTGGCCAAAAATTTTTATTTCTCCTTTGATCCTTAATCTCTTATCGTCTGCTATACAAATTATCACAACAGTTACTGACAACTTTATTACATTCTGGATTGCCAATAAAGTTAGCAAAAGAATTATCCTGCAAAGGGAAAATATTTTGTAACAGATATTACACACACTATTTTGTAACAAATATAATATTTTATATTTATAACAGATGCTGTAAGGAAAGCTTCTTTCTGGCCTGGTGACCACACCAAAGAAATCAACTGAAAATGTTCCACTCCATTAATGCAGAAACACTGCAATCGTCTTACTAAAGCCTTCACTAACAGACACTGAAATCTTCCAAGACTTTTTATAGCCCTCTCCCAAATCAAATCCTTTAAGAAAAACTTTATCCTTCATCATCAGTGCACAGAAACTATTCAGAAAAAAAATGCTTTTCAGAAAAAAGGGTACCAAAGTGTTGCCTCGCTTATCACTGGGGTAATAATGTATGTTTTTTTTTACGTACACTATAATTATGTTGCCATGTGAATGATTCAAATTAAAGCTACATATGTTGTAGGCTTGAGGGTAACACACTAGTAAGAAAAATCCTGATACAATATTGTTATGATACCTGGGTGCTGATTCAATTTATATTGCAATTTGTATATATAATTCTGCCCTTCCTTTCATTGGCCTAACCTTATCTATCTATATATTTATGTATTTATATATACACCTTTTTTTAATAGTTTAGAGTGCAATAAATCTAGGATTATAAAGGAACAGTGTAATTTTCCGACCTTCTAATGCAAACACATATATACAAATAATAAGCAATTGTTTTAAAAATCATCAGTGCTCCGATAAGTGAATTGCCACACAACACAATCATGATATGTAAGTTAATAAATTTTTCCCCGTCCCTAATTTTTTCTGTTTGTTTGTTTGCTTTGCTTTGTTTTGTTTGGTTTTGTTTCTGAGAGGGCATGACTTGAACAGTATAAGCATGTTCATCTTAACAATTTAATTTAATTACCAATCAAGCTAAAACATTACATACCTGGTCTGCACAACATACTGATGGTTGATCATTATCGCAATATTGTGCTTTTGTAACAGTGAAGGCGGAAATATGCAAATTGCCACAACAAACCACAGCCATTGTGACTAGGGCTGCACGATTTGTTCCGAAAAAAAAAAATCACATTTCGGTTATCACAAAAAAATCAAATTTTTTTAAATGAAATGTATAATTTTCATTTAAATGTATTTATCTACGCTAACAATAAATAATGGCACAAATGATGTCATTAGGAGGATATTGTCCATATTTATTTATATTTATTTATTTAATTTCCGACTACTGTATGCATCTATTAAGCACAAAAAAATTGCAGCCTTTCCCAATTAAATAATTGCACAGGTCCATATTGAGATTTCAATCTTTGATTAATTGTGCAGCACTAATTCTGACCATTCTATACCTTCTAGTCATGCGCTCTGTCAATGATTTAAATAACACAATCATTGACATAATAAAAAAAAAAAATAATGGCTACTTATTGATATCATCTGTACTTGTCACCACTGTTTAATTCTCCTCTTGTCCATTGCTTGTATTTCATGTGAAGCACAAGACTGCAAATCTGGGATAAATATAATCAGCTTCTAACATTACATGGCAGAAATAACAACAAAAAAAAAAAGATTGTTTAAAGTCATGACTCATCACACGTTCATGGGTATGCTTTAATCGATTGCAAAGTACAGTATATCACCATATCAGTGAGCATTAATAGAACTGCAACCTGCTTTTTCTGCTCAAACCCCAAACCCTACATAGGTACAGTAATAAGACTTACTGTAGTAAATGTGTACTTGTATTATAAAAGTACTAGCTCCTGTTAAGTGTAACACTGAGGCCTAATTCTAAAATGAATTCCTATTAATTATGAATTAAACAATCTCGTATTATCCATGTGTCCACTTACTTATAATGACTAGTGAATTACGTCTATAGACAAGTCATGGTATAGATGAACAGTAAGCGTGATGCCTCTGCCACTGTGCTGCCTTCATAGTCCACTTAACACACACTGCAGGCAGACTAATTACCATGGGGCTCTGTGTACCCCTCCAACCCCAAAACACAACACCTAAAACTCTCTGCCTGAGCTTACACAATCCTCCTCCCCCTGCTCCACCCACACCCCCCAACACCTACCCCATAGCCACGAGACATGCTGACAGTAATCTCCTAGTGACAGCGCGTGGACGTGCCGTCATTAAGCCGCCCATGTTATTGAGATGATAGCCCTGAGAACACGGCCACTGTGCCAAAGACACTGAAGCTTTGAGCTCTTCCTCTCCCTAAGACAATGAGATAGAAAGAGAAAAGGAGAAGAAGACAGAGTGCACCCTTTCCTGTAAGCCACATGATGCTGTGCCTTGAAATGCAACGTTGCCAAGGGATATTCTACCGTCTGCATGTTGGATTTAATTAAATATAAAACTGAGTTAAATATATCTCTTACTGGATTTCTTTTCTGTCTTCTTTTTTTTTTTTTTTTTGATCTGGCACCAAGAAGTGGAACGAGCTTGGACAAGCCAGAACGATTTAAGCATGCGGGGAAACTTGCTGTGTCCCCTCTACATAAATTAAAAAAATTCACATCCTCCCTGTGAAAAACAGAAAAATATGTATGATCAGAAGGAGAGAGAGAGAGAAAGAGAAGAGAAAAACTTTCCTCCCCCTCCTCCCTATTTCAGAGTGGCCTGACAGGGGAACAGATGGCAATTTAAGCGGAGAATTTATGAGCGCCACAATCTTAATGTTGCATAAAGAAAAGAAAAAGACTCGCATCAAACCCACTGACAAATGTACTTGCTAATATTAATGCGTTCCTCATTCATCCAATATGCTTCCTAATTGCTTTTCTGTACACAGTAATATGGCACCTGCTGCTCAGCCCGTGCTCCGGCGTTCGGGAACGAGGCATGGCGGCCGGCGCCACCGGCCCTCTTGCCGTGATGAATGCAGGGCCGTGCATCACGCACTGCGCCTGTCAGGCATCGTAATTAAAATTTTAGACTTACAGCCGAGAGAGAGAGAGAGAGAGAGAGAGAGAGAGTGGGGAGGGGGGCTTAAGGAGCGGTAAACAATCAACACACAAACACTGCTCAGAGCCATCTTTACAATTAGACCACTCATTCTACATGTCTCAAGAGCAAAGACACACGGACAGAGAGATAGAGAGGGAGATAGAGAAAGAGAGGGGGAGGAAGGGATGAAAAAATATCCAGCAAATTACATAAAATGGACTGCATTGAGTGTGTGCAAACCAAAGAAATTAATACATGGTAAAAAATAAATGTAAGTGGTTCCTTTTAAGTGCCATTTAAAATATATTTTTTGTCATCACTGTGCACAGTTTTAAAACTGTTACAGTTCACCTCCACTCGCCTGCACCAGGCTTACTGCAAAGAAATACATTTACTTAACCCAAAAAGGCATTCAAAGTGATGTCCATAATCAGCATTAGGCATCGAATGAAGAAAGCCTGAGCTTTGCCATCCCCCCCCATTCCCCCCCCCCCATTCTTCTGTATGTCTTACTATGCATACCATTTTACAGTAGACATCGAGTCCTTTGACATTTCCTGAATTAGGCCTCATAGTTAATTTGTGGAATTACACCTTGTGCAGAGTCATTTGGGATCATGTGAGCGACTCCCTATAGCTCCTGTCATTAACTCTATAACAGCTGGTGTTAAATGCACTAAATTGTAATATAATGAGCATGTGAATTGCAGGCAATTACAGAGTTAAATTGAATAAATCCTTAGAGCAATAAAGTGTCCTTTTGCTTTTACATCAGGCATAACTGATGCACATTTATTTATGCATTCTGATATCAGGGATAAGACACCACATTTAAATGACAGAAGTCACAGTTAAATGAAAGAAATAGCTTCTTCAATAACGTTTCATGTGCAGTGTTGGGGGAGGTTACTTTTTAAAGTAACTAATTACATTACAAAATTACTGTCTTTAAAAAGTAATCAGTTACATTACAGCGTTACTTTCTGATAAAAGTAACTAGTTCGAGTACTTTTCCATTGGAGAAAATAAAAAACTCCTTTGTGATTCCTCATGCATGTTGTTTTAGTCAAGACCTTTATAATTATCCTCACTCAGCGAAGTTTGGCCCATAATCTGTTAACTACTGATACCCCTATCTAACCTACCCGGTTTCACGCGGTGGCCGTAAGTACGGTTCATCATGATTCATCGCGAGTTTTGGCGATGTGATTACGTTTCCATCTTTCCGCGCGTCGGTCCTCACATAGTCAAACCGCATAGAGGAGATAGGGGAATAACAGCAGGAATAACAG
>JAOVVA010000041.1:18357258-18377008 GCA_028565275.1 Leiocassis micropogon | reverse complement strand
ACACACACACACACACACACATACTGTACTATGCTTGTGAGGACCCTCCGCTCACATCATTATTGATGCCACATGCAACGCATATATGAGGGTTTCTCACTAAAACCTTCTATCCTCAGTAACAAAAATAAACCTTTTGAAAGTTTTTGGAAAATTTAAAGTGCATTTTCCCTCATGGAAACTAGTCAAATGTGCACATTCGGTCCCCACATCAAAACATACAAACGTGTACAAACACCTTGTAAAAATCCCCCTTAGAATGTCAGCGTTTTTTGTGATCAAATCCATCAGCCTCATTTTCACGCAGTCATTTAAGCAATAGAGAAATTGTGCACTTTTCTGACATTGAGCGAATACTCCTCAACTGTGAAGATGATTTCTCATTTATAAAGACGGTTTACAATTCAAATTATTAAGACTCTTTCATGCCACTCGATTTTTGACACTCACTGAAGCGATTTAAATTCAATTAACTCCCTAAAAAAAAATCTCCAGTTTTATTATTATTTTATGTTTTTTTTTTTTTACAAACGCATCTTATAATCTTATCAGCAGCATCTCTGGCAGTAGCATGATAAGTGAAGATGTCTGTTTTCCAGGAGACAGGCGCATTTAATGTCTCCGTTGTTTTTATTTGGCTGCCACCGGGGCAAGGTCCTTTCATGGACACCTTGACTGCGGAGAACTTTATTCCAGCACGCGAGATCTCACACGTGTGACAATAGCCTCCTTTGTTGCCAGGCGCGCGGACCTGCTTTGAACCTCTGACTGACGGCGCAGGAGAGCTGTTCCGAGTGCAAATGTAAATTATTGTTACTTACACGTTTAACCCGCCATCCACAAGAGCGCTCGGGCAAGCGGAGGAATTCTGCTATCATGTTGCCCTCTTTTGGCTGGTATGTGAGACTGCAGCCGGTTAGGAGGGCATTTTATTTCTGGCATTAATTACAAAAAAAAGCTTTAAAATGTATGAAAACTAGAATATCGCTGTAATATACACTACAAATACATGATTGCTTTTTACACCACAGTTCTTAAGGGTAGTGTGCAAATGCATCCCAGTGTAATAGCTAAATTCAGCGGCACGAATGACGGATGCCCTAAAAATTAAGCTAAGCATTTAAATCAGCTAAATAAATAAATGGAATACATTTAAAAATGCAGTCGAATCTGACATGCACGGAGAGAGAGTGCAGAATCAACACTGCTAAAAGTACACATCAGTGAAAGAGAGCATCACGTCCACAAGCAGTACAATTACAGCTGGTTCATCAAGATGACCTGAACCTTTTGACAGCTGCTTCTCGACTGGCCTGAGCTCCTTCATGAAGCAATCACATTGTGTGGAATATTTCCCTCTCCCTCTCACTCCCCCCTGTACCCACACTTTCCCTTTGTTATTTCATACTCACTCTCTCCCTTTCTCTCTCTCTCTCTCTCTCTCCCTCTCTTTCGCTCTCGCGCTCTCTCCCTCTCCCTCGCTCTGTCTCTCGCTCCTCCTCAGACCTGTGGGTCACTCCAGCAGGAACAGGAAGTAGCCGTCCTCCACTGCCAAGCTCACCTCTCCATCGGTCCCTCTCGGAGCCCTCGCTGCTTTGATTTCCCCCTTCTTCTGCAATGAGAACACACAAAGCCTGGCAATGTAACTCGCACTGTACATCCCTTTTTCAGCCTCCACACCTATCTGCTTTGCTTTCTCTTTTTTCTCCCTTTTTTCTCCTCTCGGAGCTCGGCGAAGAGAAGAGGTGGGTAGTTTATACAGTAATCTCCAGAATGGCTGTTCTAAATAAAGATGCTCTTCAAATTCCATTATATGTCTAATAGTCTATCACTGAGGGAGTACTAGAGATCTGATTTAAGCTGGGAACAATGCGGAAAGGAAAGGAGGGGAGAGAAAGACAAAGCTTTCTTGGGTGACAGGTTTCACTGGTGAGAATTATACTCTCATATTTCATGCTGTTTGAAAAAAACAAAAAGACTCTCCAAAAAGGCCTGTTCTGTATTACAGGCAACAACAAATTACAACAAATATCATCTATACAGCAAACCGTATTAAGCGAATCTTCATCTTCATTGGACCTTAGAATGGAATCGATACTGCCTATGCAGCATATTCTTAATCTGCAAAGTGTAATAATTACTCGTGTTATTAATCTCATCTTAATATGAGCGTAATGTGATGGGTATTCAGCTTAGCTGAAAACAAGCGAAAATAATATAATCACAACTGCATTTCTCAGAAAAATCTATTCGAAGAGACGAGTAGATTCCAATTTCTGTATAAATTTACAAAGCAACCAACAACCAATATTCTACTCCACTCATCTGACCGGCATATAAATACATAAATGGCGTCTCATGCTTTTTTTTTCTTTCTACAGAACAATATGGATTTTTATTTCCTTGCAAACAATTTTAATAAAAAGGTATTGATGGACTATTGATTGGTTAGCCCACGGGCATTGCTCATAGCTCATAGACCCAGTGCACTGCGATCATTATGTCCTGAACTCTAGCATTCCTTTTCGCACTGTTGGTCAATACACGCTGCATGCGCTTCAGGCCTTTTTACTGCATCACTACACTGTTTTTTCCTTCTTCCCTGCCCAAAAAAAAATCAAACTTCATCATCAAGAAGTGTAGCAGGCTCGACTGCTCGCTGCTCGGAACACTACCCACTACAGTACACTGGACTTAGGTCAAGGTCACTAGGTTCATTAGGCGGAGGATGCTTTGTGTTCTGTGTACTGGAATACAGTGTGGTAAAGCTAATCAGAGATTAAAGATATGATCGCAAGTATAAAGTGTGAGTAAAGAATCACTGATATGACTCTCATAGTAAACACGAGGTCATTTATGAGAAATAAGGTTATTCATCTCTTTGTCACTTTGTAAAATCTTTATTCCTGTGAACATATCTTTTAAATGTGAGAACCACTGGAGTAATGACAATAAAAGGTTGGAGGGAGATCAATGCAGAACGCATTACTCTGCACCACAGAGGCTTAGCTTTAATAATAAAAAAATTGATCCATTAAGTTGAACCTAATTCTTTGACAAAATGACAGAGGCGCTGTGTTTCTACATGTGGTTATGTGAAGAATAGCAATATGTCTCCCTGCCGCTCGTATAAAAACTATATTGAAGATGAAATGGCTTCATTAAATCAATAAACATTTCTTTATCGCTGCTTTACTTCATGCTGTCTTACGGTCGCTATTTTACTCTAAGCAGAGGGTTACTGCTTGCATATGAGTGTGTGTGTGTGTGTGTGTGTGTGTGTGCTAGCAAAAGATAGAAGCAGACTGGTTGCTTAAATTAAATTTAATTATAATAATTTATTATTATTATTATTATTATTATTATTATTATTATGGTGTTGTTGTTGTTGTAATTAAGTAAAAATGCCATATATAGTACTACATATAGTCTTATTATATATGTCATATGAGACCAGGTGGTGTGCATGTATACACATACATACGCACACACACACACACACACACACACACACACACACAAAGAAAGGTATAAAATCCTAATCAAAAACAAGAGCTGATACATAACAAGAACTCACTCTTCACAATATAATTAGATCAAGTGCATGTACGTAGAGGCTGCTCTGTACAGTCTTTAATCAGCTCTCGTTCTCATCTACCGTTAATAAATCAATTAGAATATATACTTAATATAATTAATAAAATCAACACATCTTTGTTGGAATTTTGTATCCAACAGATACAAGTGTGTTTACAATTACATGTGCGTTTGTGGTATCTGATCTGTGATGATATAATATGATATAGGATAAGTCAATGTGTTCAAAGTTTCATATTAAACAAACCTCATTTTCAACTCAGCTCTTGTCACAAATTCTGAACATCATCAACACCTGAAGCAGCATAAGAGTGATGCAGCATTTACAGCCTTTCTTCAGTCTAGACTAGTAGCTAAAGCACGTGCCAGGATGAAGCTTATAGAATGGAATATCACAAGTGTGTTTGCCAGGAGTTTATATTAAATTAAAATTTGTCCGTGATGTGGGTTTCCTCTCAGTTTTTCCAACTCCTGAAAAGAGGCAAAACGGGCAACTCTGATTGGCCCCTAGGTCTGAATGTGTGTGTGTGTATGTGGGTGCATGTGATAGATTAATGTTCCATTCAAACTGCATCCCAAGTTTCACACCAAGGCTCTGCTTGCACTGCAACCCTGATCAGGATAAACTGATTACAGAAGATAAATAAACAAACAAGCAAATAAATTAATGAAACCTAAAACAAAATCAATAAATGTATATATAGCTGATGAAAATCAATATATACAGAAATATATATATATGCTTTAGCATCATATAATTATGAATATGAATATGAACATTATATCCCCATATCGACCCAGCCAGACTAAAGATTACACGCACAGTACAACGTGGCAAGGAGAAAGCTTGGGAAAATGAAATGAGCCAGAGTCCGTGTCACTCTGATGAGCTGCTCTTGGAGTGTTTGTTGCATCTCCACTCAAGAGAGGCACACGGCCCTTCTTCAGATAAGCAAAAGGAGCCGAAACACAATCAGATTTACTGGTCAAGTGAGATGTGACTTACATACTGTATATACAACATGTACCAATGTTAAGAACAAAAATTAACCGGAGAGTTTTCCGAAGTTAGTTTAAAAAAATATAGTTGAGGGGTTGGGAGCTGAAAGTGGAAAAAAAGGAAAGCTGGCACAAAGCCTTGTACAACCACCAGATGTTTGTGGCAGGCACGACAGTGTTGAGAAACACGAACGCACACACACACACACACACACACACACACACACAGTGCACACACGGACAGTGCACACACACACACACACACACACACACACACAACTCAACATTGCGATATTGATCCTTAAGCCTTTTCCAAACTGACCAAACCTCTGCCCTTTCTGGTGTTTACCCTACAAGGTGTTCTTCCTGCCCACAAAACGTAGGGGGTAAAAAATAAAAAAAAGGAAAGTCAATTATATACAACTTGCATGCTTTCCCCTCAGGGATGGAATCCACACGCTCTAATCCGATCAATTCATGTTAGACAGGAGGCTGGTTCGGTGCTATCTCTGAGGTCCTGTAATCCAGGCTAAGTCTTCACACCACCTGCTTTAGTTAGGAGGAAATGGTATGGTCTGTTGCATGACACCGAAAATGTGTCACGTTTCTTCTGTCACACTCTCTGGTACTGTATGTGTGCTAATGCGGAAACTGCTGAAAGTAACAGGATGAAATGCAGTTACTTGTTTCCTATGACACACAGTCCTGTAAAGCTGCTGTGTGACAATGTCTATTGTTTAAAGTGGTATATAAATACATTTGAAGTGAAACCTGCTAGGAAGGATTTCTTGGAAGCATCGGACAATTCACCCCCAGCTTAAATCCATTTTCAGTAATCGCTTTACCTGGATCTGGATTGAGGTGCATCCAGAGCATCTCATGGAAACTCTAGCCATGAGGTGAGAATACACCAATCCATTGCACACACATGCACACACGTGCACACACACACACACACACACACACACACACACACAAACACACACACACATACACACACACAAAGATTCCCAATGCCAATCCCTGTTACCTATTGGCATACTTTAAAAACATAGAGAGAAACCCATGGATACCAGGTTGAGAAATAGAGCAGACAGTAAGCTGAGAGCAGAAGATGTGAGGCAGCAATAATAACTGCTGTTTTGCCCTAATAATAATAATAATAATAATAATAATTATTATTATTATTATTATTATTGTACATACAATGCACAATTCTACAACAAATGCAGTCCTCAAAAGGACCAGAGCAAACTTCCATAATGTTGACAAAAGCACCACTGAAAGAAGTCCTCCTCTATCTCATACACACATAGACATACATACATCATCATCATCATCATCATTATGCATCGAAGGATCAGTCTTACAAACAAAGCAACCAGAAAACAAACTAGTAATTTAACTGACTCACATATCAACACAATGAATAATATAAGTTAGCAAACTAGAAAAATTGTTACACAGAAGTTACCCTTGAGAAGGACAAAAAAAAAATTATAAGAAGCACATGATTTTATACTCGTTCAGGATTCAATGTCAAATGTGAGACATTCTCTTTCTTTTTTTCTTTTGCTTTCTTTATTTTACTGCAAAAGATTAGGGCATTCATAATTATATCAGAGTCATGCACATAATACTGTCATACAAATGGAGAATTTGAGCCACAATCTGCTGGCCAGTGGAGTCCCAGCACGTGCTGTCAATGATGGGGAACGAAGAGAATGGCCTGGGACACATTAACTTCCTCTGACATATTGTGCTTCACATGTACACTGCCAATGGCTTCATAAAAAGGGCCTGATCCAGGACAGCGGCCAAATTTCTGACACGCATGGCATCCCTGGTCAGCCCTGAACTAGGCTTGATGTATTTCATTACACCAGCCGTTCAAACCACATGAAGCAAAAAGGTGGAATAATGCAAATTGCAGAGTGTGTGAGGCATAGCGCACTGTACGAGAAGGCACACACAGCCAATGACAGTGTTGTGTAATATATAGAGATATAACAGAATTTCAACATTATATAATACAGAACTTCAAACATAATAATAGTGCTGCGTCTTTCTCTTACGTGGGTCAAACAGGGGAACCACTGATCTGTTTATAAAACCCAGTAATAATCAGTAATAACTAAAAAGAGTTCCATCAATATAAAACTTAAATATACATTTGCAAATATATAAGATTATTATTTATATTATTATTATTAGTAAATAAGCTGGACTAAACTAGCTTTATATGTTTAGTCCACTGTGACATGAACAATGGTCCCCTATTCTTATTCACACGCACGCATGGAGAGAAGAGAAGGAGAGAGAGAAAAAGAGAGGCACGATAAACCAGGCACCCTTGCTCTTGTCTCGCTTCAAAGGAATCTCTTAGAGAGAGAGAGAGAGAGAGAGAGGAGGAGGAAAAAAAGCAGGGAGCAAGACCCACACGATGTAGTTCCAGCCAATTGCATTCCAGAGAAGTGACCATGGCTGGCGATAAACAAGACACAATAGATCACTCTGCTCAAACGCTATAAAAGAACGCTTAGACGTCAGGACAGAGGAAGAGCACGGAGAACAGGAATAGTGCATGCGATTCAAAAAAAGCAGAACTGCATAAACCTTTAACTCCACAATGCCATTAGACTTACAGAGTGCACGGCTGGAACAATCTGCATGCCAGGCTGAAAAAAAAAGCATTGCTTTGAGATCCAGGCTTACCCTCACAAAACCAGAGCCCAAGTCGCCTTAAATTGTTCCTCGCTGTAGCAAACAAAAAAGGCATTTACCACTCACCCGTCACGCAGGGACCGAAAGCTCTCAACCATTCTGGCACTACATCAGCACAAGCCCACATATCCCTCCACTGATATGTAAACAGCCCACTAACATTTCTTTGTTTGGATTTGGAAGCCGGGTAGGTTTGCCTTTGCTGCAGCTGCTTTTACAGCTTTGAAGCAGGTGGATGACAAAACATCAATCTCTCCAGGCACAATGTGTAGCACGCACGGCTGACACACTCCTCGCAAGCAATAGCCTATATAACGACACACTCTTCACTGCTTGTTTTTTAAGGCTAATTATACATGGTATAGCTTTAATACTGTCATGAGATTTAAATGCATTGCTGCAAAGTTAATTAGCTGCAAATAAAGGACAAATGAGTTTGAGGTTCCTAGCAAGTAAAAAAAAATAGAATGGAAATTAGAAATTGAAGAAGAGCACATTGTATGTTATAATGATGTATGCTCTAATGTCCACATTGATCATGTAGTCTGTTCTGAGCAGCTGGTGGACTGTCAGAAACCACTATAATTTAAAATGATTTGTTCAAAAAAAAAAAAACACTCATGTACAGACATACACAATAAATTGTTATTTATGAAAAAAAAAAACTATTAAAAGGCATTTTAATTAAATTGCATGTTCTTATGCTTATCTGTGTGGTCTGATCTGTGTATCAGGTATACTGTTGTTATACTGTAGGTATTTGAAATCAATATACTCAAACTATACAGGTAATACACGGACACATCAAATTTAACTGCTTAAAACATACAGCCATTTTTCCATATAATAACAATGTAATTATGATGTCTAAATCATAAATACTGTAAAGAAGAAGAAGAAGAAGACAGATATTAGATCCTATATCCTATATGTAGTCTGCTCTGGTTATGTGCTTGGAGCTGCCTATGTCTTTAAAAATATTGCTAATTATTTTAATGATCTGAATCAGAATTTATGTGTATCGGTCTGACCAAGTAGTAGATCCTATCAGCAAAATTATTTCAATTATTGCAAGTCAACATATGAGGGGCGTTCAAGTCAAACCAGGATTTATGATGACATTTCTACTCATGATGAAGCTGTAAACCTGACTGGCATTTACAGAAACCCTCGAGCACTGTACAGTGTTGAGACTCTAAGCCGCAGTAAAACATTTGAAAACTGCAAAAGTTTTAAAGAAGTTTGTACGTCAGTGAATGACGATCCCGGCTTTGTTGGAACTGTACGCACAATCATTCACAAACACCATTTGCCCAATAAGAACTCGGCTGGGAGTTATAGCCACATCGTATAGTCCTGAACACGCTCCAAGCCATTGTCACATGAGTTCCAGGGAGGCCAGTGTTTCAGACATGAAGCAGGCAGTCTGATCATGGTTGATACCTTAGATACCTTGATGGTATCTAAGCACCAGTAAAACACTGGAATAAGTGCATTAATGTAGCAAGGGTTATATTGAGAAATAAAGATAGATTTTTACTCTCATAACTGTGTTCTGCTATTCTGCACAATCAAAAGTCCTGATTTGACTTGAACGTCCCTCAAACTTAAAGACTCCAGTTTAAAAAATAAATGAACATACACTACTAATCTACCCATACACACACATGAACATTATGTTATTTAAGAAACCTTGCTGCACAAAAAACGAGTCATGCTGATGCCTAAATTTAATAATAATAATAATAATAATAATAATAATTTAAAGTAGTAAAAGGTTATCATGCCTGCAGCACTGCTCAGCATATTTTTTCAGACTATTACAAACGCAAATCTTTGAAGATATCGTTTCTCTTTCTTTTGCCTGACAGTGTAAGTAATAGTTTCACTGAGCCGCTTTTCACATAAAGTTTTGAAGGTGAGTCGTGATGACGTCACGCCCATTCAATTCCGTTGTGCGGGAAAACTGCAGCTGCGGGAAGTTTCGGTTTAACGGACACCAGAGAAATAAACTTCAAACCTGGAAAATATCGGAGCAGAACGGTGTTTATAATTGTTTTGGTCTGTATTTCCGTCTCTGAGCTGTACATATATGACTGTATGTGCGTATAAAGTGGAAATGACTGCATTAGCTAGCAGGCTAGGTTAGCGGTTAGCTTGCTAGCTTTCTCACAGCAGCCTGTCACTGAATGAGAGACTGATTGTCGTGTGCGGGTTCTTACACCATGACTGAACGCTTGATTAAAGAGTGTCCTTTATTAGTGGCGCTGAATAAAGAGAAGACTGTTTACGATGGCTTTATCTCTGTACAGGTAAGTACAATAAAAAATAGCCAAATAAACTTAACAGGTTCATGTGTGTAGAACTAATAAGCGCATGTGTTCAGTGCTGTATAACTGTTTTGGCAGGAGAGAGACTTCAGGTTAAGAATAACGCTGCCTCCAGACCATCAGCTGAAACAGGCAAAGTATACACAAAAATGACCTTTCCTTTAATTAATGTATATTTTAGAATCTCTGAAATACAAAAGTCATTTTGCGTTTTGTCCCTGTTTTTAGTATTCTTTTTGAGCATCAGAGTAAGTAAGAGTGTGTCAAGAAAACAATTATTAAAAAAGCACAATTTTGGAAGTCTTTATTTACCTCTATATGTGATTCCTGTTTAAAATATATAAACAATAGCTAGGTACAAAAAGAGTCCCCGAAGTGTTTTAAGTTTTTAAGTTTCAAGATGAATGAAAAAAAGAGGTGTTATTGCTTGTTGTGTCCACCACATCGTTTTCGAGTACGCTTGACCCCAAAGTTTGATTATTTTGATCAATCATTCCGCGCTCAGGAAAGATTCCCGAGCACAGTGCGATTGTTCAGTGCGGATCGAATCGAATGTGGAACCAATCGTACTGCAGGTTCATATTGTGAATGCAGTGGGGTGGGTGGGGGGAGATGTACTGTGTCAAAAAAACAAACAAAAAAAAAACAGTCATTAGCATGTCATAATGACTCAGAGTCAAATATAAAATAAGACTCAGAGACAGACGATAGGAAATACATTTGCATTTTTTGGTTAAACAAAATAGTTCCAGCACACACAAGCTGTTTGGATGTATATTATTTTGGATACGGGCTATAGGAAGTGTTACCAATAAGCACAATGAAAAGGCTGCTTTATGGGCATAGAGGCATGAAATCGTTCACATCATATTACAAAACCTTTTGTGTCACCTTGAGGAACATACAGTCTACAGTATGTCCAAAAACAGGTGGACACCTGACCATCAACGTCATATTGTGTGTCTTCTGCAAACCCTTAACACAAACTTTGAAGCCCACCTTTGTATACACTGCCTGGACAAAACTAACTTGCCATTTTAGAAGCGTCAAATTATTGTACTACATCAAGCAAAGAAAATGGAGTTTTAAAGTTATTGGAACTGGGTTAAGAACGCTTCAACACATTATCACAACCGGAAAGGACTGAGGCATCCTTGTGGAAGAAATGTGGTCAGAAAAGAAATCATGAATGGAGATCACTTAAACACTTGGTGAAGTTGCATATTATAAAATCAACAATAAAAACCATAGCTATATTTAATAGTGAAAGTAAGACCAGGCAGGCTGTTCAAGTATTTTTGCTGACCCTTTTTAAAAATCTGTCCATCTGCCATCCGCGAAAAAACGCTTATACTGTACGGACGTCCCGGTGTGTGTCAACGGGGAGGCTTCAGACATCACACTGTGCATTTGGGTTTTTCTGACATGTCATGTAGAACCAAAGTTATCATTACTTTTAAAATGTGTAAATTTTTACTGCTACTGGAATGATGTTGGTGCAAAAATGCAGAACTTTAAAAATTTAGCCGGTTATTGTTATCATTATTTATTATTATTATGGCCCATTTTTTTAAATTAAGTCATGTGCGTAATTGGTTAAAATGAAATAAAATTCAGTTCATCATAATGCCTAGGTTGTGCTGAAAAAAAAAAAGAAAACGGATATTTCACTCTATACTGGACAATTCTGACCCCTACATGGTAATTTGTTGTTTGTTGTATACCACTTTCTTTTGCTGGCAGGTAATGTTTGTTCTGAGGGCTACAACCGTATATTATATTATATTATATTATATCTTAAATATACTTATGTTATAAGTAAATTTCAGGCTTGTCCGAAAAACTGCATATACAAACCATGTGATGAGAACTCACAGGATTGGGATTAAACAGCTGTGTGGCCATAGGAAAACCACTTGTTGGTGAGACGCTTAAAAAGACTGGACTTTGGAGCAATGGAAAAAGATCATGTGGTATGAAGTCCAGATTGACCTCATTCTAGGAAGATGGGTGCATCAGGGTAAAAAGGGAAGCACATGAAGCAATGCATAGTGGCCACTGTACAAGCATCTGAAGGCAATGTTATGATCTGGGGTTGCTTCACTTGGTCAGGTGATAACTCAGCAACGTGATTTAGCAATAAAATAAAGTCAGCCGATGATCTGAATGTATGGAATGAACCTATGTGTCCTGTCCTGACCTCAACACCACTTAACACATGGGATGAATTGACATGCAGGCTGCAATTCAGGCCTCCTCATGTAATGCTTTTGTGGATAAATAAGTGAATCCCCACATCTGTACTCCAAACTCCAAACCTTTCCCAAGAGAGTGAAAGTGGTTATAATGATAAAGGGGTGACTCAATCTGGAATGGATATGTAAGAAAGCCCACCACAATTCTCTGATCACTCCACTGGTTTCCTGTAGCTGCTTCATCAAATTCTAAACACCTAATGCTTGTCTACAAAGCCAGAAACGACTTGGCTCTTACCCTTAATGTACTTATCACACCCCTCACTGTACCAGTCCTCCAGCATTGCTTGACTGGTCCCACAATCTCTCAGGGATTGTGGAACACATGCATCTAGACTGTTTTCTGTTCTGCCACCTAAGGGGTGGGATGAACTTCTCTTCTCTAGATGTCCATACATCTGAGTCACTGGCAATCTTTAATGATTTGGTGATGTCTAAGGACCTATCTGTTTCTGAGGTATTTTGTTAAGACCCCCCCTCTCCCCTCAAAAAAAAAATTTCCAACAGTGTTTGACTGGTGGTACGTCTAACTTTTAACTGCAAAAATTTATGTAAGTTCTCTGGTTAAGGTTGTCTACCAAATGCCATACATTTATAAGCATCTTTATGTTGAGGACAAATTGGTACAGGTTATTAATTTAAAAGAGGGGAAAATTGGTAAACTTTGCAAAAGAGCAACTCGGGGGAGTGCGATCGTGAAATGCCTTGCCAGTGACTGAGCACTTGAACACTCCATGAATGACTTCCTCCTTTTTTTTTTTAAAAGCAAATGCGTCAATGTTCAGAACCAAATCAACTCTCAAGGCATTTCATGGGCACTTTAAGCGGTAGAGTTAACATTATAGTTTTTGTGTAATACCTGGGTGTTAATGCTGCACTATGAAAAATTAACCATGTTTGCTACTTTCTAGACTATACTGCTGCTGGGAACTGAAACGGCTGCTGAGAAACCACCAGCACATCCTAAAACAGGTCTGTATAATCATTCGCAAGGCTTTACACCATGGTTAGAAGACAAGTTAAAACTACAGGGTGTTTCACTCGAGAAATGCCCCGAATATTCTGTAATAACTCTCGCTAGGACGAAACAATCAGAACAATACAACGTACAATGTGCTCCTCGGTATATGGAGCTTCGAACACGCCGTGGTGCCCCTGAGTTGGACCGATAAGGTAGGCGCCAGGCAGCCATTACACTGTTCAACACTGTACCCTCGACTTCTTGCAATCTCGACGATGCAAGTGATTAAGTGATTATTTTGCGTCATAGTATTTTTTTATTTTTATTTTGATTCAGATTGCTTTACCATAGCGAGAGTATTACAGAATATTTGTGGCCTCTTTCGAGAGAAAAACTGTATTATTCAGTTACAGTATTATATCTGGTTCTTCTAAGCCCATTTATGAGCTGCATTTATGCTCCTTTTATTCTTAGCAAGACTTTGAAAGTGACACTGAGGACTATGTTAATCATAGGCCAGCATTGGACATGCTGTTGTGTTAAAGCAATAATAATAATACAAAATAATTATTTTTATTCTGTTTATACAGAGGTTACAACATTCTTCAGATTTGGTTGCATTTCTTCTGGAGCTGAGGACTGTCTTGGTAATTTATAGTTTGTATTTAATTTTGTCATGTTTCGATGTTCACGTGTGTCAGGTCTTTGCTACATATTCGTGTATCTCATTGTATATGTGTGACTTCCTGAATAATTGAATTCAACCTTATTCTGAATGCTTCCCATTTACTATTTTTTTTATTAGGAAGTAGCACTAAAGAGCCAGCCAGGCTTGCAGTCCATCCCACCACCTCAGTACTATTCCCAGCTCATCACAGAGATAGAGAGTTTCGGATGGGATAAGTATGTCACACTTACACCTTATTGTTTTAGACGCTGTGTACATCTGGATGTTTCATGCATCTTGTGTTGGTTAGATTCTATCCCATGGAGTGTCGAACCCAATTTCTGTTCAGGATACATTGGCCATTTCTGTAAGACCCTTGCAGGGCTGTAAACTAAGGTCATTATGTGTGCATCTATTCTCTAAGCTTTTTTACTGTAGCAGTAAAAAAAGAAATCAGCCAGGCTCATTGTTAAATAGAACATGCATGTCCTTCATCTCCTGCCAGTCTACTGTCTTTTGTTCAACATTTTTTTTCCGTAGGTTACTACACTGCATGCATTTTAACATTCGGAGTTCAATCATTATAACAAAGGTCAAATAACAGCAGACATGTTTCTGAAATCCTTTTTAGACCAGCATTACAGTATTTAAGAGAAATATAAAAAGCATGCTGATGCATCCAGTTGTTTGTTTTACATTTATATTTATTCTAAAAGTCCTTAAAATAAATTGAAACCTTACGGTTAAACTGTTTATACGAGTGAACTTTATTCAAAGCTCGCACATTACGCTCCTCTTTAAACAAGTTAATATAAGTTGTAGAGGTCAACAAAAGTTGTCTGATAATTTTTCAGCTGAAATGCAACTCATCTTGTGGAATTTCCTATTTTTTCAATCATTTTTCAAGCGTGTTGTTCCACTGTCTGTAGCTTTAAATGAACTGCCGATGAACACTCTTACCAAGACTGCAAACGGCTGGGGGAAAATACCCCTCTTTTAACCCCCTCATGTTTAGGACCTTATAAGCCACTTCTGACTCGGCTTTTCCATCAGTCGCATTATCGTGGTTATATTAAACAAATTCTGTTTGTAATGACAACCTCATTGTTTAGTGATTACAAAGATTAAAAATCAGCTAAAAGCTAAAGATGGCTAGTTTTTTTCTGTTTGCAGTTCTTTCTGTTTCAATTACTCATGTTTTTTTCCCTAACTCATAGTTTTACACTTGGACATTATTTATGCTTTATAAAACTGAAACGCAATGTCAGACTGGACATGTGTGATGCAAATTAGACTTATAGCTGCTACTGTATATGCATGTGAGTGAATTTTAGGCAATAATCCTCCTGTGTACAATTGGTTGAGGAGGAGTGAACTCCAGAAAGATTCAGGATGTTTTTATTCAATCTGTTTGGCTCAGATTGAGTTTTACGTCTGTATTTTAACCACATGTCTTTACAATTGTAGTCAAATGCTGACATTATAAAACTATAATATGCAAATTAGCTCATTATATTTGACCATTGGATTCTTGTGCTGTTTTTTGTTAGTTTTTAGTTGCTTTTTCAAAACATGATTTATGCTTCAAAAATCACAAACGTCATGCCATTTTTCATGATTTATGAACCGTCCAACTAATCTTTGTAGTAATGTAAATGTTCGTGTTATTCACGCATTTCGACTTAAAAGCTTAAAAACTTTAAAACTCAGGCAGTGAAACCATCTGATGGGCACATGCATTAGCTTGCTAAGCAAAACACGCTAAAATTTAAATGCCTAAATCTAAACACAGTGACATGCAACAAATGTCTTTTAACAGTTGCGGCGGGGCAAACATAGACAAACCTAATGAAACATTTGAGGATACAATTTGATGAAGTTAAAAGCAGAGAGATGCACCGTGTTTAGGAGCTTGTGGACATCAGCTGGCAGTGTGGGAGTCCCAGGCCTCACTCAGACCCTAGCAAAGTCAGTTCATATTTCCACACCAGAATTGCTGAAATTTGAAGCTGGTTTGTAGCATACCAAGATTACAAACTACTTTGCTGTTAGTGGTGTTAAATTATTATGGTAGCGTTAGGTAGTATGTAAATTTGTTGTTTTGTATTTATGTATACTTTAAAACTTGAATAAATATATATATTTTTTTCAATTAAAAGCCATTCTTTCATGTTATGTGGCTTTATTTTTGTTTACCTTAGGATTTTTTAAAAATGTTTTTCTGTTACCTTTTTAAAAGTATAAATTTTGCACTGGTAATGTAAAAAAAAAAAAAAAAACTAAACATAACTGATGGGTTTGCTTGTAAAACATGGCTTGGAGAGATTGCTGCATTCTCACTAGATGCTAAAATATACAGTATCTTTGAACTCCTGAACTGTGGATAAACCCTAAATGGGATAGAATACTGAATCACAAGATGCATGAAACAGCTGTGTTTAAACAGGCGTATACTGTTTGCAACCTCCCTAATCTTTAAAAAAAAAAAAATGATTTCAGTTATCAGAATCTTTAGAGCATAGACATTGATGCCATCTGAGGTCTTTATCTACATGAGGTGATGCAGCGGTGTACATTTCAGTTGTATTTCACCCAGCATGGAGGCCATGTGTAGCTTGTGGACCAAGGGTAATGCTTTGAGATTTTTCATTTTTCTTTTCTATTAATGGTCAGAGATATAATTATGATATTAGTACATGCAAATTGATCTATTTTGGAGCCCACATTTAAGCTTAATGGGAAATTGTAGAAGTTATAAGAGAGACACAGATGAGGCAAGGTGCACATCTCTATTTTTCATTGCCGATTTGTGGTCCGAAGTATTATACAGCAGCTCTATCTGTAAATGTACTGGAGATTAATTAAGATCCTTAATTTGTATTAGTGGTTATAGCCTGGAGTCTGACATGCTAGTGATCTCTGATTGGTTTAGGCAAGGAGGGTATGCTGCAGAACCTGGTCATTTTAATGAGTTTTAGTTGCCTTGAAGAAGGCACATTTAGTGTTAATTGCTGTAAAGATGAGGTCATTTTTTTACCCTGGTATTATCCTCAGAAGTGTCAGACTTTAAGAGAAATGATAACTCACCCGATCACTACTCGGCGTGATTTATTAAAAGATGCAGTCTTGGGTCTGCAATAAGACTTTTTACTTTTCTCTTCTTTTTTCCTTTCTCTTGGGTGAGACAGTCTTCGCACCAGGGCCTTGGTGGGAGGTTGCCACATCTTGCACATATACAAGGATAGAATCTGAGCCTCTCTCTATAGTCTTTTAACACCCCACCAGGATAATGACACCTGAAAATGCTTCCTATTGGCTGTCTCTCTCACCATCTGTATCAAGCTGGCACTTTGTATTTTAAAACACATGATCTCTGGCGGCACCTCTAAGAACGGAATACGATTCGCTATTTTTAGCACTGGACTCCAATATTACAGCTTATATTTTTATGTTATATTTCTTTCAGCCAAACGTTTTGTACTATTGTTTCTTCGTCCCTGGCCTGTTTGTATGCATACACACCAAATGTTCCCTCCAACGTTTATGAGCGCAGCTGATTTTGTAGTTGCAAATGTAATGTTCTCATCAATCCTCCCAGCAAGACATCAAGCTGTCAAGCTGTTTCAATCATCTGAAGTGAATGCCAGCAAGCCCCGATACTTCGCTCGTTGATCTCACTGGAATGCAGAATGGCACACTGACTTGGAAAAAGGTTTTCTGTTTGGAGGAAATGAATGAGCCCTATGTTTTGAGGCTTCAGTTCATGTAACTGAATGTGATATTTATCCCATTGGTTTATGGAGTGTAAAGGAAGGTGGCTAAGAATGAGAAACAAGACTTCAGAAAATGGAAGAGTTCTGATTAGATAGCATTACAAGATAAGATATTTTGATTAGTTGGTTAGTTAACAAATTAAGTCATAATTAAGAGCACTGTTTAATATGTAACTTCAAAATCTCTTGAAGGTGTTCAACTAGATTATGGTCTGGTGACTGTGTAGGCCATAGCACATGATTAACTTCAATTTCATACTTATTAATCATTCAGTGAGCCCTCCTGCTCTGTGGATGGGGGTGGAATCATCCTGGAAACAACCGCTCCCAATCAGATGTTTCATAATAGGATAAATTAGGTTTGTCATAAACCCAAACCATGCTAGCGAAAATCCCTGCAGAGTATAACAGAGTCTAAAGTTTACTTTCATGTTACTTTTTCACCCATCTGTAATTGTTCAAAATAATATGAAAACTCCATATCTGCATAAGGCCTGTTCAAGGCTACTTTTCTATGCATAGTATACAGTACTATGCAAAAGGTGACATATTGCATAATAGACCACTTTTCAGACAAAACCCCTAATGCTGTCAAGTATTCAGGTATGCTATCAGGTGTTCAGATGAATGGTAGGCAGTTTCCCAGCATGCCTAAAAAAAACTCTGCATGCATGCGCATAAAACTAAACAAAACATTCTGGTGCATTTTTAAAAGAGAAAGTGTTGTCATCAAATATGGACTTTTTAGGTTTTGCTGTTTACAGCTGTTTAAATTCAATTGAAAATGTAACTGCATTACTTCCGAAGCTCTCTTTATAAATGTAACTTTATTACACCATTTCCTTTCAACACTTGTACATGTTCCAACACTTCCAACACATGTAATGTAGTAATTATTTGACTCAAAGGTGAATTAAGCTTCTATTTTATATATTGATAAATGACAAATGTAGGCATATGTGTATCTCTTATCTTACTTACTTATATTGTCTTGTATTTCAGGCTAATCTTTATCGACACGGACTTCCACACTCTTAAGTTAAAGGCAGAGGATTCGTCTCATCGTCAGCATGTCTTTACAGTCAAACTTAAATCAAAGGTGAGGCTACAGAGCAAGCTTATCATTTAAAACCTAGATCAAATTCTTAGCATTCTAGCATTTCTTCTTTAATTGTATTTCTTCAGTCTTAGTTTAAACTGGCTTGTTTAAGAATGAAATGTTTGAGATCTACATGTAAGAATCTATTGTATAAAGTTATAGATAGGGTACTGTGAAATCTTGAGCAACTCCCCATTTCCTCATATGTTGCAAAGACTTTCTTGTATTTTTAATGTACTCTTGAGGAATAGTTCTCCAGGCTTTCTGGACTTTTTTTTGGCTTGCTCTCTTTCTTTCTTTTTTTAAACATGTTTTTGGCTCTCATTTTTAGTCCAGTTACTGTTGAAAGTTTTTGTTTGTTAAGCCACACAGTGACCTGTGACTCATTAGAGCATAAAATCCATCTAACTTAAAGGCAGGTACCAGTGAGAAACAGGTACAGATGATGACAGATGATCAGGCTGCTTGGAACAGACGAGGGGAAAATAAGGTTGCTGCTGAGATTGTTACATGACCAACTAATTTTTAATTACATATTTAGGCATTTTTCAGCCTGACAATGAACTAACATTAAACTGACATTGAATTTAATATGAACAAATGAGAAGTAGCTCAAGACCTTTGCACAGTACTATGTACTGTATATACAGCGTTTGTGTGTACATATATAATTTGTGATTAACACTTTTTACAAATATCTGAAATTTTAGATGAGAAGTAGCCCTGCAGGAATTAGGGGAAGGTGAGATGTGCAGAGTAAGAGATAAGGCCATAAATGATCTCCATAAAATGATTACAAGGGCCACTGCAGAGGCAGAAAATTGAGCTATGTAACAGATACAGATGCTACAGCATAGCATTTCAGTGAGAGGAGTAGCGCATTGACAGGGCAGCTTTGGATTTGGAGTGATAGTGAGTCAAAAATGCCAGTGGTGCGTTGCTGGTACTGTGCAGGGTCTTGATGAGATTCAGCAGGGCATGAGGAATGCTCCATGCCCACCTGCCTGCTGAGGGTTAAAAATAGCAGCGATGCCCCTGCCTCACATATGCTCTTCTTCCCAGGGGAATGTGTCACTCTTTCAGGACCTCTAGAAGTTGTACGTCCCCATGCATCTATGCTGCTGAAATGGATACTGTTAAAGACCCTTTTAGATACAGTTAGTTAACCTTGGGTTTAATGCCAAGGAACTTATATAAAAGTTGTGCTCTCCAAGACTTTCAACCAGGTAGCTCAGTTTCAGTTTTTCCCTTCTTGAGTGTGTAACTTTAAACACTTCAAGTACATGTACTCTTTGTTATTTAGGCTGCCTCTCTTCTCTGTGACTGTAAGAGAATTTTAGTGCCA
>JAOVVA010000041.1:18331283-18353817 GCA_028565275.1 Leiocassis micropogon | reverse complement strand
ACAACTGAGCCAATGTTTTTTCTCTCTCTTGCGCTGCGGAATTGTGGGTAATCGTCTCCCCTGCTCGGTCTTAGTGCACGTCTCTTTCTGGTATAATCAACATCCGTGCATGTGTGTACTGTTTACTATAACACTGACTGTTTACTATGACCACGTGTGTGCGTGTAAAACATATTTTATTTTGTGTTTGTATAACACATTATTACATTTTATACATTATTATATTGTATAAAAAATATAATAAAACATTTTATTTAAGTGCATGTGTACAGCGCGCGTGTACTGTTTCTTATAACACACGTGTGCGCGTGTGTAAAGCAAAAGAAAGTCTCATTAGAGAGGTTAAAGATCCATTTTCTCTCTCTCCCTGTCTTTCAGCTTGTCGTTGTGTGTGTGCCTGCGTAATTTGACACCGTGTATTTTTTTTTTTTTTGGGGGGCTATGGAACAAATAATTTGAGTTTCCATTATTTCTTATGGGAAAATTTGCTTTGTTGGTCAAACTTGCAGAACTTGCAAAATTTATTAAAAAAAACAACATACCCCACACATTTATATTTTTGGTGACCATTAATTAGCTATAAAAGAAGAATGTTGGAATGATGTTGTTTTCCTTCTTTCTGGTCTTCTCAGTACCCAGCAGAAGCCCCAGAATGCTCTGCAGACCTGCCTGTCCCTCTCGTCATTTCCTGGACTCCACAGGTACAATGTTTTGGTCATAGAACAGATCTTTAAAATGCATATTTTTTCGTTTGATGTGTAAGGGACTGGCACTGCAGCTTATCCACACCCCTTTGAATTCAGCTAAGATTTTTTTAATTGGCCTCTTTTTAGTCAACAATGCAAGCACAATGGTGCTAATTATTTAAAGGTTGGCAGTTGAAGACATGTTTCTGTTGATGATGAAAGGTGTTTTTGTACAGCAGTGTTGCTTTTTTTTTCTTGGAGTTAGCAGCTCTCAAAGGTTTTAGGTTTTCCAGCTGAACTCAGAGAACAGTGATGTGACAGTGGGATGAAGGGAAAACACTATTAAGATTCTAAGAGTTGAGAACTTTGTAACACTGTGCAAAAAACTAAGGAAGAATTAGACCACAGTCATATTTCATAATCAGCCACCTTATGAGACTGTTCTACAGTAGCGTTGAAGGTAAGAGAGTTTACTTGCTGTATTGTTCTGTTCATTGTGTAGCATGGTGGTAGTACACGGCTTTCTGACAGCGAAGGCCAGCTCAGCACCTTCTGCTTCCTGCTTCCCTGCTGCGATGCTGATGTCTTGATGTATCTTCTCTGTTCCGAGAAAAATCTGCCCCCTACCTTTCCAGCTGATTTAAATGAATAATTATACTGCATGTCATTGCAAGGCCATAATGCGTGCTTGCCTGTGATAAATATACCGTCCTGATAAGAGGCTTTTGCTCTTCTGGGCTCTGTGTTCAACGGCACACGCAACAGTGCAGGTGTGGCTCTGCAGGAACACAGCTCAGTCAGTCACCCAGCCAGCGTCCTGGGGACTCGTTCATCAAACTCATCAAGCCTGAGTGCACACGAAATGTGCCATAATTGTGCATATGGCAATAAAGACTGATATTAAAAGTGAAGCTTGTGATATTGCTTCAAATCCGTGGCCATGCATATTCACTTATCCTTTTCTTTCCTCTAGAAGTGATTAGTCTACTACACTCTTGAGTTAACACAACTGTAGATGGCAAATATTAAAGGGTATAGGTATGTAAAACCTGTGTTTATCACTTAGAGGGTTAATTCTAAGTGGTCACACCAAGCACATAAGTTAAACGATGCACTGAGCTACAACTAATAAGGAAAGAAAATATACCCAAGGCATGACACATAAAAGAGCTTAATTGGCTACTGCTAAGAACATTGAGATTGACAAGATTACATAATTACTATGTGGATTTGCTTCTATCCATAAAGCTTAATCATCAAACACTGCTGACTGCCTTTAAAAAAAAATACCATTAGGATCGCTATGGCATAATTAAATGTCTGTGTGTTTTCCATTATTCACCACTTTGGTTCATTCACACATACATTGTCTTTTTATATGAGTTTCTATCTTTCACTCTTGGCTTGGCATTGCTGCTAAGACTGTCTATCTTATTCTTGTGTCCGTGTGGGAACTCCCTGTGAACATTTAAACCAGGTTGGGGCATGGCAGGTGATGTCAGTGGGTGTGTGGGCACATTTTAAAAATTTTCTGTCTCAGTGTGTAGAATTAAAACACATGAAACAGCTTTTCTGCAAGCTTACTTCACTGCTCCGTGCTTTTTTTTTGTGTATGGACAATTCACAGCACCTTGCATTTATTTTTAACGACCATACTCCTACTGCTCTGCACATGCATACCACATGGGAAAGGTGCCAAATGGCAGCTATTTGTAACATGTAGACATATTTTAATTTGGGGTAGCCAAATACAGAACTTTTCACAAGGTGATCTAATTTAATATATTGGGTATAAATGCTGTTTTTTTTTTTTTTGTTGTTTTTTTTTAACTTGGTGAAAGAAGTTAATTTGGTAAATCAGTGTCATTATCATTATTATTTTGAAGTATAGATGATCAAAGAACACAGTGTCACAGTGTCTTAAACCAATGGGGGAATTAGCTACCTGTGGGTAAAAGTTAGGAAAATTAGATTCGATAATCTAACGGTCCACCAACCCTTTTCTGTCATTAAGCAATGCCATCGGGTGGTTATTCCATCTATGATTTCATCACGCATCAGGCTAAATATAACAGGAAGAAAGACAGAAAAGTTGCATATGCACACAATTTTATCAACCCCCATGATTTCATGTGAGTATCCTTATAAATCACATATCATCATCAAAGTGTTAGAAAACAAGTTTTATATCAGTGAGTCAACTCGCATGTTGGTTAAAAGTTAAAGTGCTATGGCAGCCATGCAGTCATGCCGAGTCACTACTTGCTGTGTGAAGGTCTATGGGGCAAACTGACCCAGGGTTGATACAGTCACTTTATGTCAAGGTGCACGTATTCCGCTCCTGTGAGCACGACCAGTCTGCTCTCTAGTTTCCCGGCTCCAGATATCTGTATTTAAACTTGTGCTCTCTGGATGATGGTTTGATTTGTTTGCATCACTGCGCAATTCTGGTCACTAGATAATCTTTACTTAATACTGTTGAGAGCTGTTTCAGAAGCTTTGCAGAACCAATTACCATTTTACCCCATGGTGTACATCACAGTTTAAAATTATGTTGTTCAAAATCTTTGTATGAAGTAAGTACTTCTTGTTTTAATAGCGTATGTTCTTTAATGCTGCCCATTTATAGCTACTTACGGCTGATGAATGAACAAGCTTACTTTTGAGATAACATTGTTGTACAGTGACATCAATTTTTGCCATTTTGGCATTTGCCCATAATGCTTGTTATTCACATACCACACAAGTTTGCAGAGTAGAGCTGCAAGCTAAAGATCAGACGAGCTGGCTATACTAAATACATAAACTTTGGGGTGAATAATGGTGACCTTTGTAAACCTGTTTAAGCCAATTAAAAGAAGACATGTTTTTGCCAGAACCTATGCTTTTGGTACTCTGCTCCATTTATCCAGTCTGTGATGAGGCAGAAAGGACTCCAGGGCAATTCTGCCTTTGAGATTTTTAGTGTAAGCTTGGTTTTGCACCATACACTATTCTCTATCATTAATTTGTTTAAGAAAACTAATTAAAGGTTTTAAGAAACATAATGTAGTAGCTGTCTTGTATTTATTTATTCTCCTCATACTCAGTCTCTAAGCGATTTTATGAATATGCATTGTTGACCATTATGAAGAGAGACTTAATTAGAATAGTTAACGGTGTGGAGAACAGGCTCAACCTATGAAGCATGGATCTTTGTGCCACTCTGCATTTTACGCTTATTTCCAGTCTGAATTCAGTTATAAAGACATTTCATTTGGACCATATATTGATATAAAAGCATAACTGTAATCGTACAACTGGCATTAATTGGGAAGTAATTGCAGAGTTTTTGCACCTGTGCAATGTTAAATTGTGTGCACTCTGCTGGCACAGTGACCTATCATTTCTGGTTCATTTTCTCTCTGTGTCAGGATGCTTTTCTTTCCTATGTGGCTCACGCGCATTAATGCATTTCACCCTATGGTGTCTTCCTTACCTGAACCCAGACCACACGTTATCCTTTTCTGTTTCTGCACAAGCTCCGTATTCTTTTGTCCTGCCTTATTCAGTGCCCTTATTTGTGTGATAGATAGATAGATGGATGGATAGCGCAGCACAGGTAATCTCATAAACATCAAAATTGCAATAGGGACCATTGCAATTATTTAATCTCAAAAGGCTGCAGTTTATTACGGGTGTGTAATATATGCATAGTCTGGAATTTATGATCAGTTTGTCAATAATTTAATATATATTTTTTATAAATACTGTATATTTGTGGTGATAAGTAAGTTTTGGCAAACATCCTCTTAATGAGGTTGTTTGTGCCATTATTTTCTGTTAGGCTGAATAAATACTTTTGAATACAAAATGGTACATTTAATAATTAAATATCGCAGTTTAAGTTGCAATATAACAAAATAATTGCAATGTGAGATTTTTTTGTTTAAATTAGTGTTTTGATAAACACCCCATCTCTGAACACACATGATGAGAGAAATATTATCTAATATTTTGTGTGTGTGTATGTATGTGTACATATCTATCTTACTCAACATGAAGTCACTGAGCTGTCAATTTGTTTTGTTATAGCCAATTACAGGCTTTGGGTGCTGCGTTCATGTTCTGTCCCTTCAATTTAACTCGTATAGAAATGTATGAGAGGATCAAGCACATAATCAACGGCAGCTTAAATACTCAAATGGTGTAACAAAAGAGAAGGAGATTCATGAAATTACATCCCTAAATCTGGCTGTAATTCTTCCTAAAATCTTTCCGAATTGGCTGCTTTATGTGGTCAGAGGTACTACAATAGCGCAAAATGAGGCTACTGATGACGAGGGTGATTTAACATTTACCCTTCTGACTAGGTTTATACTGAAGTCAGTATGCTTTTGTGCTGGGAGGTTATATGTTTTTGTTTATAAAAATCCCTGGTACATGTTTCCTTGTGAAATTTAGTTTTTAAAACTTCATGATGGTTTGGATCTATACACGCTGCTCCTGAGCTCCCAGTGATCCAGACCCTGAACTGGACTCCATGATAACTTGGACAACTTTTGTTATACTGAACTTTCAGCAGCCTAACACACATAATGTCGTTATATAATTCCTGTTATCCGTCATCACCCAAATGAGGATGGGTTCCCTGTTGAGTCTGGTTCCTCTCAACGTTTCTTCCTATTGCCATCTCAGGGAGTTTTTCCTTGCTACCGTCGCCCTCGGCTTGCTCATCAGGGACAATCTCATTACCTTGCATAATGTGTAACACTTTAGAGCAGCTTACAGAGAAACACCCACATGTTGCTTGTGAGTCTATATTTCACTGTAAGGACAATGTTCTTAGAATCATGCACCCAACCCTTTTTTATATGAACATGATTAGCTAAATTATTGCCCAGAGTTCTATTTTTGTTTGTCCTTTGCTCCAAAAGGGCTCAGAATTTCTTCTGTGCAAGATTTGCTTCTTTTGTGTGGTATAGGAATGGAGACTGCTTGTTGTTCTGTCTATAACTGATCTTCCCGCTGCTTTCTGGTCATCCTGCAAGTGACTTTCCTCTAGTGTATTTGCTACCTGTTAATTTTGTTTTAGAACAGATGTTTGCATCTAAACAGGAGTATATGTATTCATGCACATAAACAAAAGCAAGATATTATTTGTGTTAACCTGAAGTGCATGCATACACAAATTAAATAAACAAACTGATTAGGGAGTCATGGATGACAAAAGCTTGTCAATAAGAACAGTCAAGAGAGATCTACATTTAGGACCATGACATGTGTGCATTCATGCAATTTATACAGAATTCAACGACAACATAAAACAGAATGTAGAAGAAAAATATAGCAGTCTTGGTGTGCCTGAACCTCATTGCAAAGACAAACACACTCCTGAGAGTTCAGCGGGGCAAAAACTATAAAAACTGGTGTAGGGAGATGTGGGGAAAAAAGTGACCGTGATCTGATCAGACGAGTCCTACTTCCCCATATTCTCGTCAAGAGGGCAAATGCATGTGTAGAGTACACAGAGAGAAAGGTACAGTTTATCTTGGAACTTTGTGTAGTAATACTGCTAAAACTTTCCTCTTAAAAGGCTTGTGTGGCTGAAATGAAGTGTAGCCTATTACAAAGATAAACCAGTGGCCTTTTTTACTTCTTTTTTTTTCTTTTCCTTCCGCCATCTATTCTTTTTGCATGGAGGATCTGGTGTCCAGACCAAAGCTCTGTGTGGGTTAAGATTAAAGACTGTGCACTGGAATTATGATTCTTAGAGCAGATCGCCACGTTCAACCTGCGTTTACTCACACTGACAGCACAGAGTGAAGCACAGCCAACCACCATCAGCTATCAATCAGCAGCATATGATTTATGAGCTGCCGTCCTTAAACTGTAACTTCTGCCTCACAGCTGAGCAAGCTCCACGGGAACGAGAGCCCCTAGTGTGTTTGTGTATGTTAGAATGCAGAAAACTGTAATGTAGAACCTTAAATGAGCTGTCTGTGCTGTGCAGTGATCAAAAGCTATTGCTCAGTTTCAATTGTTTGCTAAAGCATGGGATATGTTCTTTCCTTCTCAGTCAGTATTTTTATTAGTGGCTTTCTCATTTTGTTCTCTCATCAGTGGGTCGCTGATGGCTTGATGGAAAACCAGTGACTTCAGAGACGTATTTTTGTTTTTTTCCACTTTCTCTTTAAATTTGATAGCTGCTCTTGGCTTGAGTGTTCTTCGAAAGCTTATACCCAAACCCAGACTTGGATTTTTATTTATACTTGAAATTTCACTACTGTAAATATATTAGCAAAAAAAATTATGGTTCATGATGGTTTATAATTCTTCTTAAAAGCAACTTGCTAAAGAAAACATTGGAGGATGTCTGTCTGTTATAAGTGACCAGGCTTTTGAGGAGGTAATTAGCTGTTCTTACTGTATAATCTACTCAGTTTTACAATGTGCTATTTGAAAATACAGTTTTAAGTACTGCCTGACGGATTTAGCTTATTTTATTCAACTTGTAAAGTGACAAGGAAGTTAACTACAGTGCAGTTGGTAGCGCTATGGCCAAAAGTATGTGGACACTTCCCACCTGACTGTCCCATATGTGGGTCTTCCTATAACTTTTGCATACAATTGTCAAGAATGTCTTTGTATGCTGCACAATTTTAAAAAATATCACAATAAGGACCTGCACATTTATTTAATCTGGTAGAAAGCTTTCCCAGAAGAGTGTACGTTATTATAACAGTAAAGGGAAACTAAACCTTAAGAGTGATGTTCAGGGATCTATAACATTGGGATGTATGTAGTCTGTGTGTGCTATTTAACATTACATCAAAAGTGTGTTTAGCTGATAGTTTTACAGCTTGGACTGTATGGTTTGTTATAATTTTAGTAGCTATCAAACAACTACAGTATTTTACCTGGTTAGCACCACAATTCTTTTGTATTACTACTTTAACTAAAGTTACTTACTTTTAAAAGGTGCAATTAAAGGTACAGTGATGCAAAAATCTGTACGAGTTTGTAAATTCAAGAGTTCATATGCTAGATAGTACTGCATATGTGTAGCTGTATTCCAGTATTTGTCATTATTTAAGTTTGATCTCCATTCTATTCCCGGTTTAGCTTGCTTCTTTTAAATAGAAGCTCTAGGCTGCACATTTGTTTCTCCAGAGAGTGTAATGAGGATTGGTGTCTGGTTGGTATTACATTCAGTGCTGTCATGCGGATGTTTAACATTTTTTTTTGTCTTTGAGTCAGCACAGACAGACTTTATAACACTTTTCATATTACTGCTTTAAGTGGTTAAAGTACGCTAAACAAATAAGAAATATAAAAGTTTTTTTATTTTACCAATTTTGCAAGTTACTGTATTTAAATTTTTTAAAAAGTTATATTAAAAGACAGTTAGTGAATGACAGCTCTTTTCCATTTGAATGACTTCCTTACTGACACATGCTGCAAAAGCAATAAATCTTAGGCAAAAATTGTACATCTCAAATAACAAAGGATTAACAGTATTTATACAGCGAACATACTGAAGAGCAAGTAGAGAATCTGATAACCTATAACTACAGACAGATGGACAGACTGATCCTCCACCTCCACTCTCTCCCACTCTGTTGGCATCTGTGTAAGGGAAAAGTGTTTCCTTGTTCTGTTATGTAAGATTTTAATTCCTTTGTGCTTGTGAACATGATTGTGTCTGTTTATTCATTTATTGTAAATGATGCCGAGTTCCAGCTGAGAGGATTTTGTGCTCTTGAATAAAGCTTTCTTGACACATTTTTGAGTTTCAGATTTTGTATAGGACACGGACAGGCTTTAATAACTTTGACTTTCCAATTGTATGTACCCAGTAAATTGAGGTTTGAGCTGTAGCTGTGTCATGTATGCCAGTAGAGTCTCAAATTCTGATCTAGTTTTCAGAATTTAGGCTGTTTTTGTGATGAAGTCTGTAGTGCATATAAGCATGATTGTCAGTTTAACATATGGAGCTGTGTATTTAATTACATAATAAACATAAATATCCCACCCTCTGTTACACACAGAGCAATTTATCCCATATGCATAGCCAGTTCCTGCTGATTGTGGAAGCTTTGGCAGAATTCTGGGCAGAGATGGATGAGATTGATGAGCACACCTGGGTGCTGGAACCTGAAAAACCTAGCAGAGCAGACACGATGAGAAGGATCGCTATAGGTAAACTCCTGCCGCCCTCATTGTCTGTGGTTTAATAAACTTTGTATCATATTACGGCAACTGACTTTGCCCTTATTGTGCCTAGGAAACAATGTCTCAATAAAGGTTGAGATTGACCCCAGGCACCCGAAGATGTTACCAGAATGCTGCCTGCTTGGAGCTGAGCATGGTGTGTATTTTTAATATCTGCAAATGTTTTTGTTTTTGAATGGCATTTCACATATGAAAAGTCTGTATCCATCAATTTCATTTATCACATTGTTTTTCCAATTACCTCTTCATAACTGTACATCCCACAAAGGTTTTATTACATTTAACACCGCTACAACAGGACTGGCTGACAAGCCACAATATGTAATGTCCTTCTAGATTTAGAAAGAGATTTTGCTGGAATGGAGGTCAGTTTGCACTATTTAAGCCTCTGTGATTGTTTCTTTAAATCCAAGGTCATGCTTGGCTGACAGAGGCGCAGAGAACATATTGTTGGTTGCCTAGCAATGTTATTCATTGATATTAAATCCACACTTCGATAGTCAAGACAGTGGCAGACGAGGACCCTGCGAGCGAGGGGTCAGACAGAAATATTGCTTTTTGCATTTACAAATGACAAACCGAGCGAGCGACTTACATTCCTCGCAGATTGATCTCACAGGGTGGAGCGGCCATGATGAGCACGTTTTATGTGAATTATTTGAATATTTCCCTCCCTGTCAGAATGTTTGTCACAGTAGGAAGTGCCCAGCTCTACTGTGGCATTTCTGAGAGAGAGGCGAGATTAGCGGTAAGAAATGGCACGGCGGTGCAGTGTCTGTCGGTACGCTACAATCAGGTTGACGGGCACTGAATGAAAGATGAGGTGCAGTTAATTAAAAGTGCTCTGGTATACAACAAAGCGGGCCCTTTCATATATAACATTTCCATCGGGCTTGTTTTGCTGCTCTGTACCCTCTCTGGGTGGGATGCTTTATCGTCTCAAACTCACTTCTGTGCAATTTACAAATATTTTATATTAATTTAGAACTCTAAAGCTGTACGGTGCAAGTCAGTGTTATTATTTTGCAGTGGTAACCCCCCTGAGGAGCAAGCTGAACGCTAACATGCATTTATGGTAAGGAGACAATAATTAATTGCTTTCCTTGTCCTGATCTCCACAGACATTAGACTACCACGTCCATGTTTTCATGTTTTATGAGTGAATATAGGTCTTCCATTCTCTCAGGAACCCCAACTGCAGCGTCCTGCAGAACATGAAGGATGTTATGGAAATAGAATTCCCATCACCTGCCACCCACGAAAAATCTGTACGTTGCATTTTCATGTCACATCACCACTTATAATTAGTCTCACATCTCAGTAACATTTGGGGTTTGCACGCATTTATTTTTTTTTCCAATCGGTAGAGGTGGATACAGAATTCTTTTAATTGGGTTGTTTACAGATAAGATCATTACAATAACAAAGGTGGCAGAATCCTCAGCACTATCAAGAGCTGTTTAATCATACATTCACAAATTATCTTTTCCCCCCACCTCAGTGTGTGACTGCTGGTGGGTTGAAAGGGCGCTGTGTTTATTCACGGTCTGCACCACTGATTAATGCTTGGCCATCATTAACATTTGAAAGAGTGAAAAGTTTACTTGACCAGATGTTTATATTTTACCTGCCATCCTTTTAATGGATTGCTTTGGGGAGGGGTGGGGGGACTCTAATTATTGGAAAAGCAATATGCAAACATGGAGAGTAGAGTGGAGGGGAGTAGAGGAGAACATAAAAAAAGGGGAAGAAGTATGAAGGCTCTCCAGACTCAGTTTGGCATCTTGCAAAAGAGGAGGATTCTGTGAAGTGGAGGTCAAGTATACACAGGGTTGATGAGCCCACCTGAGTCTTCTCACCCTAGTGGAAACAAATATGAACCTCCATGCATTACAGCCTCTTAGCCAGCAACGAAAGAGGCATGAGGGGGAAGGGCGTTAAGTAGATGCAGATTTAAGATGGAAGGTGGTGTTCTTTTGATCATGGCCTGAGTTATGGCCAAGAAACAATGATTTTAGATGCTGTTCTGTTCAGTGATGTAGCTGCGAGTGAAATCCTTCTTAATATGGCCCTAACTCATCACTAAAAAATATATATATGGTTGTTTTTATGCCAGAGTTTTAGTATGGAGTGCGGCATCTGTTATTCATATCGGCTGGACGCTGCCATTCCAGATCAGGTGTGCAACGATCCACGCTGCGGGCAGCCTTTTCATCAGGCCTGTCTGTATGAGGTGAAAACATTATGATTTATCACTTGTACACCCTTTTAAACGATCATTACTCATCACATACCATTCCTAATGAGCAGGAATGATTAGGACGCGGTTGTTTCTATTTTCACATTATTGACTGAATTCATATTATTGTTGTCTCAGTGGTTGAGAGGTTTGCCCACCAGTCGCCAGAGCTTCAATATTGTGTTTGGAGAATGTCCTTACTGCAGCAAGGTATCTGTGCCATAATATTTCAACTCTCTACTACTCTTTAAAGCACATTTGTTGTGTTGTTTTTTTTTTTTTTTTTGGGGGGGGGGGGGTCAATGTAAAAAAATTTAAATATGTTATTTTTTTTTTATTATTTTGATTTGGGCTTTATCTTACCCAAGATTAAAATTGATTACAAAAATTGTATAATGCCCTGTGTGTACAATGGCAGACTGGGGTTGCCTGCTGGGGTGCACAACTCAGTGCACTCTTATGGCCGGGCCCCAATTCTAGATAAAACAGAGGGTTGAATCAGGAAGGGCAGCCAGCATAAGTCATCATGGTGACCCCAAAAGAAAAAAAAAAAAAAGGCAAAATATGAAAATTAAACAAATAGGTGAACTCGTTTTCCATTTCCTCCATGTCCTATTTGCACTCACTTGCTGGTAAGAGCATCCCACAGCATGTGAAGTGGTTTTCGGTTCCCCAGAAGCATAGTGTATATAAGGATTTAAATTTTATTGTCAGCTGCATTGGGTCAGTATGACCTATGAACAGTAAACCTCTTGCTGAGCAGGGAACATAACTCAAGGGGTTAAAATGATTAAAATATAAAATTTCTTATTTTAAAAAATTATTCTTTAATTATATTTCATACATAAATTGCTAAATTCCTAATCCTAATGTTTTGTTTATTTTTTCCAGCCCATCACAGTGAAAATGGCCATACAAAAACCATGACCGCTCTTGGACAAGATCTTAATACTGGGGAATGAAAACCACACATTGTGTTTCAAAAGACAATTAAAGCAACCAGAAAAAGGAAGAGTGCAACAGTAATGGTGTAGGCATAAATTTTACAGCTGCACTGTATAAAAGGCTTGTCTTTTACTGTGTACCATTCACTGTGCACATCAGTATTCAATCCATGCTTATTATAATCAGATTCCACATAGCAGTTATATTTTGGTTTGTCCCAGTAGTCCTCCCCATCACTGGTTCTTGTGTAGTTGTCTTCGAACGCGTGGTAATTTCTTCCCCGGTGGTCAGTGACATCAGGGCTGAAATCCTGATACTCCGACGTGATGTGCCGTTTCCGCATTTGCAGATCATTCTCTGGTCTTTTCCTCAATCCAAATCCTGGAGCCAACTTTTGTTGTTTTTTTTTACCAAAATATAGACAGTATTAATTATTTTTTTTCCCCCATGTCAGACATGGTTGGTAATGTAATAGTGATTTGCCTTTTTTGATTATAGTTAACCTCATACCGGCAATAAAGATGTCTTTTCTATATGTATGTGTGTGTGTAATATATATACAGTACAACTTTTGTTTACACGTGTATCCATAAAGTTATTTCTGTGTGTTAGTGAGAGGCATTACTTGTTTATGTCTTTGCTTTGTTCCTTGTCGTGTTTTGGGGTGGAATCTTGGTGGCAAAGGATCACATTCGTCTTCCTGGTCTTCATCAAGGAAATTGGCCGCACGCCTGGACCTTGTACTTTTGTCGGCTGCATAATGGACTTTGTAAGGTTTCTATGAAGAAAGAGTGCTTAGTAACCAACGTCAATTTTTTGGTGGTGAGAAAGTTGAATTTATACCTTACCAATTCATCTGTCTTTGCTTTCTCTTTGGTTCTGTGGTGCAGTTTATTGAGGTGTTCATCATGAGTCGCAGTCATCTTCTGTTTAGTTGATTTGACTGCAGCCTCGGTCTGCCTCGAGATTGTTAAGAAGGAACAGAGAGAAAAACATGATTTGGGGAAAAAAGTTGGTAAGCTACTTCAGAGAAAAAGGCTGACCGGAACCCTTGATATCTCAGCATGAGCATAAGTCCTTGAGTTTGGCAGTATGCTCTCTTTCTTCTCTGTGCTCTCAACCCGACCTGGATCCTGAGAGTAAAGCACCTCTCCTGATTAATGACACCCAAAGCTCTCCCTGAGGTGGCAACACTCCAAACTAAATTTGGCCACAGATCACTGCTGAGGTCAGGTGTAGGCAAAATAAACTCCAGAAGCGTTTGGAGTGGCATTTAGAAGAGGTATACATCTCTTGGCCTGATGCTGTCACATGAGGTTGGACACAAGAGAAACATTGATGCTGTTTTTCAATTTTATTTAAAGGAATCGGAGCTTGACCCTCCACCAGGGGATGAACTGAACTCATGGAGAAAATATTACTACAAAAAAAAGGAGAGATTCAAATCTTAATGCCCGTAGTGTTGACACTGATCTTTTCCATCTGTGCAGGTTTGGCCAAGGTCAGAGTTACTAAAGCTCATTCACCAACTCCGTATTCCTTTGTGAGGAATATATTCTATATATTGTATGTGAACAATGCAGTGCATTTAAGAATCCACAAGAGATCTGTATGTTACAGAGGAAGAAAATATCTTAACTTCAAAAGTATGGACAAGAATGCGATCTAAGAGGTTATGATATCAGAACACAAAAAGGCAGCAAATTACATCCAAAATGGTATGACTTTACTGACATCAACACTGACACCTACTCTTTTACCATAGATCAGACTGCTGGCCAGTCGCACATAAAAATGAGAAGCAAAGCAAAATCCACTGTAATTCTAAGTAGTGATCTTTTGGCCTCAGGAAAATGTGTGCATTCAATAGCCTTAAATTGCCCTGCCTGGCCTTTCATCCAGTTCAGTGATTCAAGTTAGCAATGAGTGGTGGTAAAGTGATTCTCACAGAATGAACGCCTCCACGCTGTTGCCTCTTGACAGGGCCAGTTGAGGTTATACATACATCTGTTGAAATACTATCTCCAACATGTAAACGATTCCTATAAATAAGAGGGATTTAATGAAATTGCTCCCTTACGTTCTTGAAGCTCTTTTAAGCTGTAGCTTCAAGCTGGAGGCTTTAGACAGGTCCGAGACTGTCACCACTCTGTAAATCTTTGCTCCACCCTCTTCTGCAATACCTCCAACAGGAGTGGGAGTGAGCATTCATGAGAAGAGGTCAGTAGAGGTTCTCTCAAACCTGAGCATCTTCTGCTCTCTCCCAGACAGATAAATCTACCGCAGCCCACAGGCTGCTCTCTGCACTCCAGCCTTTGCTCATATGGTACCTATTAAGACAGGAACTCTTCTGGGCCAAAGCATTTCATGCTCACCCTGTTTGCCGCTGGCCTGGATGACTCTGCTGCTCTCGGTCTGGAAAGGTCCACTGGGCCTCGAGGCTTGACATGTGATAGTACCTTCCTCAGAGCATCGTAGTCTGGTTTTTCTTTGTAGCCCAGTGTTTTCACAGCCAGTAGGAACTGGGATAATTCAGCTGAGGAGAATGAATCAAATGAGAAGTATTGCTAGTAAGTAATGCTATTTTTTTCAAGTTTTTTTTTTCAAATCATTAAATCGCAAATAATGATCAGACAGTTAACGTGCCTATGATTCATGTTTTCAAATGGGCTGTGCCAATTTCAGGTGACTGACAGCTTAGCAGGTAACATATAACACCTGATTTAGATCACCATCCAGTGTATTAAAATGCGGCATACAGTACAAATCATGAACCCATGATCCTGAACAGTGAAGCCAGAGCCAAGCGTCACTGTGCATAAATGCACTAGATTTTATTCTAAAGGAACAAAACAGGGCATCATACCAGTACATGGACTCTGACAATAACACAACAGCGAATGAGCCTTAATATTCAAACATGCACATGAAGGTGTGTTTAATATGGCTGCTTTCCATTCTTCAGTGTAATAAATAAGCTGCCAACAGCACTAGGCCGGTAATGCAGCATCTCTCTAACGGAATGTATATCACATGCATGGCATTGATGCATGTTGCAAGCCTTATCTCTCTGGTCCAGCTGCAGTGAGTCTCTCAGGGTTGGGCAGAATAAAACCTCATAATAATCATAGATCACAAAGCCTCTTTTTAGTAGACATGCTTGCCCTTTTGCTCTGTGCCGGAAATAAAGATAATGCATGGCCGGTACGGGCTGCTGATGGAGGAAAAGCAGGGTGGCGCAGTCACTTAACTACACCTTGTTGATCATTGTAAGTGTATCTATGGATACACAAACTTATTCTCTCTTACCTAGACTGCCAGAGGTGGACATTTGGATCACAGAGTCTGGCAGCTCATTCATAAGCCTAAAGTCAACAAAGAGTAAAAGGTTAGCCATTTCATTTTGGTAAATGTTAAACCATACTCCATACTGTTTTTGTTTGTTTACTTTGTTATACCCAATAATAGTTTTAAGACGTATGAGTAGATAACTGTATGAGTAGAATTTGTCAATATTTAGAAAAGAACTAGAAACCCATCCTATTTGTGTTTATTATTCACATTGCTTTTTTTTTTTTATAATATGCCTTTCAGAAGTAGGTCTCAATTAAATCAGAGAAACAGACTTTCCACTCTCCCATATTCTTTGCCAACTGCACTTTCAACACTTTTACAAAGCAGTTCAAAGAACACTGGACAATATATAACCACAGCAGCTGTGAGCCTGTGATCAACAGCCACCACATAGGAGGCCGAGTGCTGTTTCTGGAGCTGTGAAAGAGAAGAGGCGAAAAGGGAACCGTGCATACTTGGACTTGGCCTCCTGGACCTGTACTGGATTTCTGAGCATTGACAGCCAGGGGAGAATTCCACACTGCCAGTGGAGCAGGCAGTAGCCCAGCACCTCCAGGTCTCCTCGTCTGGATGGGGCTGCCACAGAGAAAGTGAGGAGCATAGGTCATAAACATGTTATGAGGTGAGAAACAAGGGAAGGAAGAATAAAAGAGAGAGATGAATACCTGCCATGATTTCAGCTTAAACAAAAAAAAAAAAAGGAGAATACTTTGATTAAATGGTCTGTCATTGGCCACTGAAATATGCCCTTATAAAAAAGACGGAAAGCGGGATAGCGACGAAGAGGAGTATTTTGTTTTTTCAGCTGTTGCTCTTGCCTAGCTATAAGACAAGAAGGGCCCTTCAATTCAAAAGAGTGGGTCAGTTTCCTTTCGTCTGTCCAGCCACCCCCCACGCACACATACTCGTCTGGTCTGGAGGCTTGTCCCAGGAACCTGATACTCGCGGCCTCTGACACGATCCAGACGGCCCATGGCCTGGACCACTTTCTCCACCGCAGAGCCAGGCAGTAAAACAAAGAAATAAATGTCTGAGACCAAATTGTTCCCACATGTTACTGGATTCCGTAGGCTCTGTGCTGGCCATAAAAGAAGACCCAGAGATCAGCAAGTGTGTGTATGTGTGCGTCTAGGACCTCCTCTACACCTTAACATCAGCTAGACCACATTACACAACTGCCATCTAGTGTAAACACACTTCTTCACACATGCACTAGGAATAGTTTAATCAGCCATATTTTTCTCACTTTGCAAAGAGATGTTTAGATGAAAGTTCCTGCACCAAGCTCTTTTATTTAATCCCCCAGAACTGACCATGTTTAGTCTGAGCATACTTTATTCACTAGAGCATACTAAAAACTTGCAGGATCAACACAATTCCTCTCAATTTTACAATGAGGAGAGATGACTGTGCAGTTTGTTCGTCTGTGAAAAATAACGGCAAAAGATCGAATAACTACCAGCTGACATGATGGATTTTAAAGAGCTGGAAATTAACATCATTCACACTATTAAATATAAAAGGTGTTTAAAAAGGAACTACGGCTAAACGTGACTACTTCACCTACCTTGGTTAAATATTTGAGTTAACATAACATTAAGTGGGTCCCTTCATGGAAAATCTCCTGTTTCATTTTGTCAATATGGGTAAATTAAAGCACACGGCCTGTTCGTGCCTGGGGAGTTTATCAACTCAATACTGTAACTGCAGTCCATCTCCAGAGAAATTACCTATTGACTGCATTCATCAAAGAGGAAAATCTCAGCCTAGATCCATGCCTGCCATTGATCCCATGCCCATTAGGTGATCCTGCCTGCTAGCTAATCTCACAGCCAGGCCCAACAGGCCACACAGTTATAGTTTTCCCCTCATAGTAAGCCTGTAATTTAACAAACACAAATTTGTTTTTGATCTCAAAAGACCCAATACATTACAATGACCTTGACAAAACATTAATAAGTAATTCTTTCTGAACCACATTAGCCTTTGTACTGAGATGTTGGCCTTCAGTGCGTAAATGACATTGCTTACTTTGTTAGTGCTGTGGCATGCTTTTGCAAGAGGGGAAAGGCATCTGCCTGGGTGGGACTGAAACCGAATCGGTTTTAAATCAAGAATCCGTGAGAACAAGGCGTTCCAAGCTAGACACAACACCTTCCATCAGTGCCAGGCTGTTGTTCATAATTATGGCCCATTGTTATTCAAATTACCTAAAGTGCTGTGTCAAACTCTTGAACCTCTCCTTCTGAATTTCAGCCATTTCTCTTCAGCCCTACAGGTGATAATTAGGCCTTTAGCACGGAGTTCAGCGGGAAGCAGAGTGCCTGTCTTCTCACTCCTCACCATGGTAACACATCAACATCTACGCAGGGTGCCAGAGGCCACGAGCAAAGGAACACTCCACAATCTGCATTCATCTACGGGGGCGACTCGACGCTAACGACCTACACAACAGCTGTCAGCTCATGATGAGAAGTCCACTACTGTGACACCAAAATCAGGTTCGTCACTTCTATATGGCTTTGAGTTGAGCTCAGCCAGGGAGCTATATATATTTTTTTTCCCTCCAGTTCTCATTATTTGGTCCATCCTCTAACGTTATCATGACCCACGATTATCATACGCTGCTTTATACAATAAAATTTATGTACCATGACAACCTATGAATTGAAGAAGCAGGACATGGAATGAGGACCATATGTAAAACCCTGAACAGGTGCAAATTACAAACAGTCTAGTAAGAACATGGGTTTACTCCAAAGAGTACAGACCCCTGTTTGAACCTAAATTTGATTTACTTTCATTCTTACAAAATATCATGTACGTTGAGACTACATCATAACCACAGTGGTTTCATGGAAATACTGTTCACCTGATTTTTCATGTGATCGTATTCCAGCTCCATGATAATTTGCAGTGCAAATATATAGGTTGCATCATCTAAGAAATAAGAATGAGGTGTTCCTGAAATATGTATACTATTAAGGCTAAATGTGTAGCAAGGCTATTCAGGAACATATCGCCACTCTGTAAAGATATTAAAATTGGCATTCTTAAACTTACATTTACTGCTACATCAGCATCTTATCATTCTTTTCACATACAGGAAACTCTGCGAGCTGACAGCAGAAGCATGGCTATTAGGAAGCTTTACCGTGGCATGGATTTAGTATTGAACTACTCTACTGCCTGCACTACTTTGCAGGAAAAAGATATTGGCTTTGAGTCCCAGTCTAACAAAACATCAAAGCTTTAATTAATGGTAAATGCATACAAGATGCAGGTTATCACTTGGACCATTTAGGGAATTGTTGAATTAAGTCTGGCCAGGTACACACAACCAAGTCAATCAATATCCCATAAAAAGACTGTATGCAATTTACAACTTAATGTGTTTCCAATATCTCAACCAGGAATTAAGAGCATGATATGTTGGTTGCTGTCCATGTACACTGTGCTTGATACTGAGGTAAGTACAGATAATGAAAATACAAGTTCTATACTATAAAATATGCAGAATATATAAATCTTAGGGTTTTTGTTTCTGCCTTTGTAAATATGAGAAAAGTTTAGACGTTATAAAATGTTAGAATTTTTAACTAAATACTGTTATGAAAACTTTTTAATGTGCCTCGCCTGGAAGTAAAAGTTATAGAATATATGGAATATAAAGTCAAGTTACTCTGAAAAGTGAAGATGAAAACATGAACAAGCATTGAAAGATTGAAGTTATAACCTTATGGAACAATCTATAACTAACTGAAATTAAATACTTACTGTTATAGAAGTTAAAGCACATAATTCTATTAGTATTAAATAGTTTAAAGAAGGAAATTAGTGGTCACTTAGATACGCAGGATCATCCATCTTTGTCTTTGTGTCATAAGTAAAAAAGTGAGTCGTGGCATTTGTCGTCTCTTCACACATACGTCAACACTGCAATAATTGCTGAATAATTTGATCAGTTCTGTAGACTAAATTTCTTGTTAATAATATTAAGGTCACCTAATGCATTTAAACATTGTCTGTAAAGAGTCAATAAGGACACTTTTCTGTACTGATGATGTGACGGTGACCTTTTGACAGACGGTATCTGATCACAAACTGAACTGATGTCTACTCCACTAATGCTATTGCATTCCAACAGCAATCAAAGCCTGACATTCACTGTGTGAGAAAAGCACACTACACTTGCAAGGTTTTAGACATCTTTAGACATGCTACATTTACTGCTGCATTTGTTGAACTGGCTTCTTAACTAATGTGGTATTTGCAGGCACAAAGCCAAGGCAAGGTTAGAAAAAGAACCTAAAGAAAACTATTTCTTTGTGTCAAGGTTTATTTGAAATCTTAAAATGAAGCCTATTATTGATTGAAAAACTCAATTTTGGTCAAAGCAAAATGACATCTGACAGGTTTTTTTCTGACCACTGGAAATATTTACAGATAGTAAAGAGCCATTATCTGAAAACAGTAGATAAAATGAATTAATTGATACACTGAATGAATGAGCTTTACCTACACCTCTGTGAGCGTCAATGCTTGTATACTCAATCGTGCCATTGTGTCCTTTCTTTGGGTTCTCTTTATATTCTTTATGCTCTCCATTAGGACAGTATCTATACGACAGACCGTAGTCAGCCAAGTACACCTGCAAGAGATAATGAAATGAGATGTCACCTCCCACACCAAGCTCTTCTTTAGATGAGGAAGATCAGTCAGGCTGAAACAATGACCAGGCTATTTTGATGCTTGGCAATTAAAATGATTAAATGGATTTTACCTGTGTGGTTACATGTAAAATCCATACGCCTTTTTTATTAGCTACTTATTAATATAGGCAACCGTTCACTAACCTTGTCTGGATCTCTGTGGCCCAGTAAGAGATTGGCAGCCTTAATGTCAGCATGGACGTATTCATTGTCATGAATATATTCCAGGACGTCCACCTGTTGAGGACAAAGCGATAGAGGCTAAGGTTAACAGATGAATAATTTAACCTATTCATAATGGACCTTCATAATGACTGCTGACAGCATGCGACTTGTGTGGGTGGACTTGAGGGCCGTTCACTAAAATCATCTTCAAAATCCTTCCTGTGACAAGATTTGAAGTATCCAGTTCAAACTGCCTGAACATAACCGTAATAATGTACAAGGCCGAGATGCCCAGATCATTTAACTGTGATTTACTTCTTGCTAGTACTGTTGTGGTTTGTAGAAAGGACAAAGGAATTTTACCCATCATGGACAAAATGACAATACAACAAACACAGGATATTTCGATCTGAATCTGGGAATCTGGGCAGTTTGATGTCACTTTAAATTAGTTTTACTAATGAAGAAGCTTAGTGAACCATACTGGCCAAGTGCACCAAACTTTTCTGTTTCTTGCTAATAGACACCATATACTGATTATGACTTACCATGAGGCAACCCAACTGCAACACTGTCTGCTTCTTCATTAGCTGACCATTTTCCAAGAACATCTTCTGCAGGTCCGTGCCCAGGCGGTCCATCACCATGAATCTGTACCTGAAAAAAACAAAAGATACATGTGGGTAGCCAAAGTAAAGGTCAGCATTACTATTGTAATTGCAATCATTATGAGTAGCACAAAGCAAATTATACCTTGTTCCATTATGTTCAGAGAGTCCAGAGCCCCAGTACGTTGGGATTCCCAAAAAATCAAGGCTTTTCAGTCTTTTCCATTTGCTGACTACAATTTTCAAAAATAAATAAACGTGTATTTGACAAACACACACACATTTCTGTGTAGTCACAAAGAACATTTTGACTGGTCTAATGCACCAGACTGACAGGTGGCCATAAACCCTTTTGGAGAAACCATCTTCATCTGCAATTGGGTCTTTCCACAACAAGGGAGAGTTTATACTAACAACCGCAAAGGTGCATGTTTGCTTTGGCTTATTAATTTGTCCAGTGAGGCTAATTTACATCCACAGCCTCTTCATCAGTGACATGTACTCAAAGTGTAAGAACTCTCAGATGAAGTGGTCTGCAGCACTTTCATTTCACAACACTCAAGAGTGCATCTCTTCATTCTTTTATTTCACAATCGTTAAACCCAAGCCTTTGAACAGATTTTCTGCCATAATACAACTGACTCGATTTAAAAGATTCAAAATGTGGACAAATGGAACATAAAATGTGTATCCTAGTTATGCAAGTAATGCAAACAATCCCATATTATTTAGACCATGACAGTACAGATAAATAAGTACTTACTGCTTTCAGGTTTTGCTGCTCTTTGGTAAAACTTCAGCTCTGAGAACAATGGTCCATTTTCATGATATTCCTGACAAAATAAAACAGCTATGATAAGCAAAACACTTATTAAATAAACTAAAAATTTTATAAGTAATGTAGTGAAGCATGATGAGGAAAAAAAAAAAAAGACACTGCAGAATTTTACTAGTGATGATTAAGAAATGTGAGGCTATATTTTGGAAAAGTGAAGTGAAAAAACAAGAATAATCAGAAAAGCCAAAGTAAAGAAAATGCAGATGGGCTTGTAAGCAGAACTTTAAAAGATTTACAATATGCTTCCATAGAGTGGAATAACTCTTGAATCTAGCACAGTTTTGTTTTATTATTTTAGATATGATGCTGATATGAGGCCTCTGATACCAATCCGTTGCTGACATTTTCATTGTAAAGCATTCCTTCTTTTTGTAAGTTATGTGATACATCACAGACACTAAGTCGACATGCTTTAAGATAACTTACATCTAGTGTTTACATGTTTTAAGATCTGTTTTATGTCTATAATATTTCAGATATAAAAAAATGTGGTTGAAATATTAAAACTTTACTTACAACTTTAATCACATAATCAGTATCCTCTGCTACAGATGAGTCCACACGGTCTGAAGCTGTAACACAAGAGAGATGATTCTTTATCAGTAGAAAGGTTATAAAGTTTATTCAAAATCCAAAGTCCAATGTCTGGATTATTATTTTTTTTTTTAAACAAATGTAAAACTGGACAAGCTTACCGGGTGACAATAATGATTGTCATAACGTTTGATAGATAGATAGATAGATAGATAGATAGATAGATAGATAGATAGATA
>JAOVVA010000041.1:18279503-18331183 GCA_028565275.1 Leiocassis micropogon | reverse complement strand
ACACATACTAATACAAACTATTGCAATATATCACAATATGTATTGTATCGCAATATATCGTGATTTATCGTATCGTGACCCATGTATCGTGATACGTATCGTATCGTGAGGCCCTTGCCAATACACAGCCCTAGTATGTATGTATGTATGTATGTATCTACAGTGCCATGAAAAAGTATTTGCCCCCTTCTTGAGATTTTTTCTTTTTGCATATTTTTCATACTTAAATGATTGAGATCATCAAACAAATTTCAATATTACACAAGGATAACCTGGGTAAATACAAAATGCAGTTTTAAATGATTATTTCACTTATTGAGGGGGAAAAAGCTGCCCAAACCTACCTGAAGCTATGTGAACAAGTAATTGCCCCCCTAAACCTAAACTGTAATCAAGCATTTGCGAAGACTGGAAATGAGTCTTTCACATCACTGTGGAGGACTTTTGGCGCACACAATATGCAAAAATTAATCAATAAAAATGAGGAAGTGGCACATACTTTTTCACGGCACTGTATGTATGCATGTGAATGAAAGAATAAATGAATGACAGACCTCCATCCATCCCAATCATGAAATCCCCCACCCAAGTGTTACACTTAGGACACATACCCACTAGATTTTAGTCAATATGTCTGTCTGAAAGTTAACTAATGCCCACGCCTGTTGACTAAGTTCACTCACTCGTCTTCTATACCGCTTTATCCTGTATTTAGGGTCGCGGGGGGCCTGAAGCTCATCCCAGGAGGCTTGGGGCACGAGGCAGGGTACACCCTGGACAGGGTGCCAATCCACATCCACACACACACTACAGGCAATTTGAGAACGCCAATTAGCCTAACCTGCATATCTTTGGACTGTGGGAGGAAACCGGAGTACCCGGAAGAAACCTACCAAGCACGAGGAGAACATGCAAACTCCATGCACACAAACCCAAGGCAAGAGTTGAACCCAGACCCTATTTAGGTTTTGTCAATATTCTGTCTTGCACACAGAGACGGGAATCGAGGCCGGTCCCTGCCGCCGTTGACCAAGTTGCACAAACGAAATATTAGTAAAGCTTATTATAAAAGCTTATTATTCAAAGCTATTACAGGCATGAAGTTACCCAGGTAAATGAGTCCGAAGCCGCCTTTTCCGATGATTCTGCCGAGACGCCACTTTCTCTTTTCTGTATCAATCAGAATCCACCCTTCAGGCAGCGGACACGGTAATGTTTTCTTCTTGGGAGCCATTAATGTCAGCGAGCTATATTTAGCAGTAGTAATTACACTAGAAGCTACAACTGGATATTTGGAGATTTTCCATGTGATAAGTTTTACTATCCGATAAACAAACAATCGACTGAAATCGAAAGTGTAACTGTTGGCTGACTGGAATCCGTAGCCAGGCTAGTCAGGCTTGCTAGCTATGCTAACAATTAGAAACTTAGGTGATTTTGGCACAGAGACGAATTCTGAACAAGCCGTTTGTATTAAACAAACGTAGCATGAGAATATAAGCGAATACTGAATATTTAAAGGTTTATTTCCTATCCTCTTTCTGTCTGACACCTAACTAAACAGATGTTGTAACTTCCTGAAAGTTATGGTTTAGACACTCCCGCTTAAGCGATTTATAAAATTTCAATCAATTGGATTTGAGGACAGGCGCTCATTCATATCACAACGACCAATCATTTGCGTTTAGAGGCGGGCGCCTGTTGTGACACCGACGCACCATAGGATGGAATCAACGTCAATCGGTTGAAACTTTTATCTCTCACAGCTGTTTAACTCGCAGTCGGTTTGTTTGCTTGCTTTAAACGCAGTTAATTCTATAGCGTCTTTTCTATTTAATTCAAAATACGAGCCCCTTAGCCTTTTACAGATACACAATGCATACATAATAACCAACTTACTTACAGTTGACGTTATATTTTAAAAATAACATTAAATACATATGAACCCCAGAACATACAGTATTTAAATCAAACTGTTTAATTTGAAAATTAATGAGCAACCCAGAGGGAACAGCGGCAAGAAAATGGCAAGAAAAAACTACTTAAAATGACACATGGAAGAAACTTTGAGAGGAACCAGGCTCAAAAGAAAACGAAAGGGTGAGATTCGATACAAACTGTTTTTCAAATGTCAAACCTTTACGGTATTAGTGTGAATACCCAAAAGCAATCAAACTATTTTAATAATCAAACTATATCTACAGTGAATCTCAAAAACATAATATTTAAAAAGAAAAGAAAAAAAAGTCAATTTTTGTGAAAAGTGAAACATTCATATATTCTAGACTCTGTAAAGTGAAATATTTCGGTTATGTTTTATTTTAATATTAATGATTATGGCTTACAGCTTAAAATTTAAAATCCAGTATCTTAAAATATTATAATATTTCCTACGATCACTACAAAAGGATTCACAACACAGAAATTAGAAAAGATTTGTTAATTTATGCAACCATTACTTGTTCATGGCTCCTTTAGCATATGAATGGCTGCTTCCCTGTGGCATGGCATGAAGACGATCAGCTTGTGGCACTGCTAAGGCTTTATTGAAGACCAGGTTGCTTTGACAGTAGCCTTTAGCTTGTCTGAATTGTTGGGTCTAGTATTTCTCATTGTCCTCTTGGCAGTAGATTCTCGGTGGGGTTCGGGTCAGGCGAGTTGGCTGACCAATCAAGGACAGTAATATCATGGTCAGCAAACCAGTTAGTGGTAAATTTGGCACTATGGGCAAGTGCTACTGGAAAAGGAAATCTTTGAACTTTGGACCACTGAGCAACAGTTCAGTTCTTTTAGTCAAGGTAAGACACTTGTTATAGTGTTTCTGGTTCAGGAGTGGCTTGATACTAGGAATGTGACAGTTGCACTGACTCCAGCCTCACTCCACTCCATCTTCTGAACTCTGTGGTCACTTGTGCACTTTTTTCTACTACATTTTCCCCTTTCAATCAACTTAAACATGCTTTAACACAACACCTTTTGTGGCTTATTCTCCTCATGAATGGTGTTGAGACCATCTTTTGGATAAATATAACGTCAGCAGTGTTGTGGTTGCGTTTATTCAACTAAACAAAATTTTTGATTTTTGTGAGCTTTAATCATTGAAATAAAAATTAAAAAAGGCTTATAATATTTCACTATGTGCTAATTTTAAAATATGAGTTTCACTTTTTAAATGGGACTACAAAAGAACAATTTTACAGTACTCTATTTTTTTTATAGATTTTATATAAATTTCAACTGACATATTATGTTTGAAAATTTTTGGCATTAGATTGATTACATTATTGGTGCCCAGTTTTTGACTGTAAAGAATCAATAATAAAATAAAAGATTTAATAGTTTTATTATCATAAAAATAAATTATCAATCCTCTGGCTATTCTCCATGGACCCCTAGGGGTCCCAGGATCCCAGGGCTATTGCCTGTACAAGTGGTCCTGAGTTGGACTGGTGTCCCATACAGGGTAGGTCCAAGTTGTCCCTCGGGTAGACTCAGAATCCACTTCGATTTTGATCAAGTTAAAGCAGTTATGGGGAAAAAACCCCACACAACTAATAAAATTATTTTTATTAAATGAAATTATTATTATTGTTGCTGTTGTAGGTTTAAAGATAATAAGTTAATGAGTTACATTTCTGCTACAGCTCCAGCAAACTATTATTGCCAGTTACGTACAAATAAAATTAATGGAAAATGAACAGATTTGGGTTTTGTACAGGTCATAGTGCTGATATCTCTAACTCCTCGCTAGTTCAGAGATCACTGACACCAATCTTGATGGGTCATGCCATCATTTTCCATAAATGCCCCTTATGATGGAGATGCTGTAATTGTTGTAATTAGGGTGAGCAGCTCAGGGTGGCATTGTAGTGACCCACCCCAGCCCAGGTCCATATGGTCTGAAATAGATAATGAGTCTGTTAATGTGCTATGTCCATCAGTAATACAAGCTCAATATGGATTACGAGCTGTTATTTTCACCATAGCCATCTAGTGCTGACAGATTAGCTCTGGTACGACAGCCCAATATGTTCTGTCTATCTCTCACTCTCTCTCCCTGTGTCTCTCTCTCTCTCCCTCTGTCTCTATCTCACTCACTCACTCCCTTACTTACACACATGCACAGCTCATCCACACATGATCTATCATCTATCTTTCTATCTATGTGCCTCCTATTTTGTCTCTGTCATATATAACATGCAAACAATCTTCCATAAAAATGTGAGCTCCCCCCACCCCCCCACCAGTGTCTTTAGGTGCTAAGCAATGAAGTGTTCTAGGGCTTTTCAGTTCTTGTTCTGAAGAGCCAGAGATCAGCATGGTTAAATCAGGTGTTTTGGAATGGGTGAATCAATCACCACACTATACAACACAAGATTTGGATACGGGGAAGTCTGGACATTATTTCCTTTTTCATAAATCTTTCTTCTGCACATTATGGTGCTTTCTGGAGGTCTTTGCCTTTTATTGCCTATTTTGAACATGGAATTATCACTCATTATGTTATTGTTTGTAAAACTGGCCATTTCTTTGTCTCTAAATGCTCTTTAGATTGCAGCATTATCTTGGTCTGCATGTATCTTTCCTGATTATATAAGTCATTTTCCCAAAGTAGGACATTAGTACTCCATTTTGCAGCATCGACAATACACTCTTTACAATTACAAATCATTTTGCTCAGAGTATGTTCTGTCTTCAGTACATTATTCTACATTATATGATAGATGCATTGCTGTTCCAAATATGCATAATGTGAATCTAATGACTTGTAATAAGTGACTGTTTTGCCTTTATAGAGAGACCAGAGATATGCTAATAAAGCTTGGGCCTGCACTGGGGAGCATGCAGTGACCAGGGTTTGCATTAAAGCTTTAAGACATGAATTGAAATGTAAACATTATTTGGTGTATGTACTAAAAAAAAGCAACCTTGTGTAATTTGGTGTTCAAACACATAATCTGCTGGATTTGCAAGAATACAATTAAATGTTCTTGTATTTCAATGTTATCTTAGAATTCAATCTGTTTTTGTTTAAATCACTGTTATTAAGTGTTACAGTTGTAAATAAACTCCAATTATATATATTTTTGCATATAATACTGATGTAAACAGCAATTAATTAATTTACACAAACTATATTGGCAAAAGTGTTCACTCACCTACACGTAACAAAATGGCCAAACGAAAACAGCTTTCCTTAAAGGTTCTTCAGTCTCTACTTTTTTAAGAAGTTTTCTTTAAATGATGTACACTACAGTCCCCAGAGACATTCTGCACCTGGATCCAATCAAGACAAAGATGCAATGGAAGGCCCAAGTGCAGTCTGAAGACAAGAAGACAAGTACTTATGAGTGTCCTTCCTAAGAAACAGACACCCCACTGCTCCTGAATTGGCTCCATCATTGAATAAAACAAGAGAGGCGCCAGTGTGCACATACACTGTGTGTAGGACCTGGCCTTATGGGCAAAGTTGCCAAGAAAAAAACAACAACTAAGGTTCGCAAATTGGAAGAAAAGATTGCAGACAAAGATGCACAAACAGTGGATTTTAGATGACAGGAGCCAAGTCTTGTGGACTGTTGAGTCCAAGTTTGCAGTGTTTGGCTCCAAGTGAAGAACATATGTCAGACACAGAGATCATGAAAATGTGATAAATGCCTGCCTAACACCATAAGTGAAGCATGCAGTTGGAAACGTGATGATCTGGGTGTGCTTTGGCAGTGAGAGTACAGGTGATCTGCATTGTGTGCAAGGCATCCTCAATCAGCATAGATGCTACTTCATGCTGAAGAGGCATTCTATTTCTTCTGGGCAACGACTGGTTGAGGATAACTTGAGCAGCAGCAAGTCAGTGACCCCAAGCATTCTACCTGGTTGCATAAGAATTATCTGGAGGATAATTAAGAAAGTAGCTTCTGGAATATGCTTGGTGATGAACCAGATCTGAGATCAAGTTTGTGTGGGAGAAGCTGGACTGAAGAGCCAGCAGAGCAGACTTATGGAAGTGCTGCACAAAGTCTGGAAGGAAATCACACCTGAATATCTCCAAAAACTGCATAGACCAGTTAAGTGTTACATTTTTGTCAGGCAGCTATTGCTGCAAAAGGGCTTTTTTTTTTTTTTTTTTTTTTTTTAATTATGAAAGTAAGGTTTATCATTGCAATTTGATTTGACCATTATTCTGTGCTCAGCTATGCTTAAAAATGAATTGTTGTTCATTATTTGTATGCCGTGATCATTCACAACCATTTAATTGAACAAAACCAACATAAGAGAATAATAATAATACATAAGTGTGTAGTTGTTTCCAAACTTCTTGCCAGTGAGTGTATGTATGTAAATGTGCGGATTGGATGGTCTGTTATGGCAACCCTTTAAGAAGAAAGGGCCAAAAGAGCAACAACAGCCTGTCATAATTCATTCAATAAGTTGAATATCTTAAAATCTTTATAAAAAGCACCATAGCTTCTAAGGTAAGTAGAAACATGTTACACAGCATCTCACTCACTCACTCACTCACGCACTCACTCACGCACTCACTCCCTCATCTGTCCATAATTTCAATTGTGAAATCTCAAGTGTGCCTTTCTCATTTTAGCTGTTAGCTTTTTCTTATATTAATAATCCAGAACAGCAACTTATTTTCCATTGCCTTCTGTCCAGATGTATCATTTTGTAGAGGCTCATTGAACAGTGAGGGTGGGGCAGGATGGAGCATAAAAGAGATGTGAATTAACACTTGGCAGCCAGTTCTATGCCAGCTTTCTCTTCCAGCACAAAAAGTGAAGCCTTACTCTGACCTGGAGTCAGTGCAACGGGCAGATGTAGCACTGAGTTAATTAAGCTGTCTGATAGTGAGCGACTTAAAGCATAAGGGGTATGAGAGAGAGGGCTTTCAGCACTTTCAGCCCAGTATAACCATGCTGTCCACGTGGCAAGCTTCTTGCCCTGTTAGACTCGTCTAACAGAAGGTCAAAATAACTAAGTTCTTCCAGGAACAAGATTTTATTGCTGCTATTGCTTTGACTCTTTAATTTATGATTTTGACTTATTTTAAATACTTATTTAAGTCTCTAAAAAGTGAATGTTCTTGTGAGTGGAAAAATCTTCCACGCAGTTCCGTATTAATGATTCCCTCACATCATGCTTTTGTTACCTGTTATTGTTCATGTCAAGTTCATATTCAGTCAGTACGAAGCTCTCTTGTGATTTGAGGTAGCTTGTCACTGCTCAGTGAGATGCAAACAATCACAGTGTGAAGCTGGTGACTCATTTAGCTGATCCGATCCTTTGTGTACTGTGAAGGTTTCACCCCTCTCTCTCTCTCTCTCTCTCTCTCTCTCCCCACTACATCAGTCCCTGTTTTTCAGAACTTTGTGTATGATCACCTTAGTGTCATGTTGTTTTTCTAGTCTTTTCAGGGGGGAAAAAATCAATTAATCCATGAAGTTTTTTAAAATTATTGTTTAAAAATGTTTTCTCTGAAACAACAAAGAGTAATGATTATAACATTTATTCATTTATCATCAAACATGCTTGTCAGGGTTGCTTTGGATCCTGGGTTGCAAAGTGGTCAAATTCAACCCAGCTAGAGCTTCAGTTCATCACATGGCACTGTGCACACACTCATTTATAAATTTATTATAGCTAAGGCACACACATTCACACACTCATTCAATCGGCAGTTCGGTATATCCAATACGCATACAATACACATACCTGCATTTTTTTTAAAAGGTGAGAGGAAGCTGGAAAACCCACTTGAATCCCTGGGGCGAACATGCAAAGCTATACAGACATAACCTAAACTCAGAGTAGACCTGTTTATGTTTAAGATGACATAACTGGAGTGCCATTACTGTCATTATTGTCAATTAATGAGCTAGCCAATCATGAGCATTAAGCAGCTCATGTATACTGAAGAGGGTGATTAGTGCTCTCCTCTAAGAGTGTTTAGTAGCCCTGCTTATATTATATGAATGAGAAAATGTGTGTTAGTTGTCATTTGGAAAGTAGTTAAACTGCTAGAAATTGGCTTAAAATCAAAGGCAAAAACAAACAAGAAATTTAGGAAATAGAACAAAAAAAGTATAAATTTGTTTCAAAGCTTCACAAACAGGTTTATTTCTTGTTCCCCCAAAGTCTACATACAAACTTAAATCTGAACCTAGATCTAAGAAAGAAACAGTATTCCTCTTTGCTTTCATCAGGAAACTTAACAACCTTTGAGATTTGCATGAAAATACACATATGTCAATTCCAATAATATTATTTGTTCAAAATTACCTTTCTCTTTCATGTTCTGCCTTAACGCCTGGTCCCTGAGGTGTTATCTCAGGTTCTGTTAATTATATGAGCTATTATCATTTGCATTTGCTCATCCATGTCCACCGCATTCTCTCTCTCTCTCTCTCTCTCTCTCTCTCTCTCTCTCTCTGTTTCTCTCTTTTTTGTATACAGTACACACACACACGTACACGCAGATAAACTAAATATAATGTTAAAATATCTTGGTTATCAATGATATTAGCCAGCAAAATATGTGCAGTTGAATTAAAATCGGCACCATTGTTTGAGGAAATGCTGGATGAGTATGAGACTCCTTTGCTCTGCATTAATGCCGTCATAAATGCCTCTCAGTACTTAGTCTATTTTAGCTTCATCAGTTTATAACAAGCCATTAGATGCCATTACACATCGAGCGTGGTGTAGTTTTGAACCTCATAAGTTAACAGTACCTTTTAATTCACTCTCCAGTGGCTTATTAAGAGAAGGAATTGACTAACAGAAAAAGAAGCCCGTGGGTTATGGCATTTCTCCCTCTCTCTCTCTCTCTCTCTCTCTCTCTCTCTCTCTCTCTCTCTCTCATATTTTCCAACTCATCTTGTCTGTCTTACGTTTTTCATCACATAGTGCTGAATTCAAAGAAGAAGAAAAAACAGACTTTACTTTAAGCCATGTTCAGATTTAAATACACATTTTTTTTCATTTTATGCGTTTATTTATTTATTTTTCAATCTCTTTTTTTTTTTCCAAGTGTCTACCTGAATGCTAAAATCAGTTTTATATTCATGACAGTTCCTCAGAAAAAATCAATCTCAATCAAAGCAGCTAAGGTTATCATAAATTATCATGAAAAGGGTTTCCACTGAGTAGATGCTTAATTAAAATCTCATTTGAATAATTTTGCATATTAATGAGCACGGGATGAAAATCATTTTTGGAGTTCTAACTTCGCTCTGAAACCCACCGAGATAATAGCAGCCCTTTCGAACATATGTGATCTTATTACCAGGGGGAAGCGCTGCCTTACTCCCTGTACACAGTTGTGTTATAACTTCATTAATGGACGTGTATCTCTGACATTAATAAACTATAACCAAATTAAAGCCTCAGCTAGGCTCAACTTTGACCACATGTATAGCTGCATCTTGAATAAAGCTCAGTGTGATATCGAAACCTCCTCATAGCTCAAGAGAATTAGACGCAAAATCAGAAGGTAGCCAATTTTGTTTCCAGAGCAGTTAAGTGTGTTTATGTAATTATTTTTAACGCCTCTTGTGTAGTCTAATGTGCAGATATTTATAATCCTTTTTATGCATCATGACTACTGCACATTAATCTAAGTCTCTGCTTTGTCTTGGTGTCTTTGTATACCCAAATTAGAATACAATATAAAATCAAGAATAAGTAGAGTCAATCAAAAATTACACATTTTGGTTAAATTTGATATTCGCACACATATTCCAGGTCACAGGATATACAATAAGCACACATGGTCAAACAATGCCTATGCTCACTTATCTATACATTTTTTCTGTTCTCAGCTCTGAACAGTCCATAGGTGAAGAATAGAAGACCCGTAGTCTGAACAGCAGTTTATACATCTTATGTATTGTATACATGTATGTGTATGTGAAGTATGAGGGCAGAAATGGGAAAAGTGAAGCAACAGCAGAGACTAGTGGTGAGATCAGAACTGGGTGCTAGAGTTCATTCGTCCTTTTACTCCCTCACATCTCTGTTCTCCTTGTTATAAGCCTTGACCTTTCTCACTGTTTGCTCAATTATTAAAGATACAATAATGGCAGATTAAGTGTTCAGGGGAATTGTTTAGGGAGTTATGAAGGAAGTTTCTATGTTAATGAAAGACTGTTGGATCTAAATCTCTATATTAAAGTCCTTTAATGGACTGTATTGACTTGTCATTGTGTAATGAGCAATATTTAGCACTGTAATGCCAAGGTATGTTTTTATACATTTTTTTTTAATTTTTTTAATGAACATGTATAATTCATAATGCAACATTGGAATATTATTGCAATTAATATTGACTGGTTCAGTTATCCATAATTTTCAACAGTAGACCACATTTGGTAATGAGTTATTGTAATGGACAGTCAGTTTATTATTAAATGCACATTTCATTTTCCTGCAGCACGGACATAACCGTCAACATTAAGGACAATCAATCCAATTTAAGGCAATCAAATAGTGCTTTTAGAAGACAATATCTCTTGAGGATGGTTGAGACATAAAACTTCCAGAACTCTGTAATCATATACATTTAAACAGACTCTCAGGGTTCGACATTAACCCAATCACAAGCAGCCTAAATTGTGACTTTTCTACAAACTTGTATTATATAGTCACACAGTTGACACAATAGAAGCTTTTCTTGCTCTCTTTTTCATTCTTTCTGTCCTTTTAAGCAAACACATGAGATAAAGTAAGGCTTTAATTAGAGTTGTGTCATTAAAATATCCTCTTTTTTAGACGAGAGTAGGGGGAATCTTGTGGATGGTTGGCTGGGTATTAACAAGTTCATAGATCTTATTACTTCCCCCCTCCATCGCATGCTGTCAGCTCCTAGGGATATGATATCCGATGGCTGGGCTCACATTTACAACAAGTTCATTACGGTGCGGCGGCGGCTCTGGCTGCTTGGACCCAGCTGGTTGGAGGGGTCTATGTTTTAATTAGTGCTGAGGGTGTGCATATTAATTACAACGTGAATGATATTTACTGTACCTAAGGAACACAGGACGGGCTAAAGACACTGGCAAGCCTTAGCTAATAAAGCAAGCCATGCTAATGAGCAAAGAGAAGCCATAAAAATAGACGCTGGTGAGATAATTCATAAAGTTTATTGATCTCTGAGTAAAGACGTTAAGCTCCGATTAAGGCCACAAAAGTAGAGGCATCACACTTTATCAAATAAATAAGCCGTGTGGAGAAATGTGAGCTCAGAGACAGATTGTCATTAAGTAGGTCACGTGACTGCTCGCCTCCAGAGAATGGGCACATACGTTCGCGCAATAAAATAATAAAGAGAGGGTGAGCCAGAGGAAATGACAGAGAGAACGTCTTGAATAAATTCATTGAAAGCAAAACTCTTGGTGTTTTGACAGAAGGAAGACATAATGATTTATCTTTGTGGATTATGCATAGCAATAAGTCTATGCTCTCCATAATAGTGCAGGGTCATATGTTCGAGATTCATGGCTAAGCACTTGATGCTATTTTTCACCATGAGGTTATTAATTTTCTATTCAGCGTGCTTGAATCGTCTTCACGTCGTGTCACGTTTGGGGCGTGCCGACATTGTTCTGATGTGATCAATCGCCACAGGGGGTACTTCGAAACTAAGAGTAAAAAATGTATAAGATGCTGTCTTCTGGTGTGAAATTTAACACTTCGCCCATGTCAGACTTTAGAGCACGGTTTAATCGTAAGGAAAACCTTAGGGCTGATTTTACAGATTGACAAAAAAGCAGCTGAAACAGATGCCATGTTAAATGGGGAGTGTGTGTAGGGCACACTTAAGCAGTTTGTGTGAGTGGGATTGCACTGGCAGCTCTCCAAATGAAGACTGTATTGCACACACCAGGGAGAGAGGAGGGAGCGAGAGGGTGCTAGATGCTTCATCTTGAGTCATGTCTGGTATTAAGGCAACACACTTAAAACAGCAATTTGTTTCCCTTGCATCCAATAAACAGCTCATTCCTTTTTCAATCAATCACCTCAAGCAGAAAGATTAAAAGTAGGGGGGAAAAGACTCCAGGCTGCAGGTTGGTGTGTAAAATCAGCAGTGGATCCTGAAGGCAGTCTGCATCGCCCTCTCATAAAACAATAACAACAGAGCAGGAATTTACTCATTTTCACCGAGCTTGCTTTATTACTGCAGCAGTTATGAAGGGTTCCACAAAAGATATAAAAATAGCATCATTTGAAAATGCCTTAAATAAAGTCCCGAACTGTATGAGTGAATATTTGTGGCGTTATGAAGTCCGGGTCGAATATTTACAAACTGTAGATCGTGCAAAATTTGTCATGATGTGAACAATGCCTCAGTATTGATCTTTTGAGAAGGATTATTCAGAGCATTAATAAATATGGATATGGGCTACAGTGCTGTAAGTAATAGTTCTTATCATATGCGAAACATTTTATTTAAAACATGAATTCAGAAGTGGTAAAAGTGCAGATTTAGTGAGTATCACCTGCTTTCAGTTTTGATCACAGATCAAAGTTACTGGTTAGCAGAAGAAGACTAACTTCCTGGTTTGATTTCCATTTCTAGCAGTTTTGTTGCTTCCATCTATTATAAAACAGCTTATACTCAGCAGGTAGTATTTTCATGGCAGTGCTTTTCTCTACATATTTAGGTGTGGGGTTCATCATGTTGTACCTCTGAAGCAGTCATGTTTACCAAAAGCCCAAAATAGGAAGCTGCTACAGCTAATCACTACTAACTACTGCCAGGGATTCAGGTGTAAAGGGATATAGACATTTTGCACCTGACATCACGATGCCTGTCTGCTATGGTCCTGCCTAGTTCTGGATGACAAAAGGGACGATATTTACCGGGTCTCATTGACAAAACTTATACTCAGAACCAGTCACTGAAGCACTTTCAGCAAGAAAACACATCTGATAACGTTGTAGTCTTAAATAACACTTTGTCTCCTTAGTAATTGCTAAACCATCTATGTTGTTTTTTTTTACGGCTAACACAAACTACTGTACAAGGCTAAATTCCAAATTTCCCTTTAACCCATGATGGAGGGTACTAGTGTGGGATAAGGGAACCTACACCCTACATAGTGGACTAGCTTTCTAGTGTACACTATTTGCGATTCATCCCCAGAACAGTTAAAAAAAAAACAGTTTGGCTGTTCCACCTTGAATTCCTGTTAAAGTGGCCCTGAACATGTTGAAGTAAGGTCTTGATATTGCACAATGATTTGTTGCCAATTACACAGTAAGTATTATCTAACAAGTCACATTGTGCATTTCTTTAATTCAGTATATTAGTCTTTTTGCACCAAGGTGATTTCAGTAATAATCCATTTAGGCAGTCTGCTTTAAATAATCTACAGTACAAACCATATTTAGACTGTCCTTTTGTGTATTATTTAAGTCAACAAGAGGTGAATAAAAAATTCCTGCCTCAGGTCTGTGTGCATGGAGTTTCTGTGTTCTCCCCTGTGCTTAGTTACTTTCCTCTGGATACTCCAGTTTCTTCCCACATTCAAAAACATGCAGATTAGGGTAATTGTGCCTGTGTATGTGTGCCATGTGATGGATTGGCACATTGTCCAGGGTGTACCCCGCCTCATGCCCTAAGTCTCTTGGCATAGGCTCCAGGTCCTCGTGACCCGGATAAGTGGTATAGAAGATGAATGAATGAATCAATGAATCAATGAATATAGGATGGATAAAGAGTTGACATTATCTACTGTACATTATTATGTGATATATAAACTAGACTGGGATATATTTTCTATTAAACTTATCAACATTATTTAGCACTGGTCATCAGGCTGGGTGATGACAGGCACCTGACAGGATGTTGAATGTCTATGGATGGTTATCAACAGTTACAGTGGATTGTGTAAATGAAATGTTACGGTTGTAGCTGCTTTACTTTCATTAAATGTCAAAATTTGATAACTGAAAATAGTAACCTACTTAATTCACGTAGTTTTGTGGAGGGTTTGTGTTTATAAAAAACTAAAATAGGAAGTTAGTACAGGTTTAGTATTCAGGTGTAGTGGCTTATACACCAGTGTAGGACAAGGAAAACCTACTGTACACATAAAGGCTATAAGGCCAACCACAACATATTTTCTACTTACACTTTCTATGTAAATTTCAAGCATTTAGCTGTGGCAGACTTTTGGGAAAAATACTGTCTGCCATGATACAAGTCAAATGAAAACTTGACATAAATTTGTATTTGCAAAAGTAACAGGTTGTCACGGAGGATAGAATTTAGCTCTATTTATGTTTATGTTAAAAATGAGTACAAGGCTCCATGGATTACTAATTGCTTCAAAAGAAAGGCTGAGAACCTCGGGAGCAAAAGGAAACGCAGTGCTCAGTGATAAAGAAATAATGTGTTGCATGATCCTCCTGTATTTCTCTGTTTTGTGTTTTAGAAAGACTGTTAAAACTTCACTTCCCATCATGCACTGCACCACAGTCACGGTGTCCTAATTGTATTCACCTGCATCTTGTCTTTTTTAATTAGATTGTCTATATCTAGCGCTTGTCTCAGTTGGTTCTTCATCTTGCATCTATTGGGTTTACGGTTTTGTTTACTGCTTGTGTCTTATAGCACAGCTTGTTGAAAAAAGTTATTTCTGGCTATGATAGGAAGATGTCAGAACTCGCAGCTTCCTGTGTATGGGAATTCGTAGCCACTGACTGGTCAGAGTGCCCATGCTGACCCTTCTCCATTGCTAAAAGCTCCTACAGTGGGCATGTGAATGTCAGAAATGGACCAAGGAGCAATGGAAGATGGTGGCCTTACTTATGTGGGCAATAGATGGCCCTAGGATGCACTATGGGAAGGAGGCATGCAGGTCGAAGACAGTATGGTGTTCTGGGCAATGTTCTTCTGAAAAACCCTGGGTGCTGGCATTCCTGTCGATGTTACTTTGACACAAAAAAAATCCTTGTAGACCAAATATTCCCTGAGGTCAGCACCCTCATTCAGCAGGATAATGCACCCTGCTACACTGTAAAATAATTTAATGGTTTGAGGGGCATTCAAAGTGTTCACTAGGCCTCCAAATTTTTCAGATTCCAATCTGATTGGGACAAACAAGCCTGATTCATGAATGCCCCACCTTGCAACTTACAGGACCTAAAGAATCTTCTGCTATCTCCTTGGTGCCAGATACCACAGCATAGCTTAAGAGATCCTGTGGAGGCCATGGCTTGATAGCTCACAATATAGCATCTAGCCGGCTGTATACAGTACACTTTGTGCGGACAGGATGCTACATCAGGACATTCTAGCGGAAGTTTATTTGCATTGTCTTTGCAACTAAGGAAACGAATTGTGTTCTCAAGTCTAACTCTAAGCCACTTTGTTTTTACTCTCGGCATGATGCACATAATAAATCAGACTCACTCCACTGACTTCCATATGGTGGCTGAAATCATGGAGAGCAGCATTTCACTCATTCTGCTTGCTCATTTGGTAATTCCCATTTAAGGGGTTGTCTTGCTCTAACACATGATCCGAACACATGTAATTATCAAGCTCTATTGAGTTGGGGGGAGGTGTAGAATTTCAAGAAAACACCTATACGTACAAATACATATTATTTGTGAAAGTATCTAAGCCCAGGTACAGTTGCAATATGTAGAAGAAATAGTTTAGCCATATAGTATGTGAGCTACGTTCTCACTGTCAGTATGGTTTGTAGTGGAAAATGATGGTGCTGCTTTGTTTTTGAACCTGCACTCTTAACATGCATGAGGCAGCCAGGTTTAAGATGAAAATCAACTCATGATTAATTAGACGGTCTAAAAAGAAATGACTCCCCTGCTTTTTTTCCCCCCCTTACTCACCTTCACTTGTCTGATCAAATTTCTCTCTCTTTCTCACTGCTTTTGTAAAAAGATAGGAATGTTGCTATGCATGGTGTTGACAGGGCAATTAGTCTAAGCATCAGGTTTCCTAACGCGAGCCACTCGAGCTTTCAGCATGCGCGAATATTCTTCAACATCAGCTCATCAGCATAAAACACAGTAATGATGACACAATGTTTACGCCCCCTTACACATCAAACCCTTGTTATCCAGTAACTGTGCAGTGAAAATACAAATTTATCAGATTAAGTTAAGAAATGCTAGAGGTCTGGAGTGTGTCCTTGTAGTTTAGGAGGTCAATAGTAATCGTACATGCCTGGAATTGTGTTGGTCGGAAGTTCAGATTCCTGCTGGCGAAGTGCCGAATGGAAAGGTGTGATGTTATCCTTCTTTCCAGAAGCCTCCATAGACATGGGCTGTGGAGCTGAGAGCAGGCCCCTCTTTGCTGAAGGGCACAAAGGCTTTCTCATGGAGGCGTGAGGGCTGTTGCCCTTGTCAGAACACCTGCTGTCTTCGCTGTAGACCTTCTTCCTGCCTCCTACCCCTCCTCTCTCTGACACCTCATCAGTCCAGGTTCATCACGACTCCGCCAGCTTGAGATGCAGAGAATCATGACAACAACAGTGATTATGCAGACCATCAATATATAGTGTACAGTATATACCAACATCATACACATAGGCAAATCTGTGATGGTTATTAATGAGTGAGCACACTTTCGCCACCCAATTGGCCTAATTATTTTTTGTTTGTTGAAGAAATTCTTCTTCTTCCCGGTTCTTCTTTCAGACTCACTTAGCGACCCACCTGCTTGTTATTTTTTTGGTTTTGTCTAAAAGTCTTTCGCATATTCCTATTTTTCTTGTCTTTAAATCCCTCCATACCTCTCCTTAACATCCGCATTCATTCATCTACCTCCCACCAATTTTCTCTTCCTCTCTCCATCCCTTTTCCCCTTTCCTCCTCCTCCTCCTCCTCCTCTCTCTCAGTGGTCCGACCGTTCATTATCCTAATTAAATCCAGCAGCTGAACATCCTCTTATCTGTAGGGGAGGAGAGAGGGGCCATGATGCAATAGGGCTGATTTGCATATCCAAAGTTAATTAGTGTGGAGGAGCAGGTGTACAGTAATAATAATTATCACACATGACAGTCACCTGTGCCCGCACTGCCCTTCCGAGACGCGGCCCCTCCCTGCCATAGCCCCTATCCCCAGATTATCACTCCCAGATGCTGATGGAATTCACATTCTTCCCCTCTTGATCACTCTCCATCACCCTCACCTTTAATGCCTTAGCTTTCTGCTCCATCCCTCCTCTTGTTTATCAAAATTATATTGTTTATTTTTCTTCCACACTGTCTCATTACCCAAAGTCTTATTGTTGTCATATCATAACTTAGATGTAAAAATTTTTTACTTTCTGTCATTTTTGGGCATCTATTTATTCACCGACAGCTTCCTGACTGAGCTTCTCAGTCTTTACGTCCTTTTAAGTGTGTACTGCTTTTAGCCTCCCTGAATCCATGATGGTCAAAGTGAGAGAAAAAACTGTTACATTTCTTCAGCCTACTTTTCTACCGTATGAAGTCTCCTTTTCTGAGATTTGTCTCTTCGAGGTTCAGCTCATCTCTGTTCTTCATTCTTGTGTTGAAATGCCTCTAATTGCTGTTGCTAATTCTGTATGGACATTTCACAGTGTTTCTACTTTTCAGGACTGCATGGCAGATCACACCTCCAGGTGTCCAAGACGTGTGTGACGTGCCACAAGGTGGTGTATATGTGTGTATGTGCATGTGTGTTTTGAGGTGTGTTTCACTGGGCATATTTAACACTGTCACCATCAGCACTGTCACAAAGCCACATACCGATGTGGTTACCTAGATACCGCTCCCTTAGGATGCAAATGAGATTCTTGGAGGAGTTGTTTTGCTGTGGACATTTTCCTCATAAACAACAGCCCAAGTTTCTTTTGATTATTTTTTTTCCGTATTCAAAAGATAAAAGAGATGCTTGAGGATTCCACTCTAATTAAAGTTTTTTTTTTTTAATCACAACTATTTTATAACATTGCTATTACTCTTACAACTTCAGCCTTTGAATTCACAGCTTTTGAATGTCCAGTCTTTTTGTCTAGACTGTTTTTGACATTTACCTCTCTATATTTACACCTCTATATAGCACAGGCACCAATAATCCCATCCCACACAGTTCTAAAAACAGAAGATGAATGCATCTTCCTTGCTATTGTCTGTTGTGTTTGCCTATCAGTCACAGAGGTGGAATAATTCGTCTGTGAGGAATCGCACAAGCTACTGAAATAAGCAAGGCCTGTCTCCTGTAATACATTATTTATCATTACAGTGAGTCCTGTAGCCCACATATCCTCTCATGTGCCTTTGTGGATTATTTATGCTGTGTCAGTCACTTCCATCATTTGCATGTTTTATGTATTTAGAGGGCTAGAGCCCCCTTTCATGCTGGCTGAAGGGTGGAGAGGGTTGGCAGGAGGGAGAGGTGGAGTTTGGGGGACAGAGAGCATGGTGGGTGCTGGCGAGGGGGCAGGTGACATGGATGATACGGTCATGCGGTTTGTTTCTGAGGGTGCCGTCCGGCAGAGGAAGTGCTGGGATGTTGTTGAGAGTGGCTCAAGGGCAGCTAGCAATGTGTTTCGTGCCTTCATCTGACTCGGCAGCATTCCAGTCATTAGCGTAGTGTGCACAGGTGCACATATTTGTGTTGAGAAATGGAGAACATACATGGATGAACATATACTTGAACAACAGCGAGACATCTTGTTGGTGGTGTTTTTTTTTCTTTTTTCGTTCTGCTCAAAGGAGCACAAAGCTTTGAGGCCTGTTGTGCAGTTCTTTGTGATTAATTATTGTTATGTAATTAGGAAGGCACTCTGCATCATGTTGCATGGCACCCACATTTGTCATCATACATGCTTCTTGCAGTATACCCTTCTCATATGCAACACAACCTCCTGATTAATAAGCTGTCTCGAACCATCATGTTGTGCGCGCGTGTTTGTCCTCCCTTTACAATCCACATTTTCTTTGTGTCCATCTGTCAAGCAACATTTGAATGATAATTCCATGAGAGTCATTGTCTTTCATGGTGTTTTGTGGCGTCCTGGTGCTGATGGTGATAGATGGAGAGACACTTGTTCTCCCTGTCCTTGGGTTTATTAACACTTCTCCCCTGTGTGCTCTCGGCTTCATCTGCTCCTTCTGTTGGCACAAGGTGGGCTTTCGGAGGAGGTGGTGAGGAGCTGGTATTTTTAGGAGCCGAGGATCTCTATTCATCCTGGAGGTTTTAGAGCAAGCAGCGAGAGCTTTGGTATCATTAGCTCTGTGTTGACTGTGCGATCTGGTGACTGGCCAGAGGCCCATCCAAAGAAGGAATTAAAGTTATTTACACAGCTGTTAAAGTAATGCTACTCCATACAGAACTTTCCCCAAGGCTTGAGCCTGAGTCTGGATGCGCCTAATTCCACTCTTTTCCAAGGAGGATGCCCTCCAGAGAACGTGCCAATGCCATCCCACTCTGCTGCCCGACTATCTGTTTCGCTCTACACTGTCTTTAACTCTTTAATGGCTCACACTACATGACTTTCTTCAGCCAAAACAAATGACAGCAGCAGGCTGTGTCTAATTCCTTCTGTTACTTCCTTTTACAGTGGAATAAACAGGGCGATCTCGTAAATTCTTCCTGAAAAGTATTATTGCTGACAGGTCTGACCTCAGCAAGCCTGCAATGTTTACCCATAACTCACAATTAACAGAGACATTAGAGGGTCCTCCTGAGGATTGCCAGCTTTATTTCCCTTTAACTGGGCATCACTAAATCTGGAAAAGATCCCAGTTCTGCCATTTACCATCGGAGAGACGGCTGTGCGCGCCGCAAAGAAGTGGCTCCACAGACTGAACACACTTCGGAGGTTTGGGGCTGTTATGGATATGGCGGCAGTAATTATTCAGGTCTTGTTATTGCCCAGAACACCACACCTGCGTCCAGCTCACCGCCTGTTATTAGAATATCAAAAAGGCCACAGCGAAAAGAAAGGTCTCGCGTAAACTGTGCAAAATTTGGACTAGGATTGAGCTGTGGTATTGCTCTAATGAAAGATTTACATATTTTCCCTTTTAGACGACTTATTTCTCGCTGTTTAAAATAGAAATTTAAGGCCCATGGAATGCTCTGCTCTTTTTTTTGTAAATACCAGCAATGAAATGAGCAATGAGTCACTTTATTTTACTTAGGAGATAAATACGCACCTGTTCACAGATGTGTCAAATCCAATCATATGGCTGCTAAACAGATACCGAACCCAGTAATAGACTTTTACCACGGCTTTGTGGCTAATTTCCTATTCAATGCTGTCAGCTTATGTCAAACCCAGAGTCATTCACATATTTATTTATTTCATATTGCAGGATTTTATTAGATCAGTAACTATTCTGCTATTTCAGGGGCTAACAGTACACAGGAATCCCAAGGTCTGAATTAAATTAGTGCAGGTTTTATAGACTAATAATCATTTTTTATCGTTGGCGCAACATTGAAAATCAATGCACCAGAGCAGCCTGCTGTTTTTAATGGACTAATATTATCTGCACTGTTCTATTCTATTAATCCTAAATAATTCCCGAGCAATGTTGTCAGTATGAATACCTACTTGTCAAAACATTTCTGTGCCATGGCCTGGGGAAAGGAAGGTTTCCACGTAATTAAACTTAACCGTCTGAAGGAGACATGGCATCAGCGCTCATGGCCCTTCTGAAGAAATAAGATTCCTGAAACATTTGAATAGAACCAAGTGTCATCTGCCACTTTAGGTTTGATTTACACTCCAAAGCAAATGGAAAGTATGTAACACTGGAGGATGCCGAAAGCCAAGCAAATGTTTATGGATATTTGCGCATTGCTTGTCACATTCAATCAATATCGGATTGTAAGCCCCCTTAAACGCCGCACTAATGGAATGTTGTCATGTAGTGTTGCCGTTGTTGTCTTTGTCTCAGGGAGATAGCTGAATGATTTGTACCTGGCTCTCTAATGGTCAATTACAAGCACAATCCAGGCTTGATGGTGTTTGGGTCCCACCAGAGAGAGGATAAAGGGGCCTAGATGAGCTCAGAGGCCCCCATCAGGAGTGGGTCATTGCATATAAACTGGTGAGCAAAATTTTGGATCTCTTCCCAGCTTTCCCCTACTCGACTGCTGCAGATGAGTTTTAGCTTTCGGTGGTTTTATTTATTTATTTATTTTTTCGCTGGCCGTGTCGATGAGATACCCCGTGGTGTGCCTCCCTCGACTGGAGACCACATGTTAATTTAGCAAACCTCATATCTGAAGATTACAGGGGGCCTTTTGCTGCTCTCTCAATTTCACTGTCTTTTATTTCTTTATTTACTTCATCCTGATTTGGCTTGATATAATGGAGACTTCATGCAGTGAACCTTTTTTTTTTCGCCCAAACTTGGCAAGATTTGATATTAGATATCATTACTAAGTTTGTTTTGGGTGGACTATATTTCTGTTATCTGACAATTAAACATGGACACTTGTTCAGGATTTTTTCTTTTTCTTTTTAATGAACAAATACTGAATTCCACAACATGTGTTTGTGCGTATGCATGTATGTGTGTACACGTGTGTGTATGTGTGTGTGTGTATGTGCGGGAGCAGCTGCCCTTGCCACCTCCCCATCCGTAACAGAGCTGTCACCCTGCTTTTAAATAGATCTGAGCGAATTAACATGGCACAGTGGGTCGAGTCTGCTGGGGCGCTGGTGACAGTAGCGGTGCCCTCCACTAACTCTGCTGGAATAGGCTTTGGCAGACTGGCATGGCTGGCAGGCCCTGCCCAAAGTGACTCTGTAGGGGCTGGCAAAGAGCCAGTCAGTTGAAGCCAAGCCAGCAGGCCCGAACTGGACTTGAGCGCCATGCAGCGTGGCCACGAGAGAGAGGAAGCCAGCTTTTTCATTTAGCCACCCAACTGTTTCTTTCCTCTCTTCTTAATTGACAGAATAAATGCACCTGCCATTGTGTAATATCGAGCAGATTAGTTTTGGCTGTGATGGAGAGGTTGGTGTCAGAAGGGTCAGCGTTGAGAGGAACCACCCGGGGAGCTGGGCTGTTTTTCGGAACTGCTGCTTGCTTCTGTTGATGTTTGTGAGTTTTTCGAGTGGGCGTGAGTCCATCTTTTATATACAATTTGGATGTAATGCTGGGCCTCAGGATGGGGGCAAAAACTCAAATATACAATTTATTACATTTAATCAGAACAAGTACAGGTGTTTGTCGTCTTCAGATCATTTAACATGAGGTGGAGAAGGAAAAAGGAATTCGTCATGGAACATTGTTTGAAAGCTTTTGCCAAGACAAAAAAAATGTGTACCTGTAATATATAATGTCTTCTGTAAAACAATTACACTTTCTACAGGGTCCAGTGACAACGAGGAATTTTCTGCAGCTTAATTTAAATTTAATTGGACCATACCCAACTGGCTCAGGTCAATATGAAGAGAAAATCAGGAACATTAATCAAGATAAAATTATCAGCTGATTAATCAGTGTTCTAATTATGGCACAGTGCTTCAGTCTCTTTCTTCTGTTTTAATTACTGTACTTCATTGTCTTTTCCATATGGCCAGCATGTTTCAGCATAATGCCTGTGTCTCACAGCACTGGGAGCCATTAGTACCCTGCCTGATGCTGCTGTCCCCAACCTGTCTCCTCCACTTTCCCTATCACAAGCTCTTTTCTTTTTTATTTCCTCTCGTCTCTCATGCTGGTGTTTTTCCTATATTTCAATAACTGCAGACCTCTACTGTGTGTGTGTGTGTGTGTGTGTGTGTGTGTGTATGTATATGTATATACATATATAGGGAGGGAGGTGATTTGTAATGTCCTCCTTAGGAAGTGAGCAAACATTGACAAGTTTTCAACATTAACATTAAAAGTTTCACATAGGAATTTCACAGATGTGCACAAAGTATTACTCATGAGATATCATTACTGTATCTTATAATTACTTTACTAAATATGATTACTTCACTAATTACTATTTTACAGCGTTGTTTTACCTGTTCATTAAGTTGTGCAATGAGGATTTAGCATGCACAGCTGCAAACCTTTGCGATGTGATTTGCTTAAAACACACTGAATCAATTCTTTATTGTAAATGTTTGTGCAAAAACCTAAACCATGACAATAAACAACAATAACGTTAACTGTTAACTGTATATGGTGCCCAGATAATATACCACAGTTCCTTCCACACTTTAACACTTACCCAGCCACACACATAGACAGAATCATCGGTTTCCTTGACATTACACAAGTAATGTGTAAATTGTAAATGGTCAGATAACACTTATAACTTTAGTAATGAGTTTATCTAATGTCTAGACTTTGGACACGTTTTGGGTAAAAAAAAAAAAAAAAGGCTCACTCCATGAAGCATTTATTATACCATGCCAAATCAGGATGAAGTAAATAAATAATTAAATACGTAAATCGGGAAATGCAGAAAAAAGTGTAAGGTGTCCTGTAATCTTCAGACACGCACTATTCCCTTATTTCCTTTCTTCCCTTAAGCGCATACATTTCCTCTCAGCAAAAGTAATCTGTGCAGCTACAGTATTATCAGAGTTGTTAAAAAAAAAAAAGGACTCCTGGTGATATGGACTGTGCATGATGAGATGTTTTGTGCATCTTCATGAACGTTTTGCTGAAAGTGTATTTAGGATCTGATCATTTTCCGCTGTATGTCCTGTGAATTCTAAACAGGTACACATTGTCCAGTCAAGGCCTGCGATCTTCTCCACTGAGCTTTGGTCGTTCATCAGAGTAAACAGTGAGCATCACGGACCCTCCACACCGCTGCTCTTAGTGTTAAGTGCCAAAGAAGATAGGGAGCTAATAAATTGTTTGAATAAAACATGCTTTGTTACCGTGGGGGCTCAAAATTAGCTGGGCAAAGTGGTGATTAACCATCCTATCATACCCTGCCATTGCAATTCCCTTCTTTCTCTTCACCCTCTTCGAATCTCTCTATGTCTCTGTATCTCTCTCCACTTTCTCTCCACTCGCCCGCCCCTCTCTCCCCCTGTATGTCACTTAAGATCAGAGACACTAATACTTCCCATGGAGATGCTCATTATCACATCTTAAGCTAATATTGTCATTTTCAATTCTCTCTGTTGTTGAAGAATTGCCCCTATGGTTACGACGTGACTGCGTTTGTGCTGGACATTTTCATTTGATGCCTGCATGTTTGAGATGATGAATGATTTATGCGTTTTAAGCTTCATGCCATGTCGTGTATTAATATAATTAGCGATGAAGGTCAGATTATGCGATGTAGCGAAGCCCTGCTGAAACCGGCTAGCTGTTATTGTTAGTATTGCTTTATTGTTTTTTAATGGACTACTGTTTCAAAATGGTTCTCCACTTTTTATTTATTCTTCACCACTTCCTGCGCTCTTTAAAATCTCTTTGTTGTTTTGCACAGAGTGTTTTGTCTCTTGTATCTGCACGCTTTGTGCTGTGCTGGAATTAGATATCACTTAAGAATACTTTCGCCAGTGCCTCCCTTGCTCATGAAACCTTTTTCAATATGTAATTACTGGAACGGTACAAGTGTCTCATGCATATTCATGTGGTTTTTAATTAAGCCCATCTCTTCACAGTTTGTGCCTGTGCCTCCTGAAAAGTTGCTTCCTTGCAGCCTGCAGGTTTCACACATACCAAAGCGCTCAGAGCTGTGTGTTTGCACACCTAAAATGAACACGAACGCACTCACAAAAACACTCTGTAATAATTTTTGTGTAATATTTATGGATATACATAAAGCACCATTTTATTGCTTTTTTTTGTTCATCCGTGCTTTTGTAGGTTGTACATGAATATAAAATGTTGTGGAGCATGATGTGGATAAATAAAGCAGGAGAGTCCAGCTACCATCTTCATTATGTACAAAGCCTGCCAGAGGAGGAGGAGGAATGGATTTACATTTTCAAACGTTTTCTTTATTTCTTTGCAACAATGGATCATGGAATTTCCTAAATGGACTACTGTGTTTACTTACTCCTTTAAATTTCCATTTGCGATACCTCATCCCCAGACACTCATTTCCCATCTCGACTCCTGCACTTATGCCTGTGTGACAGTGTAGGTTGTGTGTTTATTGTTTTCTTGGTCTGGAGAGAGACGGGTACATTGATATGTATTCATAGGCTAATCTGGGAGACAACACTAGCTGAGCTATCCACAAATGAATCACACGAATGTTGGCAAAGTGATGATGAATGACCAAATGAAAGGGTGCCAATAATTATGACACATTGTTTTTTTTTTGTTGTTTTTTTTTACTTCAATTAAAGGTTAGATTTCTCTTATATGATCAGCAAGGGGTTTAGCTAATTACCATTTAGAAAATTATACATAACCTTCTTTACCTATCTTTTTCAAGGATGCCAATAATTCTAGTGCTGACTGTACTGTATATAGCCACACTTGTGTGTCATAATAGTTTGAGCAATTCAAAGTCTATAAACACTTGAAGAACTCCAACATTTATTTCCCGATGAACACACAACATACACACACACACACACACACACACACTCATGAGAAGGACAGGAGGAAGAAAATATGCTGTCATGGACCTACTTGGCATCAAGCTCGGAACGTGATTCAAAATGCTTGACGGAAACGACAACAGTGCCATCTACTGAGGGAAAGAGATCATGAGGGAAAGACAAAGAGGCAGACAGAGAGAGAGAGAGAGGAAGGGAGAGAGACTTGGACAAACACCAACTCAGTAGGAACTCTCAGATAATAATCAGTTTCTCTGGGCTTGTGAAACTGGCTCATTAAGCCTCCTTTTTAACTGGAAATATAGGGAGCGATTAAGGCAGCATTACTGAGTGGGCACAAAATGGCTAACCTCCGGCCACCCACCGCTCATAGGTGTCTGGCACCGGCTCCTGCACCCGCCGTAATGTCTTCACTCGGATAGCGGCAAATCCATCACCTGCTTGTTTATCTGCTTTACACCAGCAGCCCTATCAATCAGTGTTAAACTGTCACGCTGGCATATTTTTCTTTTTAAATAACATTAAAAGCTGTGAGACGGGCCTGTCTGCGGCTATGTTACATCTTTATTGCACAGCTGGCCTGCCAGGCACATGGATGCCCACCTCCATGATGCGCAATTCTCTTTCTCTCTTTTTTTTTTCTTTCAATACAATGTACAGAATTTCGAAACTTTCATTGTTCTAAATTAATTTCTCGTCCTGTGCCGGAGACAGGCTCGGTGATGTCACTGATGTGAGGCATTAGCATGTATAATTAAAGCTGGTGAAAGGCGATGTTGAGCTGGGCAGAGCTGGTGTCATTGGACGTAATTGCTTCAGGAGGACATAATTGGGTGGATGGTTGATTTTCAAAGGCTCATCCCTCCGTTGTCGTGGACACAGTCTGTGGACTTTGGCCCGCTGCCAACAAGGCTCTTTCCTTTTCATTTCTCTCTCTGTTTCTCTCTCAGTTTTGTCTAGTGCACTCTCTGTCTGTCGAAGTTGTTCTATCTGTTTCACTTTCTTGCCCTTCTCCCATTCTCCCAGCTTAAAAGCAGATTTGACTAAAATACTTTATTAAAGTAGGGCTAATGTGCATTTGTAGGTTCATTTGCAGTGGTCTCTAATGGCGATTAATATCTTCTTCCGAGTTTAATACACTGACTGTCATCACTGACAAAAAAACCATATGTAGAGGAGTAGGCGCACAGCTCCCGTCTTCCATGCATTCTACTGTAATATACGACTATAAAGTGTGTTTGTGTTAGGAGACTGATGTTATCGGCACTGTAGAAGATGGGCCAGGGTGCTACACCTGTGAGTTATTTTAGGCAGCAGGCTTAGAAAAATGACGGGATCACACAGAGTTCTGGCTGAGGTCAGATTGTATGAACAAGTGATTGAATAGGTGTATGCATTCTCTGTTTGTGAGCGTGGGTGTGTGTTGTCAGCAGGTCCGGCTTTGGCTCACAGGTTTCACGGGCAGGTCTTCCGCCTGCCGACCCGGTTCAAACATCATGGTGTGACATTTTTATCATCCGTCAGACTAGGGTGAGATAAATCAGGCCTTGCAGCAGCCCTGGCAGCCTCTTGCTATCTTGTCACATTCCAGACAGTCGGGGTCGGTGGGCTGAGCCAAGCCAGACCGAGCTGGGAGAGGAAGCAGGGCCAGGTAATCCATTACTGTCCACATACATCTACATGCATACGGATTTCATATCAGCCTTCCAAGAGTTATGAGCTCTCTGCTCACCCTTAACCAGATGCCTGACTTATGCAAAACAGCAGGTCTATAACCAAGGATTTAGACTCCACTTTCTCTTTTCTTTTTTTGTGTGTGCTTCTTTATTCCTCTCTCTCTTTCTCTCTCTTTTTTTGTGCCATTTCTTGTTCATTTCTCCTCCTCTATCAGTCCTGTCCTATCCTATCTTGACCCATTTCTAACAGAGCTGCAAGGTGACATGACCATAGACCACCCCGGCTCGAATAAAGTGTATCATTCAGTGTATCATGTTTAGAGTGAACTTTGACCCCGAACTGGGGAAAAAGGAAGAGAATGGAGACACAGACACAACAGTGTGTGGCACACATGAAACAAACAAACAAAAAAAGCCCCAGGTTATGATGATTAAAGATGAGTGGCCACAGTTTCCAAGCCATGGGATAGGAGTGGGAGGATCGAGAGAGACAGTGTCAGGTAGGATATTCGAGTACAGGTACAAGTGTGGCTTGTATGTATAATTGTGTGTGAAAGAGCGCAAATTTTAGCGCTAGTGGGACCAAAGTTGCCATGGTAATTCACCAAAGCTAGTTATCTGTCATTAGGAAAATGCCTCCTCTGGTTTTCCATTTCTTTCTTCGGGTCACAAGGCTAGGACCTGACTGTAGTATCTGCACTTTGACCTTATACAGGCAGGAGCTTTTTTAAATTTTTTTTTTATAGATTTCAGCCAAATGTCACACTTAATGCCAACGCTTGACCCCACAAAAGGCCACTGAATGCCAAGGGACAGAAAGAGAGGCCGAAAGAAAGAGATAATTTTCTTTCATAAATAGAGTAATTGCTGCTTTCAAAGTGCACTGTTAACCAACTGAAGGAACATTCAATGAAATGATTGCCTCCACTTTATGGACGAGTCATCCTCTTATTAATCTATCTTCCCAGTTTAGTTTCTGCATTTCTGTTCAATTTTTTTTTTATGCACTACAGCATCTACAGCAATAACAAGCAGGTAAATGAGCATCTGCTTGCACAGTACAGGTAGAGCTTATAAAGAGACCAAAAATGGTCCAAATAAATAATAGATTTTCCAGAGTGCTTTTATTTCTTCTCTGCTTCTTCTCCCTTCTTTACTCACTTCTACAGTGTTTAGCTGCTGAAGTATGTGGAACATAAAGGTTACTCTTGGGCTGTCATACCCCTCCAGGGCTGTCTCTTTACAAACCCTCATAACTTTTTCCTCAGCATTCTGCCAGTAAAAAAGAAGAAGAAGAAGAAGAAAAAAGCCATGAAAAGCCTGACTAAGCTTAGCCTGCTGGGAAAACTTGGCTGATACATCAATCCTTTGCTTAAGCCTGGAGCTGCTGCCTTGTTAGTTAAATGAATAAATGAAAAATGGAGGCGCTAAATTGTGGACGGGCTCGTCCCCGGCCCTGGTCTCTTCTTACCTGTGTTTTATTAACCCAGCATTGTGATAACATCATAAATAAAAGTGGCAATAAAAAGAGTTATGGATGTGACGATGTGAAGAACAGCAGTTGATGTCATCTCTGTGGGACACAGACAAAGAAACCGAATCCTTCTCCCCATATCCCCAATTTCCCTCGCCTCTTCTTTACTTTTCTCTTCCTGCACCATCCATCCCTCTCTCCTTCCTGAGGTGCTACTCCTTATTTCTGGCTAGCCTTCATTTTCTCTTCCTTTCCTTCTCTCTGCTGGCTGTCTAGGTTTTCACTTTTTTTCCCCCCCTCATACCCCTCTCTCTTCTGTTCCCTCTTCTCTCTCGTTCACAGTGGGCCTGTAGGATCATTAAGAGGCCGTATAGCGGCCGTTCCGTGGCTGTCCCACGTTGCTGTGTGGTGCATGAAGGTCTGCTTTAAATAATGAATGTGGAGAGCTGCTGTCACACAGGCTTTTGCCTACCGTTAAACGCCGTGCTGATGGCTGGCAGAGCAAGTTGTTATAGCATTCACCCTGCACCCTCCACCACGAATTTATGAGAGTTCCACAGAAAATTCCACAGCATTCAGACTTCTTTTTCTCTCTAGTTCCTTTCTTTCCGCTGTCTCACAATTTCCTTCGCTCCAAATGTTCCTTCTCCCAGCCATATTGCATTTGCATACATTTTGCACCAGGTGAAGAATTGCTAAAAAATAGAGGAGATGTGGAAGGATAATCTAACTACTACCTCTAATTTTCACATCCCTGATGGTTCTCTTTCTCACCCCCTTACTCTCACATTATCAGTGAGCATCTCAGTGTGAGAAGACATTTTCAGGCACAAGAAAAGTGCTGCAATTTTTATTTTTTTTTATTTCTCTTCATTAAGTTGCTGATACTTTTTTACACCTTACTGCACATCTTGTACTCCTGAAGGAGAGCCGAGTGCTAATAGTGTGTGTTGTGCCTGCTGTCATCTTAGGACATTGTGTGCTTTTACCTAACAATCAGATGGACCATGATCAGGAAGTAGAAGCACAAGGAATGCTTGATTTCAAGCAAATGCAGCCATAACGTAATCATATAATGCTGATGTCTACTTATTTGGATGCAATGCAAAAAATATATAATAAATATAATAATTGCCTAGGTGCTGTTTTTCCTATGTGAAATGAAAGATCCTGTGCTGATGTATATGGAGCAGCATAGCAGAGGGTATATGGCAGTAGAAATCTATGGGTGAAGTGACATTCCGAAATCCATTTTGCTTTTAGATCGTTAAAACATAACTACCTTAACACCTCATCTAAGTGCAGTACAAAAATCCTTGTTCAAAAAGCCTGTTCCTGTGTACTAAATGAAACGGATAAAACTATTTTTATCCATAAAAAACAACTAGCAAACAGTTTAGTTGTGATTATTGCATCTGTATTTGACAATCCATATATCATTATGTCCTGAACATTATAAAAAGTGATTTCAGCCAAAATACTGATGTAAGATCCAAGTGAACTGTCTATGCTACCTGTGCGCAGTGTGTTTTTAAAATGAGCGCAACAAGTTCACTTCATCATAATGAACATAACAAACCCAATCCATTACCATCTTCACCAGTCCTCAAATATAAGAATACCCATGTGGCAATACTGTGATCGTTTATAAAATATGTCTACATTTGAGTTTTGATTATAAAATATGCTGCTAGAATAGCTGACAGTCTATAGGGTTGCAGACCACAAGAATTGTATATGGCACCTGGACTGAGTGTCAGTCAAAGAGGTACAGAGGAAGAGGAAGAAGTGGGCTGTTAGCTTGTCCTTGTCTACCCAAGATGCTGCTCTCGTGGAGAAATAAGGGTCAGAAGGCAGGCAGAGTGGAGCAGCTAATAGAAGATTTATGACTCACTGAATATGCAGATCTGTGCACTGTGATTGACCATGATCCACACACTGCCCTTGGGTACATCTTTGCATTTAGAGAGAAGAAGAAGAGGGGGGATGACTGCTGTGAGGTGGAGGAGTGGAGCCGGAAGAAAGGGAGAAGACTGCAAGAGGAGAGTACAATGGGGAGAAAAATGCACTCGCAAATTAGACACCCTCTCCTTTTGAGTAGTCCGACATGATTGCACGGTTTTCTGCAGGAATAGCTATTAGACATTTTCTAGAAAGAAATTCTCCTTTCTTTCCTTTTTTTCCCCACTCCCCTCACTTTTTTTTCCCCTCATTTCAGGCAATTTGAACTCAATTTGCTAGAGTGAGGTGGCTGCTCAAATAGCAGCTGTGTTTTATTTTATTTGAAATATACATACAGGCATTATGAGGCTGAACAATGTACCGGTCTCTGGGATCATATAGTGCTGGAGGTTTGTAGGACCTGATGAATGTGAAAGTAAGAACTAGTACAAGGTGTCCATTTACGCTGCGAGAGTGGAAAGCAGTGAGATGAAGAAATTATAGAACTCGGCCTGGCCCGTTTGAATGAATTGTCATTCTGACAAATTGAGCTGAGTGGCTTCAGAGGGTTTCAATTTAATCTCTTAAGTCCTTTTAGCCCATTAAAAATGTCGTTTGGTAGACATTATGGCTGCGAATTCGGTCACGCACAGTTCCTTGTACTCAGATTACCTATTTTTCACCTGTGATTTCATCACAGAGCTTGAGCACAAGCTGCACGTGTGTGTGTGTGTGTCTGTGTGTGTGTGTGTGCGTGTGTGCGCATGTGTGTGTATTTGGATTCCTGGGAATGATTTAATATTGCATGAAAGTGTTAGTTGAGTAGGATCATCACGCCTTTATTGGTGCAAAGTGTCAAAGTTACGGAATGTACGCCATCTCTTTTCCATTAAATAATGTTGGAGGTGACTGAGCTGAATGGAGAAATAAAGCACCACGCCGTACCTATACATGATAATGGCTTGTAGTAACAGTTTAACAGGCAGTGAGGTAATGCATTAGTGAAAATGAGGACATGTAATGCTATATCTATTGTAATTGCAGGTAATAATTCATTATATAAAGTCTATAAAGTATTATATAAAGTGGGATGTTGAAAATTTACTTGATCTGTATACTCACACCTAACTAGTGTTTGTGTGTGGTGAAACTTGGACTTGTTTACCTGTCTGTTAAGAAGCATGATGTTTTAGTGCCCCCTATTGATCAGATGTTAAGGTAGATTCCATCTGCGGCTGTGCTGCCACTGTATCCTACTGTACACTGTAATGCATCGATTAATACTATACTGTCAAGTGCATGTTTCAAATTGTGTAATTGTTTGTGCAAATATCTGCATGGTTATTTAAGCTGCAATGTTGGGTTTCTTTGCAGCATCTGAATAAAATCATCCCGAATAACTGTTCAATTGTTAAAGGACATGCCTTGTTATTGTAGTCAGGGTTACGAAGACACTTCCCTGAGTGTGTTGATTGAATGGTCATCAATTTACCAGTAATAAAAGTTGAATTCAAAGGTGATAAATGGCCTAATAAGTGACATCCACACTCACACACTTCGCTCACACCACACTTTCTTAGCCAACCCTTTATAAACCTGCCCTCCATTCACTCACTTGATGGAGACTATACAAACTGGCTTGACAGTTATCTCACACCAATACTGCCTTTCACTCCAAAGAGCAGTAAAAGTCCAGCAGGTAAAGTTTTATAAGGGCATCTTAAGTGTATTAAAAAACATCTTTATAAATTACATTAGCGAGTCACAGCTCTCCCTGGTCATGAGACTAAACTAACTGCTTAAAGTGATGCATGATCCACATAGCAGCTCTGTGTGCATCAGCTCGAACATTGTCATTTTATGTAAGGAGGTACGATAAATATATCCTAGAAACTTAAACAGTGAAGAAATAATATCAGTGTTGCGCTGCTTGATGAGACCTGGGAGGTTTGGCTCATTCATTAGTGAGACATACGATACACGGTGTATAACAGAGCAAACATTCAGTAGTACAGTAATTAAAAAACACCCTGCTATTCTTGAGATATCACATGATAAATTAAGTAAGAGATACCATTTTTTTTTACTGCTTTTAGTCAAGAAACACACATACGGACACAACAGGAAATTAAAAACTAATCAAAGATTCAGGATGACTTGTGCCTTATATTATTATTATGTGGTTAATGGTACAGAACAACAGTGTACGCGTTTGTTTAGTGTGTGTTTTGTATGTATAAGATCTGTCTTCTCATCCTACTGATCTTTTGGGTATGTGTGTGTGTGGCGAGTGAGTGAGTGAGCGAGATCTTACTGCTATGCTGCACATGCCCCTTTAAAACGCATGTGCCTCCTATAGGAGTTGCCATGGGAGGGCTGATGTGCCCGCTTTGATAGTGTGTCAGAGCAAATTAGCTTCTGTGTGGTAGCGCCTTGGCACACAAAGCCGTTTCCTCTCCTACTGTCACCCTGCATATGTGCACAAGATTATAATTAATAAGCGGGCCCGTCAATCACACTTTAATAATAATAATTTAGCATTTAGGGGGCAGAGTGAGGTTATTGGCATCTGTGCTTTTGAAGAGAAATATGGGCTAGCTAATAAGAAGTCAGTCAGGCACAGAGAGGGAGAGAGAAAGACCTGAGAAAGAGGGGCGAAGAAAGAAGGTATACACTGAAAGACGATTATTTTCATCCCAATCTACCAGCATTAAAGTAGCCGGCAACAGTTTATAGCGTTTATTACACTGATACAGAGATTAATTCATTCATTATAGAAATTCATATTTATTTATTATATGCAGTGAGCTCTATATGAATTTGACTTCGGTGCACATCACTGTACCAGTATGTTTAACCCGAAAGAAAGAAAGGAAGAAAGAAGGAAAGTTTAGTTTGCATGTCCTTGTACATTGTCCTTTAAATCTAGCTCTTGTGTAAAAGTCTGCATCATCAGTGTAATGTTAAGTAATCTTCTTTTGATCCCTCTCTCTATCTATCTCTGTCATTGTGAGATGGCCATATTGCCATGGCCCTGTTCCACCATCCTTTATTACTCAGACACATCCACTAATTGCAATCAAAATAACAAAACAACATATGTCAACACCCCAGAGACCACAGCACGGGTGTCCTGCAGTCACTCAAATGAAGAGTGATGGTTGACAAATGAGCGCTTGATTGGTTACATAAATTACTTTCTGTAGACAGAGCGTCTCACCAGGCACTCCAGCTAGAGCCCATCATTAAAGGAGGGAACAGAGCGAGGGAATTGAATGGACATGGATAGATGGATGTTTGCATCTTGTAAGCTGAAAAGTGATCCAGATTTAGATGGCTAGGTGGGACACATTTTGTCAGTGTTACTTCACTAAACAGACTTTATTCAAAATACAGACACCAAAGACTTGAGTCATCGGTAGGAACAGCTAAACCAATTTTTAGCAGGCTAACACTACACAATTATGGATTCTGTCTTGGCATTTACAGTCAATTATACACATGTGTGCAGGTCATGTCTTTTAAAATCCATCTACTGTATGTAGTTTATTTTCCAAGTTCATTGTACACTACAGTATACAAATCTGGAAGTTGAGTCATGTCACCTGGACTTGACTTTCTTATTAGGAAAAAACGTTTCACTACTCATCCAAGTAGCTTCTTTAGTCCAATTTATCCTGTATACAGGGTTGTGGGGGCCTGGAACCTATCCCACGAGTCTTCGGGCATGAGACGGGGTACACCCTGGATGGGGTGCCAATCCATTGCAGTTTGCATACGCACACACATACTCTCACGCACACACTACAGGCAATTGCCTATGAAAAAAAATGTCTTTGGACTGTGGGAGGAAACTGGAGTGCCTAGCATCTCTCTAGCATGGGGAGAACATGCAAACTCCATGTACACAGACCAGAGGGAAAACCCAGATCCTAGAGGTGCAAGACAACAGTGCTAACCACTAAAATTTGTCCCTGGTTACTTACAGTGTAACCCAGTTGGAGTGCAGAGCAGGAAAATTTATACCAACCAAGACCTATGGTAATGTACTCTCCGGCACCTCACTTTCGATTTAAGAGAGATAAAAAAAAACATTATACAAACTTCATCCTTCAATATCTAATAATCACTTTGAGTTTATAACTCAGCCAAACAATGTGCATGGAAAATGCAATTTTTTAAAACCATTTCTTTAGTAGGTAGTTTTGTCACCTCACAGCTTCAGGTTTAATCCTGAGCTCAGGTTACTATCTGTGTGGGGTATTTTTTTCTAGGTGTAAAAGAGTGAATATGCATTAGGTTCCTGCAGCAGACTGGCACCCCATCTATGGTTTATTCCCACCCAGTAGCTTATATTCCTGGGAAAGGCTCTGGATCCACCTTGATGCTTACCAGCAAGAAGCTGTTATTAAGGATAAATAAACAAATTTTCCGTTAGACCTACGTACAATATGTACTCATTTAGATACAAACATAAATGCAACAGACGCTTACTGTTATAATTGACCCTAAAACTTTTTTTAACCAATAACATGTTGAAAGCCTAGTTGTAACAAGTCACTAAAAATAATTGATTTACTGTATAATGCATCAATAATGCAATAAAGAAATGTGGGCGAAAGGAAAGCATTAAGAGTACCACTGTATGTCTGCATGTACGCAAATGCAGTTTTTGATATCGTGTATAATGGTTCATTTGCATTTGATTTGTTGCCAGATTTTTTTTTTTTTTTTGTACAGTCACTTTGAAACAACATGCATTGCCTCTTTATCCTTGTAGATCTGTCCTGGAAGTGCACTGTCCATCAGTTGAATTATTTTCCTGGCCCATACTCAGCAAAGAAGTGATACTGACATGGAAATGGCATGTGAATGCATGTGCCAGTGAGGTGTTTAGGAGTCTTTCTGGTACACCTGATAAATTAGTGGCGTCACTACTCACCCCTCCTGGTAAGGGAGCCCTCCTGTGGTGAGTAATGGTACTGTGGTCACAAACCTCTCCTTGCAGAGTGGAAGTACAGTACATGTACTGTAAGTGAGACAAACTGTTGAAATATGAAAATTAGCATACCTTGTAAAGAAGAAAAAAACAAATTCAAAGACAGCTGGTGATGTTGGCCCCCAGTGGTACCCCAGCTTCAATGTTTTGGAATGATCAACTGTAGGAAACTGTTCTAAGACAGTAGATGAAAAGAAAAAAGTCATTATTTTGATTATTTCAAACGTAATCATAAACAAGAGTCAAAACACAGACAGATAGAGACAGAACATGTTTATCTATGTCGTTACTGATATGAGTAAAGAATACTGGAAGACCCTAGAGCTTTGAGGAAAGCTGGCAACACAGTAACTAGGAAACAAACAAGCCTGGGATATGGCTGAGAATTACTGCAGGCACACTTCCAAGACTTTATAAAGGCCCTAGGTATACAGAGACAGGATGACGTTTGACTCCCACTACCCACTGGAACACAAGCTAGGAGTCATGAGAACATCTCCAGGCTGAGAATGTGCCAACCAGCTCTCGGTCCAAGACGAGGAATACAAACATCTGAGAAGAGCCGAAAAGCTTGTGGTTACGCCAATTAGGACTTTGTGAAAACAGCTACAAGTTTGAATAGGAGCTCCTGACAAACAACCAAAGAGGAAGAACAGAACAACAGCATGACATTTTAATGCCCTGTGTAGCGGTCAGTGAAGCTCAACAATACATGTGTCTTCAGTAAACTGTGTTCTGAAGTATTTGAAAGTCACGATTAAACAGAAACTTAAACATTCAACATTTTAAACTCCACAATACAAGTGAAGAAATATTGTATATATTGATGCCATACAGTAGGTGCATCTAAAAAATGGTTGAAAGATGCAGTCACCTTAAATTCTTTTGGTGTGAAAACATGTTTAAAAATGACTCGTTCACTCAGTTTTTATCTTGATCAGTGTAGAGATTGATCTGGAGACTGTATTACACCCTAGACTCCAAAGCAGCTTCGCATACTCGTAAACACATACTGTAGGGGCAATTTATCTTAGCCCGTCCACAAACTGGAACATTTTTGGGAGGTGGAAGAAAACCCAACATTGCCCCAGACCAAAAATGTTAAGTTAGAGGAATGTTTTTAGTCTGTTCAAACAAAAGAAGACGATTAAGTAATAGTGCACTTTTCAGAAGAAAACACCACTGAGACGGTCCGGTAGTGAGCAAAGCAGAGTTCACCAGGATGCAGATGCATATTTTTAGTAAACAGAGCATTTTATTCTTCCCATTATATGTTATACATAGTGCACTAAAGTAGTGGACATTTTGTTATTGTGAAACAATGGCTGTTAGATTTTGCGCAGTAAGATGTGGCATTGATTGGATCTTCACCAAACTCTAAGTGTGTTTAGTGCTTATTGTAAATGAAAATGTAATTGATCAGGGATTTAATGTATTTAATAGAAACTTGGGTTTGACTAAATGAGGACAAAGATTTAGGTGAAGCTAGCCCTCCCTACCATCCTCATATAATTGGCCCCACAAGACATATCAGCTATTTATAACTATACTCTAGGCCACTGGTTCTCAACCCTGGTCCTGGAGGACCACCTGCCCTGCACATTTTACTTTTCCCTGCTCTATCACACCCACTTCAATTGAGGAAAGGCTGGTAATTAGGCGATTAGTTAAATCAGGTGTGCCTGGAGCTGGGAAAACACTAAAATGTGCAGGGTAGGTGGTCCACCAGGAACCACTGCTCTAGGCATTACCCAGAAATCTGGATATCAATTAAACTCAATTGAAATGACCGTAAATGATGTAGCTACAAAAATTACATACTTCCTCCTGCTTCAGGAAAAAAAATTAAGCAATCACTCAATACTTTAATTTTAATTTCATAATCCACAAAACCCGCCGAGAACAGCATTTCTGTCTACATTAGACTCAGGAGGGGTCAATCAGAATAAAATTGGAACCACTTAATACATCAGTGAAGCAGGCGGAGGCGTGGTTTAAAGTGCATCTGTGCTGGGAGGGAGGTGTGTGGGGAAGAACTAGTGGGGTAATGACTAACTTGGCACATCTGAGCCTTGTTGTCCTGTGGATATTTTTAGATCTTATGATATCTCTATTCTTTTTTTTTTCTTTCCCGAGCAATGAGTTAAGCGTAATGAGCAGAGTAGAAAAAAAAATAATCAAAAGATGAGCTGAGTAGAGTACTGCTGAAATTGTTACTGTCTGACACAACTAACACACAGATTTAATACCTAAACGTGACATGAATAATAAAACAAAAACATAGTCGTGCTACCCAAGATTGAAATCATTTCTGATTATTCATTTTATTTACAATGCAGCTCAGTCATAATGCATAAACTATAGTCATGTCATTGACTGTGCGCAGATTTATTGAAACCTTCTACTCTGATCTGACCCCACAGCACTTGATGAAGTGTCTGAAGGCTTACCATCAACATTTCACTTTACACTAGATATTAATGTGGCTCCATCCCATATGGAAATGTAATATATTGGCACATATGAATTTGAAATATGTGCCATATATGAAACTGGTCCTTTTTATATATGGGATATTCTGTATATGTGCAAGGGGTGTTTCAGTCAAGCTTGGACTTCTGATTGTGCAGGATAAGAGAACACAGTTATTAGAGTAAAAAAAAAACATATTTATTTCTCCATATAATCCCCTGCTACACTAATGCACTTAATCCCAGAATTTCACTAACGCTTGAATACCATCAAGGTAGAAAGTTTAAAAAGACCATTATTTATATTTAATCAGTATCAGTTTCTCTCTATTCTAACAGCAGGCTACAATTACCCTCAATTCAGTTTTAATACAGAATCAAAATAATAAGAAATACTGTAAGAACACCACAATCATTAAATGAACTACGTGAGTTCATTTATAACTGCAGTGCAAGCAAAAATGGATGCCCCATCTGTGATTTGCACAAAAGAATAATTTTTTGTGTATCTGGTGCTGAAACAACTCATAAAAGAGCTTAAACAGAAGCAAGTGAATAAAAAAAAGAAAGTTCAAAAGTCAACCGTCAGTTGGAATATTGATGCTAACAGTTTTCTGGAATTTTCAAGGGCCAGTATTGTACCATTATCAGTAAAAAGTTGTTGAGGTGTTCCCTAGTCCTGATCTTGCTCCATTGGACTTTCACTTGTTTGATTCCCTGAAAGGAGCCCTATATAGATGAAGATTTATTTCTGATGAAGAAATGAAGACAGTGGTGCATTCATACCTTGCAGCTCACCCCAAAACATATTTGTAATGAGGGAATGTAAAAGTTTGTTGAAGGATGAAAAAAACTGTATTGAAAAGCAAACTGATATATTCTTTTTATTTATTTGTCTTCTCTAAAAGTTCATTAATACAAATTCTTCAGCCAGATTGCAGATATCTTATGGCGGCACAGTGGCGTTAGCACTGTGGCCTTGCACCTCAAGGTTTCAGGTTTGATTTCCACCTCGGCTCTGTGTGCATGGAGTTTGCATGTTCTCCTGCTGCATGGTGGGTTTTACTCCATCATTGGCATTCCCAAACTGCCATAGTGTGTGTGCCCTGCAATGGATTGGTGCCCCGTCCGAGGTGTACCCTGCCTTAAGTCTCCTGGAATAGGCTCAAAGCCCCCTGTGACCCTGTAAACAGGATAAAGAGGATGATGGAGGATAGATGATGAGTAAGTGGTAGGTCTTATCTGACTTGACTGTTTGTAAACAATGTTTTTTTTTATACATACAAAAGTAAACTCTGGTGTTATATGTGGCTTCTTCCACCAAATTCATGCTACATGTACAGTACATGTACATGTACTGTATTTATGCTACTGTACATCAAGTGTCCAATTATTTGTAAACTTAGTTTCGAGCTATCTACAGAATCAAAATAATAAGAAATAAGAACGCCATGACCATCAAATAAACTATGTGAGTTTATTTATAACGACAAGCCATACAAGCCATACATTTGACTGTTGTGGAACAGATTTTTTAAGAATGCTAGTGACACTGACACCCCATGTGTGGCAATCAGATTCAGTCAGGTGGGCCACTGTGTGCTGTAAAGGCTCCTTGCTGAGGATGGTCAGAATGCTGACAGCTGCTACAGTGGCAGTTCCCTTGGGCTTGCCAGAACTGCTGGATGAGATTTTCAAAAGTGAGTTATCAGCCTGCAGCTAGACCCCAAATACCACCAGCTGAAATGTGTTCTCATTTTAGTGAGTGAGGCATTGGCTCTAGTTTGCTGGAGAAACAAGCCATTCTTTAAAAAAAAAAAAAAATAAAGGTCAATATGGATGGTGCCCGAGTAGACAGAGGGCACTTCCCTCAGTGGTTGCGGAGCAATATACAGTAGGGCAAAAAAGGGCACAAAGGTAGAGATCAGACCGCATCCAATAGCTAGAATTGAGAGCTGTCCGACTGTAACTAAAGTTCTTCTTTGCAGTTTAAATACTTTGTCCAGTTAAATATTTTGAAACCCAGTACATCAATCATCAGGGGGTGTGCAATGTGAGACATGTGACAATCATCAGGGGGTGTACTATGTGATATGCTCAGAAGCTCATTGGCTGGGCCTGTTCTACAGTTGTGGGGACTATACAGTGGTCAAAATGAAGAATGGTATAAGCATTCAGATGTGTTCAACAGTGTCACATAAACTCCTTGCAAGTTGTGGTTCTCTCTGGAGCTCTGGAACTTAGCCACTGACTGGACCTTTCATCTATTGTATGCATATCTCCTATTCACTATCCCTTGTCTTTTCACAAGCTAAAGATGTCTTGTCTATGTATAAAATGGCATGACATTGATTTTGTCTCTAAGAATAAATGCAGTACACTGTATACCGCCAGCAGTATTAGGTTTTCATGTTTAAATTGATTATTGCTCATGAGTAACAGCAGAGGGCAGTAAGACATCATAATAAATTTTTGCTTGTGCTGAGTCACAGCTCATGCTTCTTAAATGAAATAAATTGCTAGAGGAAGAGACACATATAAAATGCATAGCATTTTCACTACAGTCCAAAAACCTGCAGCCAATTAGACTTTTCGCATTTCTTTTTTTTTTTTTTTTGTGCTGATGAGACGGTATAAAAATCACCTTGGGGGCAGTAAAAATGTCCTGATCATTCAAATCCCTCTAATTAAAAAATGCCACGACCTAAGGCTTGGAAGCTAATGAGACATGTTTTGTATATCTCGTTTTCCGTTTGCCGTTCAGGTACTGTAGCAAATAAAGTCATTTACATTCCTCAAGCTTTCAAGCATACTGAGTTAAACTCTCAGCTGCATTCATTTGTCAGCAGCTCTGTGACAGCATCTGACTGCTGCACGTGTGGGTATATTTAATAAGTGTCTCTTGCCTTTTCAAAGTGGCATTGATATAACATTATTACCGATCCTTACATGTTGATAAAAGCAAACTGACTGTCATCAGTGTGATCACTGGACTTAAATAAACATTGATTGGCAGTGCATGAATGCCTCAGGGCAAGACTGGCATCCTGGATTGGTGAGCTCCACTGATCTGTCAGAAAGCAGTGACAGGGAAAGAGAGAGGGAAGTGAAAGATGAGAAAAGATGAATTTAAGGAGAAATGAAAGTAATTTGGGTCAGTTGGCTTTTTTATGAGAAAAAATCTGGTAAAATCAAATTCAAATTCATATTAATTACTATACTGGTATGCCTAATAATCTGGCAAAACAGTGTATGATATGGGAGAGGAGGAAATCATTAAAAGACTCAAATGATTACCCTAAGATTGTGTAAAATCTGTTTCCAGTTGCTGTCACGTATTGTAACATGGGTTTTGCATCCCTCTCCATTACATGGATCTACTGTATCTGATGCCTGTAAGTGGCAAATTTAATACAGATTTGAACAGAACTAAGAACTCTAAGAACTAAGAACTAAGAGCATCACAAATTCTAGACATTTAATAGTATGACCAGAACAATAGTGACACATTGTCATGTAGTATGAGGCTGTGATGCAAATAAAGTAGGACAGAATATTGCCGAATATTGACGAAACCTAAATAGGGTCTGGGTTCAACTCTTGCCTTGGGTTTGTGTGCATGAAGTTTGCATGTTCTCCCCGTGCTTGGTCGGTTTCCTCCTGGTGCTCCTGTTTCCTCCAACAGCCCAAAGACATGCAGATTAGGCTCATTGGCGCTCTCAAATTGCCCGTAGTGTGTGAATGTGCCTGTGAAAGTCTGTATGTGTCATGCAAAAGATTGGCATCCCAAACAGGGTGTACCCCAACTCGTGCCCCAAGTCTCGTGGGATAGGCTCCAGGCTCCCCATGGCCCTGTATACAGGATAAAATGGTATAGACGATGAGTGAGTGAGTAAAAAATGAAATATTTACAGTAGTATTATAAGTAGTATTATAATATTTAGCTTGTAGAAAAAGATTTATCTCTGCTTTGGTCTGCACTGTTTACCCTGGGCACTGGTATGAGTTTAGCTAACTAAAGGACAGTATGGAAATCAAAATACAAACCAATCTGTAATTTTCAGCATGCGTTTATCTAACTGGCTACCATCAACTCTGCATAAACCAAAATTTTCTTGATGCCGTATAATGGATATCTATAAAAACAAAAATTCTGAGCTGACACGTCTGACAATAAATTACTATTATAGTATTGCCAAGGTTTTAGACGATCTATGGTCCATGTTTCACAGTAGTAAGGTTCTCTTTCCTCTTCTTTTTCCCTCCTGTAGCCTATATAGGGTAATTATGCCCTTTATCTATTTAGCTAAGTAGCTGGGATTATTATTTTTTTGTGCAATTCTGGAGCTCTCTTGTGACTCAGTATATTTTTGACAGGATTTGTAATGGGATGTTGGAACAGCACTAGAGTGTGCAGAAGGATTCCCTGTGGCATACAGAATGGCGGAAGAACTTCCTCTCACAGGAGGATAGAATTACTAAAGCCTTGAAGAGTCCCAGGGCAGGAGGCTGCTAAATGCTCAGTCTTGTGAATGCTTTTTTCTGTTGCCTGGCACTCTCGCTAAATTGAATAGCTCTGTCAATTGAAGTTTGTTCCATCTAGCTCAGTAGGTTGATCTATTTCTGATAGGCATCCTGTCCATGCAGGGCCCTCCGGGCACTACGCATTGCAGCTTCAACATCAGCATACTTTACTGACTGTTTCTGTCTGTAGAGGATTTTACTGTGTGTAACCTGATGGGTTCATGCTTTATGTTGTGCATTATGCTGGGATTAAATATCTTTTCCAAAAGTGTACCTTTAAATCTTTCATGTGAAATCAACAAAACATGGTGAAATCTATAGGTGATGTGTAATGCACCTTGGTAAGAGAATGAGACAGAAGATCCACCATAGGACAAAGTGTGTGTGTGTGTGTGTGTGTGTGTGTGTGCGTGTGTGTGTGTGTGTGTGTGTGTGTGTGTGTGTGATAGTAGGACCATTAAAGGGCACAGACATGGTGATAGACAGGACTTTAACAAGACAGTGATTGAATAAGATGGGGTTTCATACAGTATAGCCAGAGGACTAAAGATAAGACCTGGTCATGGACTCCCAGTGAGCACTGGGCACTCTGCCCATCTCCTCTATTTTCAGAGGGATGGCACAGAGCCACACACCGAACAATGTGTTACCTCTCACTTCCACAGTAAGCCTGTGAGAGCTGTGAGATTCCACAATCACAATATTCTGTTACAGGGATTTACTCTAACTGGGAAATACACTCACTGGCTTGGTGCTCTCTAATGAGATGGATTAGCAGTTTCAGCTTCCTCAGATCTCTTCCTGAGCCGCAGAGAGCTGCAGTCACTTTAAGTGGTATTCTTTCTTTATAATGTATTTGCCTTAAATAATTTGAAGTTAACATTGGAGTCAAAGCACTTTAACTAAATTACGACTAATTAAATTTTGATTTATACAACAGTTAGTTAAGACTAAGTAATTTGATAGCATGAGTAGTATTCCATGCCTGCTGACGTAGAGCATAACAGCGCTGAGACGTTTAACTATGGAGTAAAATTTTGGATTGTGACTAACTTAGTCGGCGAGTGTTTTGCATGACAAGCAAAATTTTTAAGTGAGAGTGAGATTTTGTTCTGCAAGCAGCACATATACACTGTCTGCCGAGCATCATGTGATCACTACTGAGCCAATAGTTCTTCTCTCTCACGCGCTGCGGGATGGTGGGAAATCATCTTTCATGCTTGGTCTCAGTGTGCATGCATTACTCGTATAGCCATGCACGAGCATACTGTTTACTAAAGCATTGTGACCATGTGTGTGTGCGCGTAAAGCATTTTTAAAATTTTGTGTCTACGACAATGCGATGTCACATTTCTGTGAAATCCTCAAAAGGAGGATTAGATAGTGTCATTAGATAGATTCCTTGTTAAAGCCACAAAAAGAAAAAAAAAATCCATTGAGCCAGACAACAGTGATTCCGTTAGTGTGTGTGTGTGTGTGTGTGAGTGAGAAAGTCGTCCTATACAATAACCCCCATCCTCCTCCTCCTCCTTTCTCTCTCTCTCTCTCGTCTCCCTCACACCAGCTACGATTCTTTACAAAGGTAACATGTAGTTTAATTTTTTTATTTTTATGTTATCATTTGAGTTTCCATTATTTCTTATGGGGAAATTTGATTTAATATAAAGGCACATTTCCAAAACGAATTATGCTTGCAATCCAAAGTTTAACTGTACGTATCACACAATTGTTCTAACACTCGTTAATGACATTAAGCATGGGTGAAAGTAGATTGGTACTGGCCACAGTACTGGAAAGAGATGAGAGCAGCTGCCTGCCAAAACCCACATTCAAAACAAGTCACAGAAGTACTTTCAATAAGGAAACACATCTGATAACGTTATGCCATCTTAAAAAACACTTCGTCCTCTTAATAATTGCTTCTATGTACGTTGTTCAGAATTTTCTCTGAATCTTCTGTGATGTTTTACTCAAAGCTAACTACAGTAGCTTCTAACACAAGGCTGAATCCCAAATCCCTCTCTAACCCCTGATCCAAGGCACTACTTGGTAAGTGGAACAAGGGATTGGCCACCCTACATAGCACACTAGCTTTCCATTTAATGCTATTTAAGATTCAAACCCAAATCCCAGAAGTTCAAAATAAAATCATAAACAGTGGAACCTTGGATTCCGAGTAACTTGTTTATTTAAATACATTTTATTTAAATACATTTTAAATAAATTTTAACTTGATGACGAGTCTTGACATACAAGTAGTATGCATGCACTTTGTCTGCCAAGCATCACATTATCACAACTGAGCTAATGGTTCTTCTCTCTCGCGCGCTGTGGGATTGTGGGTAATCATCTTCCATTTTCAGTCTCGGTGTGTGTGCGTCACTCATCTTGTCAACATCTGTGCGCATGTGTACTGTTTATTTTGAACATTGTGACCACATGTGTGTGCGCACGCATAAAGCAAGTGTCATTAGAGATCATGCTTGTTAAAGATCCAGTTTTCAGCATTTCTGACTCTCTGAGCAGTAATTTGAGAGAGGTGAGGAGAAGGGAGGGGGCTACTGTGTAGGACAACTTTCACACACACACATACACACACACATATATGCGCACAAATATACATGCGAGTACGTACACAAACACACACACATACAAAAATTAATAGAAACACTGCTCTGTCCGGATTATTAATTTGTTTAATTTTTACCTTGCATGTCGTATTAATAATTTTTATATGAATAGTATTTCTTTTTTTGTTTTGATATACAAGTTCTTTGATATACAAGCTCTCTTCCAGAATGAATTATGCTTGCAATTCAAGGTTTAACTGTAAATCATAAGCTGTTGATAATAAATGGTGTTTATAGAACTGTTGTATAAAACAATATCACACATAGGTTGTACTGTTGTACTAAATATCAGCACTGTTGTGATACTATCTGTCACGGAGATCAGTGATCTTCATGTACTATTGCTTATTTGTATTAGTCTCCCAAAGATCAGTGTGGTTATTTATCAGCTGAGTGTGTTTCTGCATGAGATTCCCTTTGCTGATATAAGGAAAAGCACTACAGGTCTCATCTAAACTCATATTGTAAATCACACCTTGATGTATTTAAGTAATATTCTTAGCGAGTAGTATACTAAATGGTATCTCTTCAACTTTACTCAAATTAGTCATTTTTCATATCTGTATTATTGATTATGGTAATAGTCTCAGATTATTATAGAATTCATTGTGAATATCCATCTACTCAACAAAGGAAACCATAACACTTGCAAATATTGTAGTAATCAGAAAGAGTTTAGCAAGTAACTGGCATCACCACCTCTGCTTTGTGCTGGAACTATGGTAATACAAAGCATGCTAGAATTGAACGGAATTTCTTTGAGTTTTCAGTATACACTATTTTCGCTTGCTTGTACTTCGCAAAAATATTAGATATAATAAAATAATCAATAATATTATTTCGATCTGGGATGTTTAATTTTCTTTTAGATTTCCAAACATTAATTTTCCACAAACAATATGTTACTCAGGAATTTTGTTGCCAAAACCTTTTTGTTACCAAAGATTGATTATATACAGTTCTGGAAAAAAAAAATCGAGACCCCTGCAAATTTTCTTAAATCAGCATCTCTATGTGTAAAGCAACCATTTCATTACACTATCTGTTGAATTCCTACACAAGCACACCTTATACTGTTTCATGAGGTACTAATGAGGTGATCACCTGAATCCAATCTTATTTAATGAGGAAAAGTATAAAACCACTGCTGTGGCTATCACTCTCCTCTGGCATTGTGACCAGCTGGGTGGCAAGAAAAGTGCTAGTAACTCAAAGGTAATTGGAATTTATTTTAAAAATAACCATTGCCCATGCCAAAAGAGATGGAAAGAAAAGTTTTGTATGAGGAAAAGAAGGTTTCAATTCTGGCTTAAGTGAAACAGGGATACAGTGAGCATCAGATTACTTCCATCCTTAAAATGTTAGTGATGGCAAGACCTCAAAGCCACAGACTCATTCGAATGCCAATCAACAACTGTTGGATGACAGCAAGTGACCTTCAGACACAGTAACCAACTGAAGCTGGGGTAAAATGCATGGTTAGGATGGTTCAAAAAAGGCTTGAAAAAAGCAAAGAAGCATCAATTAGAAGCAAAGATGAGCCAGGCTGAGGTGAGCATAACACCACAGAAATTGGACTATGGACTAAGGTAATCTTCTCTGATGACTCCAATCTTCAGCTTTGTTGAACACCTGGTAATCTATACAGTTCACTTTATTTCATTTTATTGATTTTATGGATTGATCTCAGGTCACACTCTATTCTGCAATGTATTTATCGTTTAAAGCAGCAGATGGCAGCATGGCTCTCTGATCAAATTTATTTTTTTTCATCCAGCCTTGTGCAGTCACAGCCTCAGACTATGATGTCATCTTTATTCAGCAAAGCATATTTATACAATTATGGAATGGTCAAACACAGATTTCTTTTGCTTTTGTAGCATATTCCTTATGCTATACTGTATATGATATAAAAGCTAATGGTTCTATTATATTATGTCATGGTTAATGCAATTGCAATCTATGTATTTTCTCATTGAATTCCATGTTCAATATGAAATTACAATAATACAGTATGTGCTTGCAGCTGACCTTTTTTCCTTTGGCTTCACTTAACATGCATCAAAATGGAAAATGGATTTAAATCATCTCATCAGTCAGAAATGATTTACGTGTATCACTGACCAATGGAAAATTGGCAAATCTGACCTAATATCCTGCTGGTGAAATTAGATACAGTTTGGTGTCACTCAACTTTTAGCCATCATAAATAAGGCTTTGATGTTTCCTTTTGGCTTTTAACACAATGAATTTCCCCCGATGAATATTCATAGTTGTTCAGAGTAATTACATTAAGCAGTGCCTAGGTAAACACGAAGCAAGCACGAATGCCGCTCAATTTATTTAATATCGATAATGCAGGAACAGATTAAACCTAATCTGTTTCATCCAGTGTATGCTGCTTGCCTGTCCTTATATTTAAGTTGTAGATCATACATGGGCAGTAGTCTCTAATATTGTGTACTGTATGTGCTGCCTGACATTATGAGAAACAGGAGTAGATCCTGAAATGGACAAGGCCAATGATTGAGGAGGAAACATAAGCCTCATCTCAACAATAGGGTCAAGCAATTTTACACATGAAGAATAAACCATTCCAGTGGCAGTTAAGCACGGATCATTTACAAACAATGCTCTGTGACACAGAACTGTACTGGTGATACATCTTAATGAAAGTGGAATTCAAAGGTTACTTTTGTGATGCGGATGTTTTCTTAAGTATATTTTGGATTATTTTGGTTTTATGTGGAAATGAGCAACAGAGTCATTCATGGTCTTAAGAAAAGTACAAAGAATTGTAAGAATAATTGAGGCTCAGGCTGATTTAATCATAGACCAGACTGTAGATGTATGTATCTTATTGTTTACGCCATGTGAGTGAAACACCTTCTCAATTTGGATTTATTACTTTGGACCCATATCTATGATACTATAGATCTGTAAAACATTACTCTGTCTCCCCCCCCACCCCGAGATGCCTTTGGAGGAGAAGCTAGAAGTAGATGGACTAAGCACTCATTGTCCAATCAATGTGCAAATTACACCAGGAGAGATAACTTAACCCTCAATTGAGTGAAACAATACATGGAGCTAGTACTGTAGATCATTACAGACATAAAACACTCAAAATTGAAATTACTAATGTAACAGCCTGTTCTTTTAATGGGTGTGTGTGTGCGTGTGTGTGTGTGTGTGTGTGTGATAACTATCCTATCCAGACCTCATGATATAACAAATTGCTCGCCTATATTAGCCGTTTTTAAGCTATAGATAGATACAGGTTTTTGTGCATTAGATTTAACCATCACTAACATTATGACCAGCATCACTGTTAAACAGTCTAAACAGCTCATGCAATTCGAAATCTTCATAATGCTAGTTTAACAGCCAACTGTGCCATATTTATATTTATATTACATATATTTATTCATATTTATTACATATATCAGAGTCACCGAGCCACTTCTTGTCATTACTGTAGTATTTTATGGATACTTGATACTTATAACTTATTTTCTTACATTATATAAGTAATATATGTTGTTATAATTTCACAGGTTTTATGAAACTCCGTATTTTATCTGGACTTAGATATAGAGATAGATAGGCACTGACTTGTGCGCTCCCAACAGTGAATTGAATTCAGGTATTTTGAGAAAAGTTGGAGTTACTCCTTGAAAAGAGACCACATCACACCTTACATGCCAATGGAGAAATGGAAATGGAAGAAATTATGGAAAGATGTGATGGGTAATGAGAACAAATTTTATACAAAGTGATGCCAAAAAGTTCAGAGACTAGTTGCACACTAACAGTCACAGGGATCACGGACCTTCATAAGTCAGTGTGCCAAAAGACATCATTCTGACCTCGTGCATTACCACGTCTGCTATATTATCATGAACAGCAAATTAGAACAAAGAACAAACATAAATTCTGCATAAAACAAAGACATTTGACATGATTCAACAAATTTATTGTGATACTCCAATGAGTCGTTCAAGGTGTTTGAAGCGGAAGAACTTCACTCGAAGATGGCGAGAGATTAAAAAGACCTTCAACAGGTTCAATCCCCTGAAAATGTCGATGCCATCCAGCAACTTGATGTATGATGATCGTCGGAGAACAATCTACAGCATTGCTGCCATTGTCAGTGTGTCAAATGGAACAATCCATGCAATCTTTACTTGCCATTAGAACATGCACCTTGTTGCGATTTAACCCAGGAGCAGAAGGAATATTGCATTGAAGTCTGCCAAGGACTGCATCAGTGTGCTGTAGACGACCCATCCTTCATGTCGAGGAAAATTGGGGGTATGGATATGATCCTGAGATGAATCAACAGTCTCCACAGTGGAAGAGCCCATCATATTCATGACCAAAAAAAGGCGAGGCAGGTCTGTAGCTCAACCATGTGCATGCTAAGCATCAGTTTTGACATTCTCGGCATTGTGCGTTGGGAATTTGTCCCCTGGGGCCAAACCGTCAATAACAAATTCTACTGCCTGGTTTTAAGGCGTCAAAAAAACAGAGCAAATATCGAAACTTTTTGATATACCCTTGTAATAAATTGTAATATTCCAAGCCTCTTCATAGCTTAACTACTTCATCTTCGAGAATTTTCAGATTGATAGAAACAACATATACCCCTTATAACATTTTTGCCTGGCAGCATTTCAGAGGTTTGCACTATTAAGATGAAGACGTGCGAATGTGAAATGACACAGCTAAGAACAAGTGATTCTTTATTTATTTTCCTTACATGGCCCATATAACTGTCATCTTTGCTACTTTTTTAAACCTTCCTCTGAGCTCCTATGCAGTGGTGAGTCACTGTGTGAGATTCACACAGCAGTACCACAGCAGGATAAGGCTCAGTGATAGATGGAATACTCCTTAGATATGGCAGGCCTGAGAAATGACACTTCACACTGGATTACAAGGTCGGGACTTTCTTAGAATCTGCTATGAAAATCTCTGTATGAAAATCCATTGGTATCATTTTAGCATTATGAGCTATTTATACAGTATATGCACCGGCAAGAGCAGATTCTCTCTAATGTCACCTTATTACAATATAGAAACTTCAGCACTACAGTGAAGTCGATTGACATGTTGAAAATCTGCCTCATGCCCTAAATGACCTGTTTTCATTCTGTCAATCACTTGATAAGTATGGTAGATCCTATGAGGCATAATTTGATAGTGGAGCATGCATGTTTTAAAGGGTTGATGGAGTGTGCCGTATTTCTGTGCAGTGTTTCAGAGAATCCCCTGGTTGCACAGAGTGGATATCATTACCAGCATACTGATTATTTGAAATCTTATGGAATTGAGAGGCTGATTTTGTAGTTATTTATGTGTACATTTTTAAAAATATATACGATTTCCTTACATTTTAGAGCAGTGGCGCATTCTCTTTCACAACTCTTTAGGGACTTGACATATGACCTCATGGAGTACAGCCTTTTGATAGGCAATTTATAGCCTGTGTGATATACAGCAAAGTAATATACATGCACTCCTGTTTTGCACAGGCACAAATCTTCTAAGCTAGTTCTTCATTCTCATGAAGAATGAATACGGATATACTTTCAATAAGAGTGCAGCTAACATCAGCCATCATCTGAATGACTTTGAAATTGGCTTCAAGCCTAAAGACACATTAACTCATTCATCCACCTGACTCTGACCTACAGTATAGCACTGGTATCCAGCACTTGAACAGAAGATGGGTGGCTGGCTCACAGACGGATAGATATTAGGAACTACTATATAACTTACATACAGGACATACTGTATATGCAGATAGCCGAGGATGATCACACAGCAACCACAATGGGAAAACAGTATAAAAATAACATCCAATAAGTAACAAATAATAAACCAATATGTTTGATGATCCAGCTGAACGGTCTGAAAATAATCAACCACATGTGCCACAACATACATACCATCCAAGCTACTGGATGGATGGATAGATAGATACTGTAGATAGATAGATAGATAGATAGATAGATAGATAGATAGATAGATAGATAGTGAGTGCCTGCTGATATCAAGATGGGAACAGGTCACATGAGACAGCACCAAATCCAACATCTTAAGACTATATACCTGTGTAAGAAATCTGGCATATAGAATGCATATATTCTTGGAGAAATCCTTGAAAGTGTCAATACCAACATCCTAAATGAGATATACTATGCTGCAGAAGATAAAAGTATAATCAAGCTGTTAGCCCTAAAGATCTATGCCTGCTAACATACATGGCAACAACAGGGAAGCATATTAGATGCAATGGTAGGATAATCGCCAAACAACTTAACCAATCAATCAAGCAATTGCTTAATCAATTAATCAATCGATCATTCAATTAATCAATAAACTCCAGTGTTGGGGGACGTTACTTTTTAAAGTAACTAATTACATTACAAAATTACTGTCTTTAAAAAGTAATCAGTTAC
>JAOVVA010000041.1:18261598-18272955 GCA_028565275.1 Leiocassis micropogon | reverse complement strand
TACTTCATCCATTGTAGCCAATCACACATTTTAAAACAGACATATGGCCATGCTGTCCTCCACCAAATGCTCTATGAGGTTTAGGCCCTGCTCCAAGAGTCCTGGCCAGTCAGTCTGGCCGGCTGATCACAGCTCTGTAGATTACACTGCCTGGACTATTCAACAGATGATCAGGTCACCAGAAGTAGTACACAGTGTGCAATGTCCTGTTTACAATGATTCAGTCTCAACAGACGCACATGTCAGGATAGAAGGATAGCCTGAAGTAAACAATAAGAGAGAGTTCCAAAGCAAGAAGGAATATTAAATATGCTTGGTCATCTCATACTGTATATACTGTAGCTCCTATAGTGTTTGTTATACCACACTATTGACCAGGGTTATGATGACACCTGACTATACATGTGCATACAAATTTGGAAGCTATGAAATTTGAATTGTTCACAAATCCCCTGCATACCTTTTATACATCTGGAGAAAATCTAGTGGTTAGGTTAGAATCAAAACCATGTTTCTATTCCAACAATTCTTTCTGTTTCTGCCACTGTTGTATTTTAGGGAAGCTGTATCAATTTGCATACCATGAGTTTATATTTAAAAGTATCAGTTAATATAAAAGAATCAGAAAATTAGTATGTAAAACCTTTAGCTACTGTTTCATCTGGAAAGCTTGAAGTCCTGCCTGTGTGGTTTGTTGTCTGTTCCATGTCTCTGTGAGGGTTTCCTACAGGTTATCTGGTTTCATAGACTCCATAAATATGGTGACGATTATTAAATGATTCATGATTCATGTTGTTAACTTTCAACGTGCAGTGAGAGGCTGCGATGCACATAGTAGTCTTTTTTTTAGACAGTGCTACAGCAAATTTTCAGCAAATGACTAAAGCAAAACACCATTTGACAGATGATCATGAACATCAGAACACCAGCAATTACCATTAATGAATATAGACCATTTGAATACAAGTTGTGTAAGTAACGCGCTATACCCCTTAAGAACACTAATCATGCTGCACACAATGTTCTTTATTCTCTTGTCTGGGAAAAGTTACAGAGCTATTAGCACTCAGACCATAAGATTTAGAGACAGTTTCTATCTGCAGCCCAGCAGGCTGATCAATAAACATTAAACTGCATATGCTTCCTTAACTACACTTAACCACAGCGTAGTATGCTTTATGTTTAAACAGTTTAACTTCAACTTGTCACTATAGTCTCTGTGAGACTTTATGACTTATTTGTTAACCTACAGTCACAATGTAATGTCTAGAGCATACCTGTTTATTCATATTTGTAGTGTATGGAATATAAGGTATGTTAGGATTTAATGTTTTACAGTATAAACTATACTCTGTGTAAGACACTGTGTAAAATTCTGAACACTTAATTCCTTCTTTATTTTTTTAAATAATTAAAAAATACCTTGCACAACAATTTCAGTTCGTAGATATCCCTGGTCTGTCTTGCATGAATGTAATGATAATAATATATATATATATTTCAATGGTGGTCATGACCGGGAAGTTTTAACCCAGCCTCATTTTTGAGTTTGCAGCCATACAGTACTATTCTGAAGCATACACCAATCAGCCATAACATTAAAACCACTGATATGTGTTGTAAATAACATTACCTTGTTACTAAATAACTTGTGAAGGGATGGTATTTGTTAGGCAGAAAGTGAACAGGCAGTTCTCAAAGTTGATATGTTGAAAGCATGAAAAATGGGCAAGTGTTAGGAGTGACCAGGGCCAAGACGACTGTGAGCATCTCCAAAACAGGCCTTGTTGGTTGTTTCTATGTATGCAGTGTTTAGTACCTTCTAAAACTGATCTATGGAACAGACATCAGCCAAAGCACCCATCCTGACCCCTGTTCACCATCAAAAGCACCTACAATGAGCATGTGAGCATCAGAACATCAGAATGGAAGAAGGTGTCTTTGTCTGATGAATCACATTTTATTTTATATCATGTTGTTAAATCACATTTTATTTTATATCATGTTGATGGTGAACAGGGGTCAGGATGGGTGCTCTGGCTGATGTCTGTTCCTTAGATCATTGTTCCTTACCTGGGACAGAGATGGGACTGGAATTCATTATCAAAGGAAACAATATGGTGGAAGCAGTGTGATGTTCTGGGAAATGTTTCGCAAGGAAAGCTTGGGTCATTCATGTGGCTGTTACTTTATCACATAGCACCTATCCTAATGTGATTGAGCCCCTGGGGTATGTGCTGAAAAGAAAAGGCAGAACCATGGAGGCCCCAACTTGCAATTTATAGGGCTTAAAGGATCTGCTGATAATGTCTTGGTGCCAGATAACACAGTGCACCTTCTGAGGTGTTGTGGAGTCCATGGCACGATGAGTGTGTTAAAGACTCCAGGAGGACCAACACATTATTAGAAAAGAGGTATGGCTGATCCATGTAATTACATGATTTTAATGAGGTTGCAGGTAAAGTTTTCTTTTGATGACTATTTAAAGTAGACCATGTTTGTGCAATTATTGCTACAGAGTAATACAGTCCACTGCCAACAATATTTCAGCTAAACCTTCCTGTTGGTTCTTGCTATATTTATTAGGGTTTTCATTTACATTTCTGGCAAGCATATGGGCAGTTTGTGCTCTTCCCCAAACTTCCTAAGTTTATTTTAACTACCATTTCTTTTCATTACATTTAATTTTGGACAGGGAAGCATTTCTAATCACTTGCAATGTAGAAAGCATAGAAAGCAAATGTGGTCATTGTAAAAAATCTTAAGTCTACAAAAATGTGGTTTGTTCACTTTCTCCAACACATTCATGATGTTCCAGTAGATTTCTCTCTGTTAGTCCTGGCAGCACTTTCTATATGGCAATTTGCACTACCAAAGCAGAGTATTACAGTATGCTGAGCTGTGGGTATATGCACTCTGTGGGTTTTAATCGTAAAACTTGATGGTATCTCCTCTTACTGTCTTTTTATACTGATATTTGAATTTAGTAGAGAAAGGGAATGTGTAGGTTGCCATGTTTAACTGATGAAGCTATGCACAGACAGCTTGAAATATCTGCACTTTTAAAGGGCAAGCATAGAGCTTAGGGACTCCATTGTTTTTGTGGATAGAAAGTTCAGGTCTTATAAAACATGTTCCTATTTCATTCAGCATTTCACTGTAGACTTAAATTTGATGTACAACAAAACAAAACAAAAAATACAAAAGAAATAAAATCCTATGGAACTTTAGCATCTTTCTAAATACATTACACATGAGGTAATACATTGGTAGAATGAATGTTAGACAGCTTATTTTGCAAATGCTTTAAATATACAGAATTAACAGCATCTCAGTTCAAATCTGACTATAAGGTCCACAGAAGTTTCCAAAAATGAATGCATGTTTCTTTAAAGATTCTGGCTCCAACAGAAGACTGCAAGCAAGCATCCATACACTCCATTATTATGGTTCCAGAGGGGCATACCTATAAAAAGAAACCATGTTGAATGTGGCGTATCATTTTCCCATTCAAACAGATGCATTAACATTTGCACACAATCAGTGCTGGCAGGTATAAAGAGCTAGCAGGGCATTCTTATAGGAAAAAAAGTCAGTTTGGCATTCACATCATTTGCTGTTAACAAATGGTTGATTTTTTTTCTGCAACCAAGAACCAGCAGGCGTAATTCAATATGAATTGGTGGCTGGGGCTGAATTTCTTCTAGACCAGTGTGTTGATTGAAACATTGAGGTGATCACACCTGCTGAAATGCCCTTAGATTTACTGCATGTTAGTGCTAATCTGATCAAGGCCACTTCTCGAACGATTCGAAACATGTCATGGGCAGAGATTGTAAAGTAAAATGTGAAATACAACAGCAGGTGTAATAAAAATGAATGATGTTGATTACTGTTTCAATCACTGTTTTTTTTTTTGTTTGTTTTTTTCGTAAATGGACCTCCTGGGATTTGAAAAGAGCAAGGTGAGGTGCATTATGGGGGCAGGCTGCATGGAAGTAAGGAAAGTGTTCCCCAGTTCTATTAATGTTTATGCTGAGTTTAAGGTTCAGGGCTAAAGAGCATGCAGCTGTATTGTAACATTCTGTTACTTTCAGGCACACAAGTTGAAGTTAAAGTCACTTATTATTTAATTGTTTAAAAAATAGCTAAACCATAATTCTGAAGTGACCTGTTGTGAAAATTTAATGAATAAAACTGTTAAATAATAAATTTTAATTTTGACTAATTATCCTGCATATATCTTAAATCTTCTGACCTTATAATTCCTTTATAATTCCTTACTGCTTATCAAAGGGTTAAAGCTTGAGGCATACACACTTGACATACGTGACAGTGGAGCAACTTATAGAAATGTTAATGTGTGAATCTTAGCAACTAAAGTAGTATGTTCTTAAATCCTATCCCAGATTTGCACTGGCATCACCAACAATTCCTGTTATTTGGTACAATCACCTTTCAACAAAAATTTGCCACTTACCACTTTCCAATATATTGGCCCAAATCTAAATTACAAAATAACACTCAAAACACACAAACTTAATGGCTATAACATGCATGGTTCTCATATTATATACTTGATTGAGTCTCACTTGTTGTCATCTCACTTTTGCTTTGGTTTATTGATTTCATTTGACACTTCTAACATGGTACGCTAATTACAAGGCTGACCTGAGAATATCATTTGCTGTTCTATTCCACCTGACCTTTACAGGACTCCAGTCTTAATTGAGTGTGTAGATATTTTTCAGCCTTACACTGTAGTGAATTAAATGAGAGCACCTACTTCAAATTGAAGACAGCCAGGGTCATGTGCACCCAAAGTCTAAAAGCTAGCCTGTAGGGTCCGATCCCACAGAAAAGCCAATGCAGCCCAACTTGCAGAGAAAAATCAATGCTGGCCCTGATAGAAAGGCACCAGAATACCCAGTGCACCAAAGTCCATCCTCATGCAGACACCAGACCACATCCACAGAGGTCTTTTGGAGTCATGCTCCAAGAGTCCAGAGCTGCCCAGGTGGCAGAGGGGGAACCTAAACAATACTGGGCATAATAAGTAAGTAGACATGACCAACACTGACAGTGTTTGTCACACATAAAAAGGACCATAATTCAGTAAAGTGTAAGTGACCATATCAGTGCAATGACTCTCAAGAGGGCTATAGCCGATTGCTAAATCAACCATTTTTGCAAAAGGGTGAAAATGCCAGGAGCCTTGCCATTGCATGAAAGAAAATGTTACTCATGTCTGGAAGAAATCTGATTATGCTCAAAAAATTCCATCAGCGTGCATTTTTCATTGGGCTCACTCTGAGTAATACAAACATATAATCCTATTATACATTAGCAAACTTTGCCAGCAATGGTTAATCATCTGTCTCTTTATCTTTTTTATTTTCATCATACTCTTGTTTTAGCTAACAAATAAAAAAATAAAAAAACGGTATTCCTGAGCATGCTTAAGAACCTAACTGAACAATTTCTTATTTTTATAGTCCTTTTTGTTTGCAATGAACTATCCTAGATGTGAGATGAACATTAAAGCAAATGGTTGATGGATAATAGTAAACCCAGATATCATACCCAGAAACATAAACACAAACTAGCCTACAGCAAACAAATATAAAACTACTGTAGGCTAAGCAGTTCTAGCTAAGGCGATATTTGAGCATTGACCTAAATAATGTGGTGTTCCATGGAATGAATCACTGGTAAATGTTAGTAAAACTTATTTACTGGGCAGTTCTTTAATGTTTACAATTGCAAGGACAAGGCATGGGCTATACAATAACTAGGGCTACATCATTTGATATAAAAATAAAAAACTGAACAGCGATTGTGATTTAAAGTGTGAGATTTAACTATTAAATGTTTCATTTTGTATTCAAACTAATTTATTATCTAATTTATATGCTAACAGCAAATATATAAATGTCACCTCAAAAGTATTAAAAATAAATAAAAAATAATTATTATTGACAAGCTCTACATAAATTCCCGACTATGTGTATATTATCTGAAATTAAACAAATGCGGCTTTTTGCGATTAATAATTGTACTAATATTTCAGCGAATGCAAATAAGGCAGTTTTTCACAAGTTTTTTTTCCTCGAGTAAAAACAAACGTTGTATGTTCTATGCATGTTCAGTTTGGTGAGAAATTTGTCTGTACCACAGCATCAGGGATGGTGAGGAGGTTTTGGTCTGGTTATCAGGTTGTAGTCATGGTTTTATAATGATCATGTGCTACTTCTACCAAAATTTTCTTTTATGTTGTTGTTGTTTTAAAATTGGAACCCCCCATGAGCCCAGAGGGCATTTATCTACTGTGTGTCCTTGGGGAGGCATGTGCCAAATCTTAGTGGAGGTGTGAAGTGATTGGACCAGGTGCTGAGTCAATTATGCTTGTAATATTGGCATAATTGAAATAACATCCCAATATAAACTACTGTCATTTTAAATGATTTGGTAGCATTGGTTTTAGTAATTCTCTCATCACTCCCTAGAGTGTGCTTTGTGGATGTCAAGTGGAAGTTCACTGTCAGAATGTATATGACATGAATCCATTGAGTACAAGCAGATGAAGGATTCTGTCATATCTTTTTTCTTCTTTTTTTTTGCTGGGTCAGATGTGTTCAGCTGGCTTCCATGGACTCAGGGGATCCAGATAGAGGGGTACTTTGAGCCTTACGGCTTTTATTTTGATGGCAGATGTAAAGCCGGATGACAAGGGAGATGAGATGAGATGAGATAGTCAAGGGATAGAAAATAATCATGGCATGCTAGCTCGGTTTGTAACCCCACAATGAAAGGCTGTTATGAATTCTATCCATTTCACAACAAATGTATGGAATATTAGAGAATATTGTTTAACTGTTGTGCTGCCCTGGATATGCCTATAAGTTTCTTTTCCCCCTATGGTACTGTATGTATAATAAACCACATGTGAACTTCCTGTCATTGACACTTTTCTTTGTTGCTTGTTTTATGACCAGAAAGCTGTTTTGGTAAAATCATTGGGATGTTATGTTGGGGTTGGGGTGATCTACGTTATGAAGAACATTGTACCAAAAAAAATCTTTGCAGGCTGCTGGGTTCTCATCATACTCCTTTTAAGCAATCTTGTAATCATTGGGAACAACAGGGAAGCCTCACCAGAGACTGGCTGTTATTTGTGAAAAATGTATTGCAGGCAGGTTTTTGGCTTGGTGTAATAGCAGTAGTAATTTGTTGAGTAAGATCCTTGTCAAACCGACTGCCCTGGTAGCTGGAGTGAAATTTTGCCTCTGCAGTTGTAGTTTTATAGGCAAAATTGTCCGGAATTAATCGTTTTGGACCATAAATAAAAACTTAATCTTGGGGTTTTAATAAACATAGAAATAAATACAGGTAAAAATCTAAACATCAGCACAATCGGTGTAGTAAACAAACATAACTCTAAGATGTAATAAGTCTAGGCTGAGGTATGCTAATAAAATGTCTAAATAAATATGTATATACAAGGCAATGCAGTGGGCAAAAAAAGAAGTAGGCTAAACAAGCTGCTAGGCTAACTCAATGAAAGGGCAATAGCATATAGTTACAAGAAAGTTAAGTTAAGCCTACAGTATTTGTCACATATACAGTACTGCACAGTAAAATTCTTTCTTCGCATATTCTAGCATAGTTGGGGTCAGACATGTACAGCGCACCTGGAGCAGATTGGGTTAAGGGCCTTGCTCAAGGACACAACAATACAACTTAGTGGAACTGGGGCTCGAACTGCTGACCTTCAGATCAGTGACTCAATGCTTTAACCCTCTGAGCCACCACTGCCTCCAAGCAAATAAGTTAAAACAATAGATGCAAAAGACCAAGCTAGCAGCATAACAGAAGGCAGAACAAACAATGACAAGACAAAAATAAGGCAAAAAATGAAGGAAACACATGATTTCACAAAACAGAGACATTGAGAGATAGACTAATACAAACCTGAAAATGATCTGTGAAATAAGCCTCGGGTGACTGGAGGTTGGTGAAGGTCGAGGACCGGGGATGTGATGCCAGAAACAAAGCTGTGCCATTGTCTTGAATAGTGAATAGCACATTATGCTCTTGTTTTTTGTTTTTGTATGCATCAAATGACAAAGCAAGAAATAAGGTAGGGCATATTTTCTGTAGATTCTTGGTACCTTTATAACCATGACTGCAGTATTTAATATAGCACTGATGGTACAATTGTAAACAGAGGTTGGGCTCGAATGATCGCATTGAGGTACAGTTAGGTGTGATGCTGTGATATTCAATCTTTTCAGCTTCACTCACTGCCTTTAAGTGTGCTCAAAGCAACATAGTGGCATTTTCATAACTAACAAAACAAACTGCAAATATACTGTACTGTATGATTTCCTGCACTCTTCACCCTATTGTCTACAGCAAATTTGTTTTGCCTTTTCATTCCTTCTGTCTGAGTATGCAGGGTATTTCAGGGGACAAGTGAAGTGATTAGCAGGCTAGACCTTCCTTAGAAACTCCACAGAGACAGCATGGATAAAAAAGGTGAAGCTCAGTTACTGGCTTGTACAAGTCTCAGTGACCAAGCATGACAGTAGCTGTCATGTTCGTGGCACCACTCCAGTGATCCATTACAGGAAAGCACCATGGGTGAAATGTCACAGCATCATCTTCTCTTACTGCCCTCCCTCCAGCACCTCCCACTGCTGTCCTGTGGGGAAAAACCCTGTTGAAGGTGTGTTGTCTTGGTAGGGAAGGAGAGACAGAAATGGAAAAGCCCAGGAGAAAAACTGTAAGATTAACACAAAAGCATGTTAGTATTGATAAACAACACATCAAGTTGTCCTAATTAAAATACAAAAACTATTTAAGCATACTGTAAATATGTGGCCTCCTTCTTTATGCTATACACCACTTCTTTTAAACTTTTTCAGAATACAAGTTGGTTCAATTGTGTAGTGACCACATAATTTCCTCTAGAAATAATGTATATAATGTATGTAAATAATGTATTACAGAACACATCCCGGGTTTAGTATTATTTTCATAGACCTCAGTATTGTTTAGAAAAGTTGATTTAGCCAAGTGAAACAAAACCCATAAGCTTGAATCTGACACCAGTTAGCTAAAATCAAAATCGAGCCGACTACATCATTAGTCACATTCCAGTAATCCTTTTGTTTTTGTGCAGCACTCTAAAGATGCATCAACATTCAAGTAAAAGCATTAATTTGTGGGTGACATTTAAGTCAATAATGGAGTTTGAGAGTAGTTGAAGATGTGTGATTGTGTCTGGTTGATGAGGTGCAGCAGAATACATTATGTCATCCAGTCTTTGGGAATATTGCCTGTCCCTATGATATAAAGGGTTTAAAGTCTCATTACTCATTTTTACTTGAGTAATGTCACATCCACTTCCAGGACAATCCACCCAAAACCAAAAGCAGGTAAAAACAAATAGGCTTTTCTTTGAACCATGCAAATTACCTATTATTTAGTGAGTTTAGTCAATCTTTTAATCTTCTATGATAACAATAATAAGCAGAGTATATATAAAAAAAACAATTATTTCACGCATGTTTTGTCAGCAGTTTGGCAAACTCATCAGCTATGAATTGATCTGATTTAGTGGTGTAGTACCTCTATTATATTTAGTTCTAATTTTCTTTGTTTCTGTATGCAGTGTAATCGAGATGTGTGTGTTTGTGTGTGTGTGTGTGAGAGAGAGAGAAAGAGGTGTTGAGAGAACATAGAGTAGTGTGAAACAGGCTTTGTAAGCTCCACTTATTACCTATGACATAATATTTCTCTGCACCTTATGGGGAAAACTCCATATATCAGCTAACACTTTTAGTTTGCATCATATTCTGAATTAGAATCAGCTATTGATAAGTTCAGTTCTCAGTAAGAACTTACAATGCATGCCATTCTCTTTACGCGGAATGTACCTTGTGGGTAAGTACTGTACGTATTTGTATTTTTTTCACCCCTAATTTAAGTTGTATCCAATTACCACTCATCATTGGTAGCTAATACTACCAGTCAGGGAGGGCCACCAACCATGTGACGCCTGCTAGCAGCATTTTTTTTAATTGCTCGCTCCCACACCGTTGGGGGCGGCGTAACACACTTGGAGGACAGCATTATCCTTTCCTTCTGCTTGCGTGGGCTAACAAATGCCTATGACTGGCTGTAAATCCGTGATTGATATGAGAGCGCAAAGTACCTCTCATCCCTCGGCCTTCTTCCAGAAGCGCATTTGTGAGGTCAGACACTGATGTTGGATGAAAAGGCCTGGCTCACAGTCTCTGCTCTAATTCTTCCCAAAGGTGTTCTTTTGGCTTGAGGTCCAAACTCGCTCATCCATGTCTTTATGGACCTTGCTTTTTGTGCTGGTGCGCTGTAATGTTGGAACAGGAAGGGGCCATCTCCAAACTGTTTCCACAAAATGGAAAGCATGAAATTGTCAAAATTTTGTTATACTGAAGCATTAAGAGTTCGTTTCACTAGAACTAAGGGGCCATGCCTAAGGCCTGAAAAGCAATCCTACATCATAACCCCCCCATACACCCCCTCCCCCCCACCAAGCTTTACACTTGGTACAATGCAGTCAGACAAGTACCATTCTCCCAGCAACCACCAAAACCCAGACTCGTCCATCAGATTGACAGACAGAGAAGTGTGATTTGTCACTCCAGAGAACACATCTCCACTTCTCTAGAGTCCAGTGGCAATGTGCTTTACACCACCGCACCTGATGCTTTGCATTGCACTTGTTAGTGTAACCCATTCCTTGAAGCTCTCTACACACTGTAATCTGAAGACCACATGAAGTTTGAAGGTCTGCAGTTATTGACGCTGCAGAAAGTTGGTGACCTCTGCACTATGTGTCTCTGCATCCGCTAACTCCGCTCTGTGATTTTACGTGTATTGCTGTCTTTTCAAATCGCTTACACTTTATTATAATACCGACAACAGTTGACTGTGGAATATTTAATAGCGAGGCAATTTCACGACTGTACTTATTGCACAGGTGGCATCACTATACCATGCTGGAATTCACTGAGCCCATTCTTTCACAAATGTTTTGTAGAAGCGGTCTGCATATCTATGTCCTTAATTTTATACATCTTTAACCATGGAAGTAATTGAAACACCTAAATTCAATTATTTAGATGGGAGAGTGAATACTTTTAGCAATACAGTGGGGGAAATAAGTATTTGATCCTCTACTTTTCTAAATTTGTCCACTTACAGTACAAAGAAATAAAGGGTCTATAATTTTTATATCATAGGTTTATGGTAAAGGATTGAGACAGAATATCAACCAAAAATCCAGAAAAAGCACATGATACAAATGTTAT
>JAOVVA010000041.1:18238703-18255968 GCA_028565275.1 Leiocassis micropogon | reverse complement strand
AGATGCCCTTCCTGATGAAATCCTCCCATTTTTAAACCAGGCATGGGACCAGCACTAAGGGTGTCTTGCAGCCCTGTTGACTGGGGGTGGGGCACTGGCTAGGACATGAACCTGGGCCATCCATATGGCAGACAAGAAGCCTACCACTGAACAATTAATGCCGCTTTGCTGTAATCAACGTGTATATTACATTTTCTGAGATTATCAGAGTTGCAATAAGGACTGAATTTCCTAAGGGTTTTGCACCTTTAAAAAAGAAAAGAACAAAACTCTTACTGTCACTACTTTAAAACCACTGCTAATGTTTGAGTTGAACTGCTCTTTTACTGCTTAGATGCAGATTAAATAGTTCCTTTAAAGAAAATTTATAAGTATCATTAATCTTATTTAAATCTCGAGGTGGATGCATTTATAGTGTATACAGTATATGGTACTGTTTATAGGTAGTGCTTAAAATATCAGTGAGAGCTATCTTTACCACTGTTTACTTTATTATTTTTAATGAAATGTACATACGGCATACATTTATATCTTTTAAGGCGCTGACAGCAGCAGTTCAAAAGTCTGCCATACAGTTTGTTTTCTATTTAAACCCAGTATCAGTTGCTCAATTTGCCAGCTGCATGCTATACCCTATTATGTTTTTGTTAAGCAATAGGTGGAGACTGCCTATTGTGTGATTTTGTGCTTGCAGCATTTTTCTAGATTTTCTTTCACAGATAAATATTTTGGAAGCCTTATTACATAATACCTCTTTGTATTCCTTTTCTATTTAAAATTGTTTTTGTGCTAAAATACAGCATTTTCTCATTTTATTAGCCAGATAGTGTGCATAATATGCAGTTTGTAATGTCGGGCTATTGTTTATTTAACAGAGAAGAAACATGGAAATGGTGTTTTCAGTATCAATGTGACAAGCTTCAATATGACAAGCTTGTTAAATCAAGTGTAAACTCGTCTCATGGCAATAGGACTTGATGTACATTTTACACAAATGGAAAAGCAATGTTTTTTTAAATGGCCTTGGCGGAAAAGCAAGGATGTCAAAAGAAAAGAATAAGAGACTTAAAGTAGGTGTCCTTGTGACAGCTCCCTGAGGGCCACTGTCTTTTATAGCAGAAAAGTTAGTTTTGTGAGATATCTCAGTGCCTCTTTTCCCCTTTGATTGGGGCTGTTTTCATTTATAAAATGTCACAAAATGGAAAATCCAACGTTGTGTTTTTTTTATTAGAAAACTATGAGACTATAAAAACTAAAAAGCTGAAATTACTGGAATTGGGTTAAGAACTATCCAAAATGTTAATAAAATCTGGAAGGATGGTGCTGATCCATCAACTTCATGGAAGAAATGTAGTTGGATGTATGAATAGAGATCTCTTAAAAACTTGAAGTTGCATTATTAAAATAATTTAGAACAGTAGAAATCAGAGCTATGTTTAATAGTAAAAATAAGCATTTCCACATGAGCAATTAACTCACAGGATTAGGACTCATCGGCTGTATGGCTGTAAAAAAAAAAAAAACTCACTTGTTAGTAAACACTAGAAATGAATTGGGAATTTCAGAAATGAAAAGGGAGCATAAAGTGGGACTTTGAAGCAATAGACAAAGGTCATGTGGCCTGACGAGTCCAGATTTACCAGTCCAGATTTAATTTTATTTAAATTCGAATTTTAATTGTCACATACACGACCACACAGTATGAGAGTCAGTGAAATGCTTATACGACTGTCTGTGACTTATAAAAGAAAGGTAAGGTAGAATATAAAGATAGAAAAAGAAATGTACAATACATTTAAATTATTTAACATTTTGGGATAAAATTACAGTACAGTACAAATCTACAATTTACAAGTAACAATAAAAAGTATAATTAAAATAGAAAAATATAAAAAAAATTTAATGAGTGTCAAGGTAAGGTAAACAACATATTAGAGTGTGCAACTTTTTTAGAATAAACAAATAAAGAAAAAAAAGAAAATACTATGATTATTATTATTATTATTAGTAGTAGTAGTAGTAGTAGTAGTATTAATAATAATAATAATAATAATAATAATATTAATAATAATAACAACAATAATAATAATAATAATAATAATAATATGAATAATAATAATAATAATAATAATAATAATAATAATAATAAATTAATAAATCAATTGCCAGGAAGTGTTATTTACTTTTATAACCAGCACATTTGTTAAAAAAAATTTTTTTTCTTTTATCCAGTGTTGAAAGGATTGCTGTATATTAGGAAGATTACCCTTTTGTTTTTGAATAATGTAACTAGTGACTTGAGTCTCATAATACATAATTGTCATACTGTGGTTGTCTGTCAGTTTTGTGCCTGCTTGCCTCAGCAGCTCTGTCTTACAGTAAAGCAGAGGAACCTAAAACTGTCACTGCCTAAATGACATAGACGTTTGGACATTATGCATGTCGAATTCAAAACAGTCTGCTGCACATGCTAAATTGTTCCTGGGGGATACTGATGTGTTAAACAGGCGAACACAGCATCCAGCCTCACAAACACGATCATTCTTGTTGAAATAACACTGGTGAGAGATGTTTCATTCCTGTCACACTAATTGAGTATTAGGCATTATGAATGAACGCTAACATGTTTCTCATTTGGTAATCTCAAGGGATTCGATTTTGCAAAGTGTGGAGTCCTCTTGATATTAAGCTTGGTATTTCTAAAGTCTCAAGAGAGCTCTTGTCTGGAAAGAGAACGATTCATAATTGAAGTGGAAATAAAAAATTTAAAAAGCTAAATTATATGAAGTTTGAAATGGGAGAAAAGAAGCCTAGTACACATTGCATTTAATCTATTCTCCGTCATTATGAACTATATTTAATAATTTTATTATTTTTGTTTATATCACAAAATATAATGTAAAGTAAGGAAAAGCCTTAATTATACAAAAATAATACAGCACTAAATATAAATATAAATTGAACAGGAGAGAGCGAACACTTCATTTTTACATGTACTGTTCACGGACCTCTCTTAGGGAGACTCGCTGATGTGAAGGAACGGAGGAGAAGAAGATGGGCCGGTAGGGAGGAGATTAGTGTTTGGAAGGAGAACCCTTCCATAATAACACTGGGTAATTCTCCTTCAGGGGTTTTCTCTCCTTTTCGTTTCTTGGCCTCTGGTTTGTATGCGACAGCCGATTTCACTAAAAATCTTTTCAGATACATTTGTTATTCCTGTGTTGCACAAAAAGACGCTCCGTTATCGTTCTTATGATGTAGCACTCAGTTTAGTTTAATTGATACTTCTCGGCAAAGGCTTGGATGTCACTCCACACACATCCTTTTATCATGTGTGACTGTTGATCGAGTAAACTGATGCTGGGCGAAGCAATCATGCTTTTTTTTTCAACTGATAGCTGTGGCTTGGGGTGGCGGTCTCCTAGTCATGTTGCATGGAGGAGGTCGTGAACAGAGATTTTTTTTTTTTTGGTCGTATTCTGGAGCATTTCTACTGTAAACTGTTTACATATGCATTTTTTTGTCATGGTATACAATACCTTCCTTATTGCAACAACCTATAATCATTTGCTCATTTGCCCTCATTGTATTCACTGTATACTGTTTATACTGTGTATGCAAATGATTTTGCACTGTGAAAATGCACTTCTGGTTAGATGCTAACTGCATTTTATTGCCTTGTACCATACATGTGTAGTAAAAATAAAGTTGAATCTAATCTAATCAAATCTAATATTTTATATTAAAAAATTGTAGCCGGTTATCACAGGACTTAATCAAGTTGGTAGGTGTTATCTGACTTACTGTATTAGGCAGGGCTGATTCTATAAGGGGGGAGGCCATGGGGTGGTCCTGAATAGATAATAAATAGATAATAAATAGTGTCGGGTAAATATAGAAAATTTTTGAGTAAAGATAGTAAATATCAGTTGTTTTTATGAATAAATGTACAAAAATCTTTTCCAAAAAATACTAATGATTTTTAGACTCCCACCCCCCCTTAGACTTTTCTAAAAAACAATAGGACAATTAAGACATTAGGACTTTTCTCAGGACAAGAAAAGTTGCCGTGGTAATACCCAACAACTATGAACTTCTTTAAGCAGCTGATTCAGGAAATGGAAATAAAGCTAATGAATGCCAAAAAGAAAGCTATAAAAAAAAATCTAAGTGCTTTCAGCTCACAATTTTCACTGTCAAGGCAAGATAAGGAGGACCCAGAAAAATATTCTGCCTGTCTTCTTGACCAAAATGCAAAGCAAAACCCTGATATAACACAAAGGACCTGCAACATTACAGTACATGCACAAACATTATCACCATGAAAGAGCCATCAGAAGCTAACTTGTGACTTTATTATTATGATATATGAAAAACAATATCTAGACAAGCCAGGGCCAAGTGCTTGTGACACTTGTGGATTCAGGGTGATGAAAGATGTAGACAGTGGGGTTGCTGTCAGTCAGTTTTCTCTTTATTGTATTGGAAGTTCTCATCGTGAACCTTATTTTATCCAGATCTTATTGTGAAAGCCATGCATCCACGCACACCCCCACATGCACTGTCACTAGATTTTGGGCTTTACTCTCTCTGGTCACTCTTTCTCTTTCTCTCACCTGTCAACACAAAAAAAACAATTGGCAATAAATAAACCTGATAATGAGCTACAGGTGAAAAGCATTATGTGATACCTGCCAGCTTCAACAGCTCCCCTCTGGTTACATTATATTCTAAACCATGCCCCTGCTGCCACAATACTGTATATAAAAAATTAGCAATTATTAGTAAATTTTATAGCCAAATGTTATATCAAGAAAATGAAGCTAAATCAACACTGGCTTTTACAGCAGTACAATGATCAAAAAAAAATAATACATCAAAATACATCATGAACTACTTCATGAATGCAGGACATACCACCATGCAAGATGTGCATGCAAAATGGTCCAAGAACATATCTGGAAAAGAAATGTTCTTCAATTAAAGAGTGTGAAAATACATTAGACAAAAATATAAAGACTCCTGGCTACTTACAGTACAGAAAGCATGTGAAATCTGTGATATTTGCCAAGGGGGATATTCTAAGTGCTGACTAAGTTAGTTAACTAAGACTTATTGTTGGCTTTTTCTCTAATGTTGTTCTTCTTAGTAGTAGTAGTAGTAGTAGTAGTATTGAGTTTAATAATCTAATTAATATATATAGGCTACCACAACATTGACATTCTAATGTGGCTAATGAATGTAAAGTAAGTTAGCAATATCATGCAATGTTCCCAGGCAGATGTGTGCAGACATGAAAAGGAGATAGCAACCGATGTCTGAAGTCTAAAGACACTTTTTCGGTTTATGCTAATGTCTTCATTACTGTAGCACACAGAGCTGTAGATCAGGGCAGATCTGTTTTTAGTGGCAGGCAAATGAAAGAACACCATGACCATTAAATAAAGATGACCATCCTCCCCCTCATGCTTTATTAACCATGGGCATCAATCAGGGGAGTCGGAATAGGAAAATGCTATTCCAACAGGCTTTTGCCTAGAGACATGACCTTTCACTACTAAAGGTCACACTGCTTTACTGTCACTGTATGATACAGTGTGTTTGACCATTGCAAAAGTCATTTAACATGGTTTAAGAGCCCTTGTTCGAAACCATTTGTATATGCTTTCATTGGTTCTACAAAGGCCAGACAGATTTGCAGGGTTTGTGATTTTAAAAAAGATAAATAAATCATGTGATATATTTTTCCACCTATAATGGGATATAGCAACCAAAAAAAACATGTAACAATTAGAACTATTTTAGGCCAAAAAAAAAAACAATGTTCACATTCAAAATCATGTATAAATATACAGTATGTATGATACACCTGGTGTTAATGAAGCAATTCTCATTAACCGCACATAGAGATCAGCTGTGTCTGTGGGAATTTTATGGCATCTTCCAGGACTCATCAATCTGAAACCATGGACCCCAAAGAGCTTTCAAGGCATTTATGGGATTTTTGCACCTCGAACCCTTCCACTTTTGTTCTTAGTGAATCAATATTGTTTTTAAATATTTGGGCTCATGTGATTGGACCATTCTCACGAATCTTATTAACGGTCAGCAGATTGTTAGTTAATGTATTGAATGGTGATTGACGTAGAAGCCAGCTAAATAGGAGAGGAAATTCTGTAATTTCTTTCCTAAAATACCCCTTCTCAAGGCGATCGGACGAAGAAAGAAAAAAAGGTAAAGGGCTTGGACAAGATCGATCTGATCTGCTAATTAAGCAGCAATCAAGTGATCACGGCCGAGCTTACACTTATGGCAAGCGGAGCTGCTGACTGAATGCGATGTGAGTCATGCCTTTATTTTATACTAGTAGTAATGATGCTTAATCACCTGATAAAATACTATTTACAGGTGATTATTAAAAGTTGAATTTTATTTGTGCCCCCCCCCAAAATTTTTTTGCATCAGCCACCATTGATAATGACCCAAAGGACAACTCTACAATGATCTCGAGGTTTTGTTTGTTTGTTTTTTTTTTTTTGCTAGGAAGAGTGTAAAAAATTGGCAAATCAATAAAGTATGTAAAGATGTTAAGTTCATTTAAAATTGCAGTACGAACCCATGCAACTACTACAGTAATTGCAAAAAGGCGCAATATATTACTGGTAATGCATGCACGATCACTAATTCATGTGGAGTTTTGCCTGAAGTACTCTATAATAAACATGACCTATTACAGTAACTCAGAAAGTCATGCTAAAACAAAATCTTCATTCACCAGTGCATTGTTAGTTTTAATCTAGTGGCATGTGTGTGGTTTTGGGGGCCAGGAAAGGCTAATTAGGCCTTTTTGGAAATGTATATAAAGAGTTAATAGCAAGCGTTCGCATGCATCATGCTGAATAAGGAAACGTCACAGAGACAAGAAAATCACAGATGAGGTCAAGTACTGTATTACTTGGCAAAGGTGGCCATGTTGTAGTGATTTCAGAAACTAATAAACTGATGAGATCTAAGTTTTCTTTATGCAGCTACTTCTAGTTTCTTAATTATAAATTTCTGAAAGCCCTTATTATTATTATTACTTTAATTAACTTATAATTCTTTATTCTTATTATTCTTATTATTATATCTCTTTAAAAAATACAGGTTGCACAGTAGTAGGCATGGCCTGCAAAGTGTGTAATGTGTGCTATTACTTTTCTAAGGAATTGGACCATGGTTCACGAAAAATGCTTGAAAATCCCTACAACTTTGTAAAGAATCAATACAGAATATTAACCTCTTCAAAACAGCCCTGAACAAGCCCTAGTGAAAATGAAAGTGTGGTAGAAGTGAATCAGCAAAAATGGAGAAGATTGTTTAAATAGTTTGGATGTTACAGTATCAAGCTGTTTAAGAAGTGACACCAAACCCAAAATCCTATTGACATGAATGGACTCGACATTCCAACAATTCTTCCAATTTATTTTAACTTTTTTTTAGCTTGTTCCCAAAACCACAATTGTTGGAGTACATGCACGCCAAACTTCACTCTAAGCAAGGGTAAAACCTCCTGCCAGTAAAACAGACTATTGTTTCTAACTGTATGGGGAAGTTAAGCTGTGATATTCAGTGGATGTTTCTGTCAGTGAAAGCTCTGGAATGAAGGGTTGCCATGGGGAAAAAAACACAAGCCTCTCAAAGCACCCGACACACACAAACTGGGAGCACATACAGAGCTGGTGGCCATATAAAAAGCTCTGTAGGAGATAGGAATGATCAGTTTTCATTGACACTGTATGCCACAAAAAAGCATTGCTTCTTCTTTTACTGTACTGTATGTAATTTGCATTTGCTCAACATAAATAAATGTAAATACTAAATGGTACATTGTATGTTAATGGCACTGTAATTTAAATTGCAATGTGTATCAAAATAATCGAAATATGAATTTTTAATCAAATTGTGCAGTTGGTAGACTCTTACCCAAAAAGACTGCATGCTACAGTATATTACAAGCAAAAGGTGACTTATGAAAGTAAAAGTTAAGAAGTGCGGAAAAATATGCAACCAGGTTATTACAGATTTTTATTATTTTATAACAGATTTTATTTATTTTTTTATTTTTTTATTTATATTTCTAATTGTTTATATTGCTTTAATTGGAGTCTTAGCAATATCATACTATAGTTACTTCAACAATGCCTGTCACATGGCAATAGGAGGATGTGTTACTGTACATGGCAATGTCCCCACTTTTTTTGTTTCTCGCTTAAGTCTAAAGGAGTATTTTTCTTTTATTTTGTTTCGTATTTTGATCCATACACATTTTACACATAACCCTTACACATAACATAACATCTACAGATAAAATTATTCTCACTCACTCATCGTCTATACTGCTTTATCCTGTATTCAGGGTCGTGGGGGGCTGGAGCCTATTAGGGCACGAGGTGGGGTACACCCTGAACACCCTGGGTACCAATCCATCGCAGGGCACACACCCATATACACACTCACTCACACAGTACGCCAATTAGCCTAATCTGCATGTCTTTGGACTGTGGGAGGAAACCGGAGTACCCGGAGGAAACCCACCAAGCATGAGGAGAATGCAAACTTGAAGTTTGCACATGCAAACTCCATGCACACAGAGATGGGAATCAAACCTTGACCCTGGTGGTGCAAGACGACATTGCTAAACACCACACCACCGTGCCGCCTGGTAAAATTATTATACAGTATATACTTAAATTTGATAAAATGGTTCACTCTTGTTCACTGTGTTAGGTGAATCCGAACACTTTTAGTTTCCACTACCACTGCCACACTATAAGGTTCATAAATTATAGCATCAAATGCATCACTTCTAATAATAAAGATTTTAACATTTGCATCACAAACAGGTGAGAGTAAGAGCACCGATCTCTTCTTCAAATGTGCCAAATGTGTCATAAATAAGCGGTAAATCCTGCTTAACATGCATATATAATAAATAAATAAATAAAGTCTAAGTCTGAGATGCTTTTGACAAATGCTTTCTGTTACTACAATGTTATTTTTTTTCCTTACAGTATAAAAATCTTTGTGGAGCTTTAATAAATCCCTACACACATAGCTCATTACAGAACCGTAACCATGGCTTTCTCTTTAGGGTAGAAGAGTCCATTTTGAAATTTCATTCCTTTCCTTCCCCAGATGGTTCCTAATGAGAGAGAGAAGTGATCTAATTTCAGGTGGCATCATAACAGCTGAGCCTTTCTGAGCATCACAAGCCCAGTTTATATTTGCTTGGATATTTTCTGTCATCAGATAAACATATTTAATGCTGTTTATTCAAAATAATAATATCTACTCCGATGCTTATTTAGCTTTCATATACAGCATGGTGGCCAGAAATGATAAATGCATTTTATATGGACACTATTAAACCAAGCACCACAGCATATATATGTATATTGGCCAATATTAGCATTTCAAGCAAGTATACAGCCTGCTTTTTGCTTCAAACAGCCACTGAGTTTTATTTGCATCCACGTTCTATGATGCCAGTGTGATGAAAAATATGCAGTGGTTTCATTATAAGTCATGATAATCAAACAAAATCACAGAGCAAACTCCAGTCTGTTAAGCACTGATTACATACTGTACATTACACAGTCACCACTGAACACACAATGTTTTATTCTTATGATCACATGTCTACGTAATTCTCTGAGTCACAAAGGGGAAGTAAAAAAAAACTTCATTTTCATGATCATAGATTAAACAGGAGGTTTGCAAGACATAAATAAATAGCAAGCCTAATGTAAAATTGATTTCCTCATTATCTATCACTCATCTGCTGATATATAGATGTAGATAGATATGTAGATGACTTGAAGCCTGATTATAACTATTTCCTCACTTCAGTTATGTTTTTTTTGTGGCTTTCTGACAAAGTGGTTTGTTAAAATGCAGACTGAACTATTGTGTCCAAGAGGCTGTTAAATATAATTTAGTGTCTAGAGCTCAAGGGGGTAGTTGGACATGGATCTATTTTAAGCTCTGTCCATAAGTGCACTTTTATCACCTAGACTATTCAATTGCTCTCTTTGAATAGTCTTTGATAAAAAGAGGGTTTTTTTAATTATTTATTTTTTTTATTACACATCCTTGATGTGTAACCCCTTCTGAAAGATGCATCAGGATTTGATTCTATCATAAAGTACTTAACCATAAGTGCAATCATTATTTTCTTGTATTTGTCTTGAGTTATTGCCTTTTTTCTCAAAGGTATGCCACTACATTGGTAGTACCAGTTCATGCATTACACTTAAGAACTAAGTACATTCATGAGAGCACTTAAAGTGTGAGTAGTTGTGATGAGCGATAAACCACAATTGGTCTAAGGCTCTGTTAAAAATCAGTAAAACATGGACAGGTGGGCTTTGACACCAGACATTGCTGCTCATTAAGCCATAATCATCAGTTACACATAAGTTGGAGTTACCAGGCTCTTGTGAGTTCATCACACAAGAGATGAGGGTATAAACCTACCTGTGCTTAAATTTTTATTTTATTATTTCTGTTTACTAAATTAACATTCCAACTGGCTAGGACTACAGAGAATATTCAATAAATTCAACATCAATTTAATAACCAAATTACTGTGACAGGCTGCAAAGTGCTAAAGACAAATTTTAAAAAATCGTTGTTTATGTAACATCCTCAGCAGCAATCTCATTTCCCCTCTCGTCTGTTCCAACCACTCAGCAATCAGCATCACCACTATACTAATCACCGGCCTGATTATCTGTCATCATCTATATCTGTTTCTCACCGGTTCATGCCTTAAGTTAGATGTTTTTTTTTATGGTTAAATGATTGTAAAGTCACTGTGTCGCTTAACAAACAAAAAACAGTCCTCTAGTCAGGTACAGCGTCTGGATTGAAAATAAGAGACATAAAAGTCAGTGAGGAAGCCGGAAGAACTATTCCTCAGGAGTATATAAAAAATATAAGACAGTTTAAGCAAAATATGAAGAAAGGAGGGGTGACTTAAGACCTTGGCACAGCACTATAGTAGTCAGCATTCCATTATGAGTTAAAGAGCACTAGCTTATTCCTTGGAACAATAGGAACCCTGGTGATGATGTTAACTGAGGCCATGGAGTTTAGTGGGTGCTTGTTACAGACTCTCATTTATCATTTATCCCATGTTCTGTTCATCATCATTTATCATTGATAATACAAAATATCATTTAACATTCAAGGTCCCGTGGGGGTGGAAATAACAAATATCCTCTGATAAGAAGCGTGAAAAATGTGTGAAATAAAAATGAAAAAAAAAGGGGGGTTAGGAATGTAATGTGTATTACCTCTGTATGGTTATATCAGATAGTCAAATATTTTGGTCTGTCTTGTTTGGCATGGGTACTTTTTGTTACTTTGGTCTCACTCCTACTCTGGCAGCTATTTCAAATTGTATGAGGATCTGGGGCATGAATGTTGGCAGTCGGATTTTAAAGAAGAATGAGAGCAGAGACTTAAAATAATACACAGTTTCCTATGAACGACTTTATTGTTTGAGCAAGTTTATATGGTACGAAGGTAAACATTTATGCTCTTTTTTATGTTATGTTATGTCACACAGTATAGGCTTTATATTATATATATATTGTATTCTATAGTATTGTGTATATTGTATTATATAGTGTAAATGTTTTTTGTAATTATTATGTTCAAAACGTTAGTATAGTATTGAAGAGGAGAGAAAAAAATAAATGATTGTAATTTCTACAGTTTTGAATAACATGGTGTCGCTGAGCTTCTATGGGTCAGCCTGCTATGGGCTTTTTGGTCAGAATTGTCAGGAAATTTACAAACATGTGTCATATGTCGGCTTAGATATGTCAATTATAATCCCTTCTTTCTAAACTGCAGGCACAAAAGAAGTCCATCTAGAGTATATAGTGACATGTAGACTAGCAGGGGAGAGAGAGAGTGAAAAAGCCCAGTATGACTAGTTCATTATGTTGCTTATGTGCTGTTTCTGATACCGCACAACATGTTAACTTTGGCAGATCTCTGATGTGCACTGCTTCATCACAGTGAGACCTTACCAGCTGTAATGGCATCTAAAATAAAATGTATTGTTAAAATTAAAACAAAGAAAGATTAGCTCTTTCTCCTAATTTAGTCTTGATAAATAGCATTGGTGTACACAATAAAACTTTTATTCTCATAATACTTCTGTAATAGCATAATGACAGTAGATTATTTATTTGCCTACATTATGCACTTGGTGTGCAGTATGCTGCTTGGAACATAGCCTTGGCTTCTCGTTGTGTATTGACTTGGCACTCTGAGCTGTGAGATTAATCTGCACCATGCAGCACAACTCGCGTTATGAACTGTTCTTCTGTGACTAGTTTGCAATAGATTTTCTCAGAGAGGGTGAAATTTTTCAATTTTATATTCAGCACCTTAGAATTATTACCAGGAATTTAAGTCTTGAGCTTTCCCTAGCCTTGTAAAATATGAGGACTTTTGATTGTGCAGAACAGAACAGTTATGAGAGTAAAAAATTTGTTTATATACTTTTCTGTATATAATTTGTTTATATACTTTACAATCCCCTTTAACACTAATGCACTAATCCGAGCATTTCATTAGTGCTTGGATACCATTTAGGTATACAGTTTTGTCAGTACACTATGGGGAAGATCAGAGTGCATGCTTCACATCTGGAACACTGGCCTCCTTGAATGGCCCGAACATGTGCAAATCACTTGGAACAAAGTCAGAACAGCTTTGCGCCAAGTTCCTGTATTATGCAAGTGGTGCTTTGGACAATATGAGGTTGTGCATTGTCCTGCAAAAACAGAACACCTGTGGTGCACCTTTTGGAGCTACACATGCTGCTCCTGAGCCCCCAGTGATCCAGACCCCCTCTGGCCTCTGCATCTCTTGTCAGTCTGGAGCCGAACTGGACTCCATGTTAACTTAGACATCTTCTGTTATATTGAACTTCCAACTGCCTAACACACAGTATCACTGCAAAGCAATTCCTGCTATCCGTTATCACCTAAATGAGGATGGGTTCCCTGTTGAGTCTGGTGGCTCTCCAGGTTTCTTCCTTTTGCCATCTCAGAGAGTTTCACCCTCAGCTGGCTCATCAAGGACAATCTGAGCGTTATGATTTATCCACATTTTCTTACATATTTTACACATTTCCATTATTTTCTTTTGATTTTGTAAAGCTGCTTTGAGACAATGACCAGTGTTAAAAGTCCTATATAAATAAAATCTAATTAAATTGAATTGAATTGAATTGAACTGAATTGGGCAGCACGGTGGTGTAGTGGTTAGCACTGTTGCCTTGCACCTCCAGGGTCCGGGTTCGATTCCTGGCCAGGCTCGATTCCCGTCTCTGTGTGCATGGAGCTTGCATGTTCTCTTCGTGCTTCAGGGTACTCCGGTTTCCTCCCACAGTCCAAAGACATGTAGGTTAGGTTAATTGGTGTTCTTAATTTGCCCATAGTGTGTGAATAAGTGTGTGTGGGTGTGTGTATGTCTCTGTGCCTTGCGATGGATTGGTACCCTATCTGGGGTGTACCCTGCCTCGTGCCCTAGATCTCCTGGGATAGGCTCCAGGCTCCCCGCGACCCTGAATACAGGAATGTTCAAGAGAACGACTGCAGTGGGCTCCAAGACACCTCAGCTGGGATCATCATTCACAGACGTACAGAGTTCTTTAAAATGTTTGCACAATTTAAATGTTTTACTGTAGCTAAGAGTCTCATCACCATATTGTGCACAAAGTCTTCTATAAAAGTCAATCAGTTTAGTTCAGAAGAAAATCCATCATAACTCCCCTCGTATTTTGCAGTATTTGGCAGAATATTTTAAAGAAATATGTTGTTTTAAAACTGGATTTAAATTATTGTCAACTTTTACTTTTATGCCTGAACAAAAAATTCAATTAAAAAACTAAACATTAAGCATTTCTTAAAGCCAACAGACAATGCTGCATACTCAGAAGAAGAAAAAAATAGTGGTTTTGTTATGTTGTGTGTAGGGTTTTTGCTTGCATGGTTTGTAAATTTACTTGTTTTATGGGTCAGATCAGTTATGGCTTTAATAAAGCACATGCCTTATTTTGGAAGATATAGGGTACGGTGCTTAGGACAGCAGACTAAACACCATGGTATTTTACAGCCTGTCAGCCTGTGGTAGCCTGCAGTCTTGATGCAGGCTGAGCTTGTTCACTCATTTATAATATCTCATCCTGAAGCTTTGGTCCATTTCAGATTTATACTCTATATAGCTTTGTAATTTAAAGTTATTTTCTTCTTCTTCTTCTTCTTCTCCTACTTCTTCTTCACCATTATTATTATTATTATTATTATTATTATTATTATTATTATTATTATTATCATTATTATCAATAATAATAATAATAATAATAATAATAATAATAAATAATGACAAAACTGAGATGCCTATGCAACTGCCTATTAAACTGATAATTACGACATTATCCATTCACAAAGTCAAACACATGTTTTGTTTTTCTATCCTTTTTGGGAAATGTACCATGTTTTTACCACTACATATGTCCTTGCATTATGTAACTGTTAAAGAAAGTAGTAAAAGAAGATCTAGATAATACACATTATTTGTGAGTTGGATGCAAGAGATAAGTACTGGTACCTTTTTACTTTGTAAACAGAAGATATATGCAGTTCAACAGCATTAGACATATATACACACTTCAGCTGTGTATTTATAGCTCATACACAAAAGCATTAGAACAAGGCAATGTGTCTGTAATTTAACCAAATCTCTTCTTCCCTTCTACCTGATAATTATCCAATGTCTTTAAGAGAAAATTTTACTGATGGAATTGAATTATTTTAAACATAAGACATAATACAGGTTAAACAAAGTAGGTGACTGAGCCCTTAGTGGGGCTAATTTTATATATCAGGATGCTATATTGATGTGTTACTTAAAAAGGACAGGGTACCCTTCTTTTAAAGATTAATCCTGCTTATACAGCCATTTTTTCAATTGCCTTCAGTGACTCAGACAAGTTAACCAAGAACAATTCTGCAACAATCATAAATCTTTCATTTTTTGGGCCTGTTGCCATGAATGCAACCTTGAGTATTAACCACAGAAAATCAATACAGCTTTAACTCATCAGCATCTGGGCAAGTGTGTTACCTTCAGAGGTTTCAATCTAATTTGATTACCTGTGTGACTCAACTTACAGTATCATGTTAATACAACATGAGATGCTGAAACCACACCAAATAGACACTAAAAAACTTAGAAACCCAAAAAAGCTTCTCCTGGAACCTTTTCATAAATGTTTATGTTATAATGCAAATAAATGGGAAAAAAAAACTTAAAACTAAATAAAAATTTCCTATTAAAGTACTAAAATCCACCAGAACACTCATATATCTTTCCAACAGTAGTTATTCAATATTTTTTAGTATGTATTAATAATGCATGATATGATTCAACTGACAAATAAAGGGCAACTTAAAGTACATGTCTAACTTTGTTAAACATGTACTGTAAGAGCTGTTTCTTATTATTGTTATTATTGTTTAGTTTACATTTAGTTGCAGGAAAGCGGTATCTTGGCATGTAATTTATATAAAATTATCTTCTACAGTAAAAAAGAAAAGAAAAAAAGAATAATGCACTTAAAAATACTAAAGCATTATACATAAGCAATCTGTTACAAATGGACAAAATTTCACAATTTAAATGTTAAACTTTTTATTAGAAGTTTGTTTTGTCCATACAGTATGGATGCCAGTAATTCCACAATCCTCTCTTCAGTAGAGTCACTGAAAATACTTCATATTCTTTTAAGTGACTTGCCTTTAGAACTAATTCTGAGTCATCATTTGGTTTGGATATGAGCATTTATGTTTTGATGTTCCCACGATGTCAAATATTCAGTCGTTCAGTAAATATGACAAAAATCGATGTAATTTTTACACACAGGCAAAAAGAATTTGTGTTAATTAATTGCTTGTTCTGTGCTAAATAAATTTGTGAAAATTCATGTTATTTATTTATTTGTTTGTTTGCTTGCTTGTTTGTTTGTTCATTTGTTTGTTGAAAGAGCTCACAAAACTCACTCACTTACTCACACATTTTGTCTATATTGCTTTATCCTGTGTACAGGGTCGCGGGGGCCTGAAGCCTATCCCAGGAAACTTAGGGCCTGAGGCAGGGTACACCCTGGACAGTGTGCCAATCAATTGCAGCTCGCAAAACTTAAAAAATAATGTTTACTTGAACTAATTGCATAGTATAGTGGGGGCATGTTTTTTAACCTCCTATTGCATATGCATTTGCTCAACGTTTTATAAAAGTGTAACAAATGTGTTTTTAGTAATTCTTGCTTTGAGGCCTAAGGATGTACTTTTATGAATTTTTATGTTTTAAACAATCAAATGTTTGGTTAAAGGTTTCTTTGTTCACCTGCTTTCTGTGATTTAATCAAGTTTAAATGAGGTTTGTGTGCATGTGTGTGGGCACACATGTAAGTCTTTATCAAGGCTGGTCTAAGTGCTTTTAGCCACTGGCATTATTTAAGGTCTTCACAGCCAATGAGTGTTAGTGGAAATGGTCAAACGATGTGTCGCATTGCAATTCGTATAGTTAAATTCAGCTCCCTTGCATGAAATCAATAAGCTGAATGTTTTTTTATACAAAACACGATATGTTGGATTTAATTATTTAGTTTTTGCAATTTAATTCAGATTTGAGTAGAATGTACTTTACAATTTTTCATTGCTATTTATTATTTTAGGGAAAGAATCCTTGGTGCCATGTAAACATTTCTATAAATGTGTATGGTAAAATGTACTTAGGACTATACGTGTTTAAATTTTTGCCATGCAGAGTAGATCACACTCTGCTGTATTGTTTTGTTTTGTTGTTTCTCAGTGTAGTTTATTAAATGATTTGTGATCCTTTCAAATGAAGAAATTGGACAAGTTAAATATTCCTTGCCGTGCAGACAGCATGACACAAGGAGCATGAGGCACTTGAAAGAAGTATAGCAGAGATCAGTAGAACAGCATGAACCGCAGCAGTACTCCAAACAAGGACTTACCTTGTCTCTGTATTTATTTATGCAGTATGTAGTTTTTTCCATATATTTTTTTTCTTGCCCAAACAGCTTTCACATAAATGAGGCCTAACTGCATTCAGAGTTTTTAATTCCTTTCTGTACAATCTGTAATTTATCCTGAATAATATATCCAGCTT
>JAOVVA010000041.1:18198827-18209668 GCA_028565275.1 Leiocassis micropogon | reverse complement strand
TATATAACAAAGTATTGAGATGAAATTTTGTTATTGACCAAATACTTATTTTCCACCATAATTTGCAAATAAATTTTGTGTCTCATATTTGAGGTATACCTATGATAAAAATTACAGGCCTCTCTCATCTTTTTAAGTGGGAGAACTTGCACAATTTGTGGTTGACTAAATACCTTTTTGCCCCACTGTGTGTGTATGTATATTTATATATATATATATAGTCCCGCTCTGGGGTGATTATCGCTGGTTTCAAAGGCGAAGCAGTCACTAACAAACGATAACATTTCCCCTAACGTTAACTTATACTTTATCTACCTTGGCATACACTGTAGGTTGGCGTGTCTTCACGCGTCTTGCGATTTGGCTGTGTTTTTTCCACCTAGATCATCAATGCGATTGGCTGTGTTTTTTCCACCTAGATCATCTCTCCTCTTTCTTCCCACCTGACAGGCCGCCGGTGAAGTTGAGGCTGCCATGTTGTTCATCATTTTGTCGGACTTTACAGCATCTTTGACTTGGTTAGCATGCTAACAAGTGCCCGGGTTTACGAGACCTGACTTGCTGGATAGATTCTCGTCCAATGAGAAAGAGGATTTGCACGTTCAAACGGATACATGCAAACGATTGGTTAAAAAAGGAAAACTTCGGCGGGTTGAGATGGGAATATTATAGTTTTTTTAAATTATTAACATTGTCATTAAAATTTAGTCATTAAATAAAACGACGTACTAATCGTCAAAAATTAACACTGATTTACTCACGTTTATTTGCTCTGTAATGTGCATTTTGTGGTCTCTCATGTGGCAATTTTGCTAATAATACTTTGACTTGGGGTAGGGGAAAGAGATGCAAGGCTGCCACTACAGAATTGGTAAAATATAGAAGGGGGCATTAGTATCATGTTTTATACAGATAATTTTAAATTAGAAGGGTATAAGTTATTAACAGTTTTATAAAGTTAGACGGCCTTCCTCAGTCCTAACCTTGACCTGAATCAAATCAAGATGTCCGTCACCTCTGTTATAAGACACAGACTAAATGCAAAGACTTTGTTTTTCACAAATTCAGCACCAGTAAGTTAACCTAACTTTAGCATTAACATGACTTCAGTTATTTAAAGATACTTTAAGCACTTGTTAACTATAATAGCTTTGGCAGCTCATGTGCAATGAATTTAACTAATGTTAGTGTGTCAAATTGCATTAACACCAACATGACTACTAGAAATGTATTCATTAAAAATGAGACAAAACATATTTTCTTAAGGTCTTTATTTGAAATGTAGCAAAGCAATCCAACAAGCTCCTACTTGGTCAATATCCATGTGGCGTGATTCAGGCGGAAGTGAAAGTTCTTCAGTGGAAGATCAGAGTGTCTTTTAAATGAAATCCACCCTTTTTTGTGACTTTAATTTTCCTCACTTAATTTCTAATCTAATAGACTTAATTTCTACTCTACTTTCTAATAATATATTTTATATAAGTATTTTTTAACAAAAATTTTGTCAAATAAATGAAATGTTTATTCAAATTTGCTGAATTAAGCTAAATGTTGTTTAAAACTAGCTGCACATTTTGTAATAGTGTAAAGGTTAACCACATTTTCTATTAAATATTACTTCACCCCAGTCCCAGTTTTTATAGTGCACATAGTTCAGTTTCCTGACTAAATGAATGACTTTGAAGCATACATTTTACTGTCAGTGGGTCACTCCTGTAAACACGATAAAGCATGAATACAGTATTCACTTGAACTTAAAATAACAATACACACACTAATGATGTTAAGAGTCCCTAACACTCAAATTAATAGATGAACTTGGATAGCTTAAAACATTATTAGATATATTAAATATAATCTTACCTTTAGCTGAACTGAAAGTGGCAATTTTTTGTCTTTCTACACTGTTCCATTAAAAAAATATAATAAAGTGCATTAATAAATACAATTCTTGAACAATGCTGCAATGCTTCAGTATGTACTGTAATATAATTCAATATGTAAATGATTCCTTTATTTTCTTTTATTTAATTTACTTTGTAAATAAAAAGAATTTGACACATACAGCGATCAGCCATAACATTATAACAATTAACATTAAAATCACTTCCCCTTGTGCCACCATGGTGACTCTGGCCCATCAGGGCGTGTCTCTGGAGGTTTGTTGTGGTGTCTAGCACCAGGATGTTGGCAGCAGATACTTTGTCTGCTGTGATTTGCAACTTGTTTGTCCCACACATCCCATATGCTCGATCAGATTGAGATCTGGGGTCTTTGGAAGATGGGTCGGTAACCTTGGGCACTTTGCATGTCCCATGCATGGCAGGCTATGGCAGAACACTGGGTGTTCTGGTGCCTATCTATTGAAGCTAGCATTGATCTTTTTCAGTGATTTGTGTCGTATTGTTGTTTTTTTTTTTGTGGCATTTGTGGGGTTTACATTTGGTCCTTAAAGGCGTGGGTAAGTTCATTGGGCATGGGTAAGTACATTGTCAGTAGAGACATCTACAGCTCAACCATACTGCTTTATAAAAGATAGTGAGCCCTTTGAAATCTCAGTAAAGGTTCACAACTGATTATTCAGATTTACAGCTGAAAAGTTAACTAAACATAGTTCTCAGTTTTTACTCATGAATTGAAAACCTACTTATGCATCCAACTTTTGCCCCAACTTCAGCCAACTACACTGTGACTGTCTGGACCTAGAAGCCAGTATACAAAGAAAGAATAAAAATGTAAAGTAAAAGAGTAAAAGAACTCAGGACTGATGGAGTATTATTTTTTTTCAGGTAAGTTTCTGGCAGGAACTGTGCAAAAAATAGTTAGATGATTTATCATTGTTGTAGATGTTGTTTAGTTATATAATTATAGATTGATTTGGAGATGTGTGTGTATAATTGCATTTGAATCTTGGCTCTATCAGGTAAGTGTGAATCATAATAAATAATAGTAGCGTCTACTATAAAAAAAGCTTTGTCAAAAAATTTACATGATGTTTAATGTCTTGTTCTGCAACACACTCAACATCAGATAAAACTGTAAGAGAGCACATCACCATCCAGCTGAGCACCTCCAGCTTTGCTTTTTTCATCTGGAGGAACAGAGCACAGAGCATCCAGCTGGGCAGCATGGGGCAATGGACAGGCCTGAGTTGGAGGCCTGTGAGATACAGAGAATATAAAACTCCCGTGGGGAGTAAACAAAACATTACTAGTCCTCCAATCCTTATATGACCATCGTTCATGACCCATATAAATTCTGTGCTCCGTGTGGAAGACAGAGTGGGTCAGAGCTTAGGCCTTGGCTTAGCAAACATCACTGCTAGTGCTGCCAAAAGCATGAGGCGAGCGGAACCATGCATGAGGCCATTGGTTATCCTGATGTAAAAAAGTATACATAATAAAAAAGTTGTGTAGGAACCCACAAATTTCCCAAGGCCCTGTCTCCCCTCACGGTAACCACTTACAGGTCAGCTTGTGTCCTCACCACTCCACGTTTAATATCAGCAAATTACTGTAAGGTTAAGTTGATGTGCTAGCTTTAGGGCATTCCTCTCTAGTCTTTCTTCCTAACCAAGCTTAGCAATCCATCTCTTGTTCTGTGATTTTATACCTGACAAAAGTCAGAGGGATTTGTAAGTATTTATTACATTTGATGAACTTCAATGGGAAGCGGAGTTTATAAACTGCAGTTCGAACAAGATAAATGCAGCATACAATGGTTTACAGGCAGTATTTGTCACTAGCCAAAAATGGGGAAAAATATGAAAGTATTTCTGGAATAGCATTTTTTCTTCTTCTTTAATTAGTGTTGCTTCAGTGCACATGGATTGAAACTCAGTCAAGGACGGCCACATACAGTACACAGGCAGCTCACAAAGAGGCTTCATATTTGTGGAAAGCCTGGATAATCTGTCCCCTTATACCATCTGTTGGTTCATCAGTGCTGCAGCTGGATTAAACACATTAGTGTGTGCTAAAGCTCATGATCACAGCGGAACCAGTGTGTTCTCTCCTATCCCCATAAGTATTGTATACTGTATGGAGCCACCAGTAAAGAGCATTCTTAGTTACACATGTGCTTAATCACACAGACTCTCTCCTCCTCTCTTACTACCCATTACTTTGCATAATACTGTGGAACCTTGGATTGCGAGCATAATTCGTTCAGGAAGTGTGCTTGTAGACCAAAAACACTCGTATATCAAAGCAAATTCCCCCGTAATAAATAATGGAAACTCTGATGATTTGTTCCACAAATTTTTATATTCATATAGAATTAATAATACAAAATATAAAGTAAAACTAAAACAAATTACCCTGCACTTTACCTTTGAAAAGTGTAGTAACAACCAACCACAGACAACAACAACAGAATGGCATGAAATAGTTATAACAAAAACTTATGACACACATGCTCTCTGCTTACAGCATTTAGCTGCTGGTTCTCCGCTCTTTTTGAACATGCAAATCCTTACCATTACTCACTACTGCCATCTAGTGGATAGGTGAACAATAAACCCAAATTGGAATCCTAGCTGCAGTGATTGAGACCAGAGAGAGAAGAGGAGGAATGGGTGGAAGGGGGCTGCTGTGTAGGACACGTGCAAGCACACACACTCACACACACACAACCTTCGCGCGAGCACATACACATACCCACCCCTGCGCGAGCACACACACACACACACACACACACACACACACATACAAACACAAAATAAAAAATGCTTTAGAGAAAACCCATTGGCTCAGTTGTGATCACGTTACTCTCGGCATCAAAACAAGAATCATGCTACATGATACTCAATTTGGTACTCGTATATCAAGACTCGCTTGTTTATCAAGACAAAATGCTGCCAAACCGGGTTACTCACAATCCAAGGTTGCACTGTATATACAACCGCCAAAGGTAATGATTTGTAAATTACCTTCAACTTGTACTTCATGGCAGACAATATGAATAAAAGATATTTCTTGTTATGTCTGGTCAACTCCATTCATTTGTATCTATACATCAGTTACTGATATTTAGGCCTGTAACACATTGGAAAAGAGTTGTGATGGGGCAATTTCTGGCTAGTTATGATTTAAAATAATTAATTAAAGATTTGACAAAACAACATAACGGTGTTAGTCCTTTAGGAGCAAAGATGAGCCAAGGTCCACCAGTTTGGCAACATATCCATTTTCAAAATGTTTAAAAATAATATTTTTTAAAGAAAAACAGACAGTTTGACATTCTATAGCACACAATTTAATTAAAAGGAATCATAAAAAATTACCACGAAAGGTCTCAAGGAATCTGAAAAAATGTCACCACTGTAGTATTTAAAGGGCAAGGGCATAAGCCTAAGCTGAATAACCATGTTCTCTCATCCCGCAGACAGCAGTGAGTAAAGATAACCACATAAGCTCAGGATTACATTGACAAATATTTGTCAAGAACTATACATACTGTAGTTTCATCCTCAAATGCCATTTAAGACTTTACTGTGCCAAAAGGAAACATTTTGTTAACCAAGTTCAGGGGGACTGTTGAATTCTCTGGGTTAAAAGGCATTTTTTAATGGTATGGATGACAAGGAACAGGGGACAAAAAAAAAAAATCCATGTTTTTAGTAGAATAAGTAGACCATTCAGACTGTTATCAGCAACAAGTCTAAAAGTTAGGCTCTGTCAGGGTTCTGTATGAGGCTGTGTAAGTATGCTGGTCTAGGGTAACACAATTACCTGTATGTACAAAAGGTACATATAGATTTTTGGACACCACATATTCTGCCTTCAAGATGACATCTTTTCCAGGAACACCCATGAATACTGCAACACGACGATGCAAACCATAATTGCTTTTGATTGTGTAAAGCTGCTTTGCGACAGTGACAATTGTTAAAAGTGCTATACAAATAAAAGTGAATTGAATTGAATTGTAAGCACATTCTGTGCACATTTTAAAGACATGGCGGCAGAATAAGAGCATGTGAATGGCCTGCCTCCAGTCCCAAACTGTTCTCTGTGGACAATGTGTGATGCATTTTGAAACACAAAATGCAACAACAAAGACCCAGGACTGCTGCACATTTTAAGCTTTAAAATTTTGTGTTTATTTTGAAAAAAATAAAATAAAATTATATAGAATAGAGTAGAAAAAATAGAATTCATGATTTGCAGTAAATTAATGCTATAAGTTAAACATAATTTTTTTATATCACTGGATTTTAATTGATCATACTTTCCCAAGTCTGATTTGGGTTGTATTTTTAAGTGTGCAGCAGTGAAAATGGTCATTTCCAGACTAGTTTGCCTGTAGTGGTATACCGCATGCATATTTTTGCACCATATATGTGATAGAATGCTGAAGGTCAACAGGTAACCAAGGGGAGCAAGCAGGGGCACTACATCATTCTGATGGATGTAAAACAAGGGGATGAATGCTGTTCTTTTTTAGTGTAATCTTTCACATAAGGCCTGTAACACTGCAGGGAGAGAGGAAGGTTGGACAGAAAGAAGAGGATGAGAAAAAGAGTGAGAGAGACAGTATGCTCTGTTCAGGTTTATTCCTTGTTCCATGTGATTGCGTCAGGTAAATGGATTCCTGCCTAAACAGAGCAGGCTTGTTAGTCGGGCTGGCAGAAGATGAGCAGTAGCAGCACTTTATTGCTTTCTCATCCCTCAGTGCTTGCAGTGTTACTGTCCAGCACAAGTAATCTTCTTTATCTCACACATAGGCAAACAGAATGATATAGTGAGGCTGGTGGCAGGATGTATAGTGTGCAATAAAGAATTCCCAGGTTCCATACTGTAAATGCTTGGAGAAGTTTACAGATAAAGTAAGATGAAACAAACCAAAAAAATTATATGCAATGTTGAAGTGTAGTTCTTAACTAGAGGTCCCTGAGGTATAGAACATGGGCCATGCATACGGCCCTGTTTGAATCATTTATACAAATTTTTCTCTTCCTTTTGTTTAAACTTGTATACATGAACTCAAAACTGAAGAGAGTATAACTGCATGTAATGTACGTAATAATGCACTAAAAGGAGTTTACATCTTTTAATGTAATAATCCCATGAAAATAATAAATATCTATTAGATTTGCGGGGATTTGTTACATTTGTGGAAAGGTTAAAATCTTCAGCTATCAAAATTGTAATATTTTCCCCACAAATATAATATTACAATTGTGGAAAATGTATTATGTTTGTGAGGTTATTACATTAAAATTTGTGGTTTATTATGTCTGCGGGATGTTATTACATTGGCATCTGTTATAGCTGTATCTTTGAACAATTTACACATTTTCATAAAGGGATCATGATGCCACATAGAGTTATCAGCTAAATAATGAAAATTCAACAGCAACGTCTCTATATGATGCATCTCATGCATAACCATTTAAATATCCCATCTGCAGCAAAGGTGCATGATTAATATGATGGAAATTTCACTGAAATACTGACAAAGATATCAATAGTCATGCAGCTGCTTCTATGGAAGCCTCTCTCCAGATGGAAGAACACTAGAGTAGAGCCACAAATAGTATCTCATAGAAAAACCCAAAGCTTTTTTTTCTTCCCTTTTTTAGATTTCATATTACATGTACCTTGTATGCTGAATGGATTTGATTTCTCTCTGTCTGTTCTTGGATAAAGAACGACATTTCTAGATAGGAAACACTATAAATAAATAAATACATGTACTAAGTATATTAGATTATAGAGAAACATTTATTTTGAAACCATTTCAACAGCATTTTCTTTTTCCACTTGACAGGAAATGAGCTAAAAGCTGAAATAGTTCTAGTGGAGCAATGAGTGATGGGCTGAGATCAAGCTTTGTGGTAACAGGTGTTGGAATAATGATCAATTTTGTTAAAAATAAATCAGCCATTTACACTCATAATAAATTATATGCTAGTAAACTGTTGACCACAGTTTGCCAAAAAAGTAAATGCTGGCCACAATAGAAAGTCACCAGGAGACCATCTTACAAACTTCTCAAATCCCAATTTGCTAACTGAGAACCCATGGGGACGGCACGGTGGTGTAGTGGTTAGCACAGTCGCCTTGCACCTCCATTGTCCGAGTTTGATTCCTGGCCAGGGTCGATGCCCATCTCTGCGGGCATGGAGTTTGCATGTTCTCCCCATGCTTGGTGGGTCTCTTCCGGGTACTCCAGGTTTCCTTCCACAGTCCAAAAACACGCAGATTAGGCTAATTGGTGTTCTATAGTGTGTGAATGAGTGTGTAAGTGTGTGTGTGTGCCCTGCGATGGATTGGCACCCTGTCTCATGCTCTAAGCCTCCTGGGATAGGCTCCAGGCCCCCTGCGACACTGAATACAGGATAAAGCGGTATAGACAGTGAGTGAGTGAGAGTGAGTGAGAACCCATGAAATGCACTGGAGAAACAAGTCCCCAAGGAGGCCCCACCCCACAGCCCACAGTACCCAAAGAAAATGCTACTGTACCAATGTCTTGGTGCCAGATATCGAAGCACACTGTGAAGGGTCTTGTGGATTGTTCCCGCTATGTGCAGCTGGCACAAGTGAAACCTACACGACATTGGGCATCAGATTTTGCATTGAATGTCATGGCTGATTCAAATTCAAATTTTATTTGTCACATACACAGTCATACACAGTATGATATGCAGTGAAATGCTTATGATTGCTGTATGTTGGGGTGTGTAATGCAATGCAGTAATACACAGACTTCCAAAAGTTTATTTTACTGATGTTGACATAGCTGCTATATAACTCCTATATTTGGAAACTAATGTGATAATATTAAAATTATATCTGCGTAATGCAGCACAAATCAATCTTAATGTTTGTTCTATTATATCATCAAGAATTAGATTTCCAGGCATTTTGAGCATGCGGTGAATGGAAGACGAATGTATGGGTATGATTTTAATTTGTGCCGTAGTATGCTGTATGAGCCAGGCTGAAACGCAGAAAATGACTAAGCATCTATTTCCATTGAAAGACAAACAGGAAATTAGATTTTACTGGTGATAAATGAGTTAAGTTATAGAGAAGTTGAGTCTGAATAAATAAACAAAAAAAGAGTAAAAGCTCTTGAACTGAAAGAACTACAGAGTCAATGGTCCCTGGTTTGTTCTTCTTTGTTTGTTTGTTTGTTTTCATGTTGTTTGGATCAAAATAAGCATTTTATAAATTTTACTGAAACGTTTGTTAGTGAGTTTTGATATCATGAGTTTTGATATCACAAACCACACATTCATATCACACATCACTGGACATATTAGATGTCTGTCAGGTTGTACAGGTTGCACTCAATTGAACATTTCCATTTAATCATTGAGCAGAACTCTTATAATGAGTGACTTGGAAAATGTGCAATTAGTTAAAAGCACAGTAATGGATAGCATCCAGTGAATCTGCATACATTCATAATCTTAATGACCTGAGACTAATGCTGGTTTGTACTGTACTAGGGAAAGAGTGGTCTAGCCAAGCTGCTAACTAAAAGACAAATTGCACTATAGTAACATAAATAAATGGAGTATGTTTTGTGTTCTGACATGTGCAGCTATATTAACCTGAAAAATATTTTATATTCTGCTTTAAAATCTGATGAAATGTTTCTTACTGTATATATTTCACAGTTATTTGATGGTAAATAATATAATCACTGACAACGAGTAGAGGAGCATACAGGTTATGAGACCCTGATTCAATGAGTGTGCATGTACTGAACAGGGACTAGTGAGTACAGTGGGTATTTGGCAACATGAACTTCTTATTAATACTTTATTTTGTAGTTTAATCTTCATCCCTCATATATTAATCATTCATATCACCTGTCTCATCTCCAGTTGGTGCGAAATGCCACAGCTTGGCTTATAACTGGCATTTGCAGACAGGAGCATATTACACCTATTATCCGCTCCCTTTTTTGGCTCCCAGTGCATTTTTAGAGTTGATTTTAAGATTTTGATGTTTGGTTTTAAGGCTTTAAACTGTATGATCGGGCGCTGATCTTTTGGTTAGTGTCCTTTAAAGGTGACTAGGTAAAAGTTTAACCACTGGGTTGATTGTGCCTTTTCTGTCGCTGACCCCAAATTGTGGAATGCCCTTTCACTGGATATATGATGTTAGTCTGGAAAAAGTCCAGCCATTGTTAACATAACAAGAGCGGTTTGCGCAACATTAATGTAATCTGCCAGCCAAAGAGAACTAGACTCAATGAACAATGAAAGCTTTACTTTACTAGTCAGTGAGGTGGTAGACATTTCAAGTGTGAGCATGTGTACCACTGTATGGTCATTGTATTCAAAATAACTTAGCAAATAGAGCAATAAACCTACATAAGATTTTTTGTTAAGTTTAAACATTCCTTCATGCAACTATTTTGATAATTCAGGATGCTTTCAGGGATGATGCAATAAGTGCAGCTCAAATACGAAACGTGGCACAAACACATCAAAGATGGTTGAGAATCTTTTGAAAATGATCCACGTCCTGGAAGGCCTGCAACAAGCAGAGTACCTGAGAATGTTTAACGTGTATGTACTCTAGTGTTAAAAACAACAAAGCTCAGTGAATGACAGTGCAAGACCTAGAAGTGTAATTAGGACTTTATTACATGCCATGCAATCATTTAATGACTGGACTGGATACTTTTTGGCAGACCTCATATGCTTGATTACTGAGCTGACCCTCTTTGAAACTGGATTTTAGATGTAGTTGCCCTTTTATCTATTTAAAGATTTTATTTATTTATTTTATTTATTTATATATGTATGTACAGTGGTGTGAAAAACTATTTGCCCCCTTCCTGATTTCTTATTCTTTTGCATGTTTGTCACACTTAAA
>JAOVVA010000041.1:18177290-18188525 GCA_028565275.1 Leiocassis micropogon | reverse complement strand
GGCCCTCCCACCCGACCCTGAATACAGGATAAAGCGGTATAGATGACGATGAGTGAGTGGGAGAGAGTGAGTTGTTTGACAAAGCAAGTTTTATTTAGGCTTCTGCATTATTCCAGATACAAATAGCAACAAGCCCTGCGGTGATAAATAAGGATTAACAAATAAGTGATTAAAAGAACAATCCTTAAGTGGCTGCGTTAATAAATGTACATGCTCCATATCTGGAATAGTTGCATTCTACAGTATGTTAGTTCCTATCTCATTTAGATCACTCCTGACAGTCTTTGGCATGGTGCCCACAGAAATTAATAGCAGGTTTCTGTAAAAAAAATTAAAAAATAATAAAATTAACAATTATTGTATTAGTGGGATGATATTTGAGCATAGGAATATTCCTAGCAAGAAAACTGTGTAGATGTCAGTGCCTATGTTTTTTTAACAAGACTTACATTCACATCATACCATTATCTCTTTAGGAAATCTATGCATAAATGTCTGTGTACCATGACTTTTCTGGAAAACTTTCAAGTGTGTGTAACATGTTTACACATGTTTTGTGTTGCATGTGTGGAGTTTCTCTGCAAATACAGTTAGAATGAGAGATTTACATAAAAAAAATTAAAAGAAATAAACATTTGAAATATATCAATCTGTGATATATCCATGTACAGTAATATATGAGTTTCACTATTTGGATTGAATTACTGAATAAATCAACATTTTGTAGATATTCTAATTTATTGAGATGCACTTATATAAATTTCATGAAATATAATTTCAGGTTTATTACAAACAAATTTCAACAAATACAAGATCAGAAAGTTTTCGATGAACTAAGTGTACTAAGAAAGTCGAGTAAACAGACTTCCGTCACTTACCTTCAAATATTTTATTGTTGCAGACAAAAAAAAATTGTACTAAGGTATATAAATTTAAGAAATTTATAATGACACAGAATTAATTTAATGCTTTAAACATCTTGTGGTTAGGATTCTAACTTGCTTATTTGTAAAAACCCAGTTGCAGTCCATCAAAACCTGTTAAATTTCCTGCTAAAATATTTAATAATTTCCATCCATCCATTTGTATACCACATATCGTATTACTTAAGGCCTGCAGTCAGCCTGGCAATTCATCCTGGCTGTTAACCCATAGCAGAAGACAAGCACACACACATTCATACACTATGGGTGATTAGAAAATAGAACATATTGCATTTCACTTAATTTCACTGATTAGTGTTATTATTATTTGTTTTTATTATTATTAAAAAATATATATACTTTTATCTGAGTACAGTGGAACCTCAGATTACGAGTAACGCGGTTTGCGATTGTTCCGCAAGACGACCAAATATTTTTAATATATATAAACCAAGTCTTGGTTTACGAGTACCGAGTATCATATATCACGCATGCACTTCTTGTTTTGATGCGGAGCATCACGTGATCACAGCTGAGCCAATGTTTTTTCTCTATCTTGCGCTGCGGAATTGTGGGTAATCCTCTCCCCTGCTGGGTCTTAGTCTCTTACTGGTATAATCAACATCCATGTACTGTTTACTATAACACTGTGACCACGTGTGTGTGCGTAAAACATATTTTATTTTGTGTTTGTATGTGTGTGTGTACAGTTTAGTGTACTGTTTATTATAACACACGTGTGTGTGCGTGTGTAAAGCAAAAGAAAGTCTTATTAGAGAGGTTAAAGATCCATTTTCTCTTTCTCTGTATTAGCCTGTCGTTATGTGTGCACGCACGCGTCATTAGACACCGTTGCCCTTTCATACACACACAACACTCCTCTCGCCTTTACACATACACACACACACACACACACACACACACACACCCCTCCTGCTCTCGCCTTGACACACACACACACACACAGCGCCTGCGCGCATAAACGGAAACACTTATCTGTCAGGATTAAAGTGCAGGTTAATTTGTTTTATTTTTACCTTATATTTTATATTAATTATTTTTATGTATTTATGTTTTTGGGCTGTGGAACGAATAATTTGAGTTTCCATTATTTCTTATGGGGAAATTCACTTTGATTTACGAGTGTTTTGAAATACGAGCCTGCTTCCTGAACGAATTATGTTCGTAATCCAAGGTTCCACTGTATATGCATTCTAGCATTGCACTACTGGTCTGCATTTACCCTGTGTCTGTCTATCCATCTCTCAACCTACACTACATGTCTTTGGACTGTTGGAGGAAACTGGAGAACCCAGAAGAAACCTCAGGGAGCTTGGGGAGAATGTGCAAACTCCACACACACAGGCTGAAAGGCTGATTCAGACCCCCAACCCTGGAGGTGCGAGGTGACGGGGCTAAACTCTAAGCTACCCTGCCACCTTTTTAATCATTTTAAGCATCAACTAATTTATAAAATATATTGCATTCTTTGTTAAATATAGTATTTATAATATTCTGTATTTTCTTTCCCTAGCAATACTATTTATGTGAATGCACCACAAACCCATACTAAAATCTCTATTATGCTACTCACCACAAGAAAGTGGTAATATGAAAATCTCCACACAACAATTAATGTCTCTAATGTCTCCTCATGAATGGTATAAGTCATCCATTTATTATTTTAAACCATTTTAACCTGATTTGATTGGGCATGAAGCAGGAAAACACACTGTGAATGGAACTCCAATCCATAATAGCACACCATACACACACTCCCGCATTCAAACTGAGATCCTGGAGCTGTAAGGTGGCAAAGTTACCTACTTCCCTGAAAAACATCATCATAATAATAATAATAACTTACAAATTAGAGTTACGGGCGCAGTGGTAAAGTGCTCGCCCTATCATCCGGGGATCGCTGGTTCGAACCCCGGGTGATGCTGTTACACAGCCGGAGGCCTAGCGAGAGCTGATTGGCCGAGCTCTCTCAGAGGGGAGGGATGAGAGGTACCTTGTGCTCCCACATTAATCACGGCTCTACAGCCAATCAGGGGCGTCTGTGAGCTCGCGCACGCGGAAGGGGCGGCTAGCGCTTTCCTCCGAGTGTGTTACTCCGCCCCTAACGGTGCGTGAGCAAGCAGTTTGAAAAGATGCGGTTGGCTGGCGTCACGCGGTTCGGAGGAAACACGTGATAGTCTTCGGCCATCCCGGCTGAATGGGAGTAGTAACCTTATTGTGGGAGCCACCGAGTGGCGGGGAGGAATTGGCCACGACTAAATTAGGGAGAAAATCGGGAAAAAATCCCCAAAAAAATATTTAAAAAAAACAAATGAGAGTCACTCAAATAAAAGTGATTTACATAAAGAAGACACTTTTATTATATACATACAGATCTCTCATTATAATAACCATATATATATATATATATTTGTATAATACCAGTACGTCAAAAATAATAATCATCATATTTAAAAAACTAAGCAGATAAACTACTCTTTACTTTTTAAAAACATAAAAGTTTTAGATATTAATATTGGTTCTGTCTCATATAATTTGTCAACAAAAATAAAAAAGATCACAGGTCAAAGAGGTTACAAAGTAGCTTGTACTGTATGTAATACTGATTTATACTGGAGGATCAATGGTTGGCACACAGGACTTGTGATCTAGGCCTAAAGAAATAAAGGGCTACCAAAAATCACTTACGCAAGTATACAACTGTGTGCTGTCCAGTTCTCCAAAATTAAGTGTTATTCCCATATAAAATATAATGTGCATATGTTTTGTGTGTTTATATGTGTGTTTATGTGTGTGCATTTTTTCTATAGTCTATCAGAGCAGTTCACAGAAACACCTGGGCAGAAGCAAGGCATGATGGTACTTAGTATGGGATGAATGGGAAACAGTTTTTTTTTGTTTGTTTGTTTATTTATTTATTTTCTGTTTCTTGTGTGTGTGTGTGTTTTTAGAGAATGTTTCATATGTCTGAAATATCTGTCCCCCCGGAATGGTCCGTTTATATTGACTGTGAGCAGAGGGAGCATTTTAAGATTGTTTTTGTGCTTACAAGAAAGCATTTTATTGATTCCGCATGTCATTTACCATGAGGTTCATCAGCAGTCACTGGTTGATGACAGATAAGAGCAATGTTTTGTTTGTACCATCTCGACTTAATGTGACTTATATTGTTGTAATAATGAACTTAGGGTTGCCACAAAGCTCTTAACAAAAGCAAGGCAGTGATTGCTATGATAATACTTTTTTTTATTATTATTCCTGTGCTATGGAATTCCAATTCAATTTACTAGTGGATCCAATTAGAAATACTTTTTTACTGTTCATATGGAGTTGTGTATGGTATCTGTAAACAGTTAGGGTTTTAGCCTCTGAATCCCATTTCACATGTTTAGGCTTATTTTCAACTGCTTTCATTTCATTTCAAGGAGGTAGGTCTACTTAGTTGGCAAAACAGGAATCATCTTTTATCCCCCATCTTGTTAGGGGGTTCTTGCCTTCTCCCATTTAATGAAACCCCTTTTCCATTTTTTTTCTTTGTTGTTGTTGTTGTTGCTGTGCAGAGCTTTAACAGGGAAAACAGGACACCTGAAACCAGTATGGGGTGGAAAAGACACAAGACACTGGCTGCTGCACAATATCGTGCACTCTCTCTCCCAGTGCAAAAGACAGCAGAGGTCTGGGCTTCTACAAAGCGAAGAACCCAGAGATGGTTCCAGTCAAGGCAACGGTCAGGAGGCATCAAAGCTGCAGAGGGAAATCAGAGCACTGTTTAGTCTGGCTGGGATCCTTTACATTGTGTGTGTGTGTGTGTGTGTGTGTGTGTGTGTGTGTGTGTGTGTGTGTGTGTGTGTGGAGGAACATCATTCATCAGATTTATCACTGCTTATGTAAAAATCTTACCTTTCCCAAAGCTTGACACTTCTACAGGAGGTGGTGCAGCAGCCAGCAGACAGCAGAGCTGAGTATGAAGAAAAAAGAAAAAAGAAAAAAAGTCAGCAGTAGAATACTGACAAAGCAGCAAAGTACACAGTAAGAGCTGTGGTAAAAGTAATATTGTGCATAAAACAATTAGCCCAGAGTAATGCATAAAATTAACATTTTTAGTAACATAAAATTAGCATTAGACAGATATTTCAATTTACACAAGAGTGTATATTCACTAAGTTGGTAAACTGCTTACTGATTAAGTATATGCATGTAAGACCTGCTGTACAGGCAGTACAGTTTTTTTTTTTTTTTTTTTTTAAATAAACATATATAGGGCTTAGGATTGTACAGTATGGAGTGATATATACTTTTTCTTAGCACAAAATACTGTAGAACTCAATTGTTTGTTAAAATGAACTGAATTTTAGTTCATTTTAACAAACTACCCAAGCATGACTGAGCAGAAAATGTAAAAATAAGTCACACGGGCAAAGAAATAGCACAGATACACATCATCACATGATTTCATTGACCAAAAAATAATAATATGCTCATTTTGAGAGTTCTACATTTTTGCATCATTCCCATATTCTGGCAAAATTTACATTATAAAAGTAATGATACCTGACATATGCGAAAACCCAAATACACAATTTGTAGTCTGAAGCCTCCCCGTTAACAGACACCAGCAAGGCTTCCATAATTCATTGTCCTAAGCTGTGTTGCTAGCACGGATCTGTGCAGTTTGAATTTTCTTATTGACAAACAGCCTATAGTGGATTGTTTTTTGTTAGAAACAAGAAAAATAGAAACAAGTAGAATTTTATTTCAATGCTTCTCTTTTAGTATTTTTGTTACTAATCCGTATGCCAGAAATACACTTTAAATATATTTAAAGCTATTAGAGAAATGTATTTCAGACATTTGACATTGCTGTGACCTTGACCCTGTTTAGCTTAATTCCAAAAGCCAATCAGATCATCTGCTTATTGTAACAATCTGCAAAAGTAGAGTGTATTCACCAAGCTTGTTACTCATTAAAACATAAAAAACAGCATTATTACAAACTTAGCACATTTAGAAAGTATCATATTTTTTGTAAATGTATAATAGTTGTATGCCTATAACAAATTATACCTCCTCCTGCAAGACTCACTCAAAAAGACCTAATAATAGTAACACCAAGTTATTGATATAGATAATAGAATTTTAAACACCCTTCTGACTTGTGATGTCTGTCTGAACTACACTTATAACACATATTTTTATATTTACTGAGGTTTACTTGGCAGCAATGTTCATTCCTGATTATATTAGTAACAAGTGTAAAGCTGCTTTGTGACAATGTCAATTGTTAAAAGCGCTATACAAATAAAATTTAATTTAATTTAATTTAATTTAATTAACAAGAACGTGAGTAAAAAGTAAAATCTGTTTTTATAATTTTAGAGGTTTGGTGGTCAATTATCACAAGTTTACTTAATATTAAGTTTACTTAATATACTGAATATATATCTCAAACCTTCCATTTATTTCAAATATATGAAAAAACACATCATACTACTTAGTGGAGGATCTTCAGGTGATGAAAATTACCTCAGTTTTACTTCAAGTGACACTTCTGCACACTGATGACGACAAGTACTTATTCCTAAAATACTTATTCCAAAAATGTCTTCCTAATCATAATTTAGTAGAGTAGAGCCTAAGAGTCACATGAGAAAAAAAAAAACAAGTAGCTTCTTGTATTTTTTTTTTTTATCATATAAAGTTATTAATAATTTATGAGCATCTCAAGAAACTGCTTTCATAAAGAAACCACCTCACTCTGAACAAGGACAGCCACCCACACATCACACACTGACGACACAATCCTCTTCCTCATTCAGACCTATTAGAATTACATAGAGTACTGTACTTTTGGTATTGATGCAGCACAGCATGCCCACACAAATGGCAATGACTCTGCACACAACACTTTCTTTTTTCTTTTTCTATGCGCAGTCATATATTTTCTTTGCGTGTCCACAGAGCCATGGTGGAAATGGCCTTTCATATTCCCACTGGTCCATTCATTGTGTCTGTGTCTGATGTAAAGCCAAGCTGGGAGGGAATATGTGCAGTATCTGTCTTTATTAAGGCTTATATAGCCGAGATTCTCAACACCAGTCCTGGAGATCTGTACCACCCTGCAGCTTCAAGGTTTTCTATCTCCCACCACACCTGATTCAACTCATCAACTAAGGATCATTAAGTCCTTTATAAATTAGGACTGGTGTACTGGGAGCAGGGTTATCTTGAAACTGTTCAGACCAGTATGTCCACAGAAGGTGATATGAGAAACAATGTTCTGTATTTGCGTTACAGGTGAAAACAATTCTGTATTGACATGTACCTCAAAAATGCATGGGTTGATACATCAAACTATATACAGTACAGTACTATCGCAGTTTATGTAGTCCCCAAAATTGATAAATCATTGATAAATGCTAATACTGTAGCAAAATGTGAGAGGTAACAGAGGTCTGGTTAAGCATATGAAGAAAAACTATGGTGTTAAGTCTCAGGCCTGCCTGCAGTAGGTGCTACATGTGTTAGCTCTAATGAACCACCACTGAATCTGAGTATGCATTATTCCGTACTTATTCTGAAGTTTCTCAGAAAACTTCACACCCACCCACATGCACACCAGGGTTCCAACATATGTAGCAGCAAGTTCTGTCAGATTTCGAGCAGCAGAGCAATATATTATTCATTAGCATGTAAGATTGAGATAGAACCAGCCTGTTTTGCCAGATGGAAACTGAACACTAGTACTCTTTAATCAGTTTAATCAACTTTGTGTGTGTGAGAGAGGGAGAGAGAGAGAGAGAGAGAGCTGACTGGATTACAGTGTTAGATTCCAAAGCTTAACCTTTTTATTCTTTATTGCCCCTGGCTGCCTACAATCTCGGATGAGAAGACTTCTTTTCTTTTCTCTCCAGGTGCTCCAGACTCCTCCTGTCCTCACAGGGCTTCCCTGCTGACCTTCACAAGGGCATCCAGTGGGTCATCCAAAAAACAAACACAAGCTCTTCTAGCTGTGCAGAACTGTATGTTGGACCGTCACACAGGGTGAGTTGAATGAAAAAGCATGATGATTCTCATGGGAGGGAAAGTAACCAATCAGAAACACAAAACATGTCATATTCCCAATGGATTCCTGTGGCTCAGGTCTTTCTTTCTTTCTTTTTTCTTCAAGAAAGCCATGCTAACAACTAACTGGCCATTCACTGGCCAGCATTGTAACCTGGGATCTAAGCGTTTTTTTATGTGTTTGTTTTTTGTTTTTTTTATAGCTAAAAAAGGAAAATAAGGAAGCCAAATCCACTCTCAATGACAAAATATATGCTGTACATCACATACAGACTGATCATCAGAAGCATACAGTATCACACACATCATTATACAACATGGTAGGGTCTCCTCAGAGGAGATCACAGGGCTTTTCGGGGCAAGAACAAAGAAAGGATGGACACATCTGTTATCCCGCTCATGCTTCTGCACATGTCCTGCGGCATTGAAAGCTTTTGAGCAAAATAATTACATAAAACCACCCAATAGTATATTTCCAAATATGATACATTTCTTACGTTTTTTTTATTGCTTTGTTGTTTTTCTCGTTAACAAGCACTCCAGCAGCAACAGTCAAGGGTGCAACAACAGGTTAAATGTGTGCATGCATATTAATGTACTGTATTAAATGTGAAAATGCAAATGGGGAGGAGAAGCAGCTGTTGGCCTACTTTACAGGCCAACACTAGAAGAAATCCCTGATCACCCTCTGTAGAGTACTAAGCACCCTGCCTATGGAGGAGAAAACTGGAAAAACGCAAGCCCTTCCCCATAACTTGTCTGCACAGTACCTCCATCCTCCCGGGTTCCTCTGGCTATCTCAGGATGCCTCACTTAATGAGTTTACTTCCATCTACTGTATCTACAGATTTTCTCCAACTAACAAGCATAAAATATTTTTTCGTTCTTTTCTTTTAATATTGCAACATCATATTTTTTGCACTCTACTCGAGATATTTCAATAGAAGTCATGGTTCCCAAAAAAGTCTGCCCAATTAAGGAATTTAAAAATAGGATGATTAAACTGTGAATACTTTTTGGGAACTTTAATAATTTGTTGTTCATGCTTGAAGTCTCTGCCCCCATTATAGGCTACATTCATATTATAAGGCACATTGCTTAATTAAATTTTTTTTTTTGATTAGATCGCATTTGCAAATCACAGTAGTTCACATTCATAATTACAAGTGACTGTTATCTGACCCTAATGTAGACACATCTGTCCACTGAATTACACACATTGCTACATCTGAGTTAAAACATGCCACAAATTGTGCAAGCACTCATTCTTTTCAAACAATGGAGGTGATTTTACCAAAAAAAATATATGTGTGGGGTTTTGCTCTGGAGGATGGCGAACAGTTAGTCAGAGCTATATTTATCAAGGTCCAGAAGAAGGAAAGATAGATGCCTCGCTTTAGCTGTTTAAGCAGCTGTTGCTAGCACTGCTAGGAAATCCCTGTGCTGTCTGTGTTGACTGATGTCAGTGAGCCCCTTACAAGCAAGCAAGTGACAATGACTTATGTCAGAGGCAAAAAAGTTGCATGAATTCCGTTCGCAACCATGTACTGGGTATGAAAAAACATAACATTTGTATTCAGACAGTCATAAAAAAAATTTGACCCGGGTCACATTATGGTAAAAAATCTAAATTTAGTCAATTCAGACTGGTCACGCACAAGAAAATTGATTAGAATCCCAGTTTGACCCCTCATAATAAGAGAGAGTGATTTTTGAGTTTTGCTGTGGAAGGAGTGTTATTACTCTTCAAAACAGGATCAAGAAGTACACATACATTCAATTCAATCAGCTTCCACAACCAACATCTACAGACTATTTTATACTCCACCCCATTAACATCTAATCAAAACCCATGATTTATTTTCTTGAAATAGTCAATCACATTTCAAAGATTGGATTCCACGACAAAAAGAAACTCTTCGGGAAAGTAAATAATGATTCTTTACCTCACCCAGTGCAAAGCACACAGGAGCCGTCCTGAACCACATAAGCGACAGGATGTACAATAAAAGTCATTTGCTGTTCCTGCTCGAATGACATGGCTACTCTAACTGAAGTGGATCCCACTTTACAACAGATGCTGAGGGCTTCTGTGAGAGGAAAATTGACTCTTGAGAACTCTCAGCTGATCTAACCTGCTCAGAAAAGCTGGGTTACAAATGTGTTCATCAACATGGAATGGTACTACATTCTGCAGATAATTGTGTAGTGCAAGTGTAAATGTGTGTAGTCGTAGTAGGTAGTAATATAAATGACAAAGAAAATGACAAAAGAGGACATATAAATTAATGTTACACATCATGGTCTAACATGCTTACAGGAGAGTCCAAAAGAATGCTTTGTGCTTTTTTACCTAAAGCAGCAGTCTGACCAATCGATAAGCCAATTCACTGAACAAGAAACAGACGAGAAATGGGAATGATGCATCTGCATGTGACTTTCTCCTTATGTCCGCTTTATGTAGGTGAACTTGTGAATTCTTAAAATGTGGTCTTGTACATCAACAGAAAACAAAAAGGAAGGACTGAGGTCTCTTTGGTCATTTAAAATAACAGAGCCGCTACTTAGTAAGTCTAGGTCACACATAACTTGCTTTTTTTTAAGATGTACAGTAGCTCTTGGGTTTTTTTGTATTCCTTTGGGCATTGCATGGTCTGACCTTGCAGTGGACGTCCGATCCTAGGAAGATTCTTGAATGGCAACTTTCCTAAATGCTTTCCACTTTCATGTGAATAATCATTCTAACTGTAGAACGGTGAGCTCCCAATTTACTTTTAGAAGAACATTGCCTATTACGTACCTTCTCTCCTTGGCACTATGTTAACACATACCAAAATGCTCAGTGATGAGGACAGTAGCAAAAAAAAAAAAGACAGGGTTGAACTTTTGTTGAACATATGTCATTTGTTTATGATGTGTTAATGTGAATAATACAGATATAATGCTAACAACACTTGTGTCTGTCATTTCATCAATTAAATTTGAATGATGTAGAACAAAGTGTAACGCAGCGATGCTTAGAGTATTTCTTTGCGTTTTTGAAAGTGCATTCTCCTATGTACATTCATTGTAAAAGTGCTAACATGAACTCGCTAGCTAACCAGCTACTCAAAAACAACTAGATTGGAAATTCTATTCTTTACATTATTCTTTGAGGTTAAAGAACGTCACACAGTCCAAGTCAAGTAGTGAAAAAAAGCACAAAAAAAAGAATAATCATATGTATACT
>JAOVVA010000041.1:18139171-18150781 GCA_028565275.1 Leiocassis micropogon | reverse complement strand
CCTCTGCTTAAAGAATCAGTAATAATAGGTCTCTATGTTGAAGTGATTGGCATCACTCTTGACTGTAGGACCGCTGCATGTTAGGCTATGGGTATTTCTCTTTTTCCGTCACAAGGGCACAGGCAAATACCATAGGCAAAAAAATACATAGGCAAAGTTAAATTTCCTGGATTCTTTGCCAAGATTCTTCCTTAAAACTGTGACATTTCTGGAGGAATTTACTTAAGCTTGCACTTCAATACAATATGTGTACATTGTTCTGGACTAGAAGTGTTTTGTTGTTGAAACCTCAGGTTCTTGCACTAATTTATTCTAACCATACTGTAACTACAACAGTAGTGATCTGATAAAACATCGTCTCTAAAGCAGATGCAGAAAAAAACAATTTTGTCCTAAGAGGACATTAAGATAAGTAAAAAAAAATTAGACATGAATATTTTTTAATTATACTATATTATATGAAGAAGAAGAAGCTTGAATAAAATTCAGGTAAAGTTATTTTAGGAATGTGTCTTAATGAAATAGAGTGAGTTGTTTTGGTAACAGTAATGAGTGGAAGGACAGCCTGTTGTTCTCTTCACCAAGCCCAATTCTTCTGAGATTAGAGAAAGAAGAACTACTGTAGGATGCTATACTGTACATGCAGGCAGCAGTGCTATAAAGGAGAGTGAGCTGAAATAGAAAAAGAACAAAATATTCCCCCAAAGGACAGGAGGATTAAACACCCAGCATGTATCACTTTACATTACAGAGGGGGTTTTATATATAAGCTTTTTGGCTGACATTGGGTAAATGACAAAATGACAATTATTTTTGCCTTATTTCATGAATATAGATGAATTTATTCTGATTGCTACAGAGACTAGAAAAAGCATGATGCTCAAGGGCGCACATAAAGGATAAAGAGTACATGGCTTAGAAAGACCGAACATTTGCAAAACATATGGTTAATAAGAATCAGTAACATGAAAAAGTACATTAGCTGTAGTTGCATAAAAAGACATTAGGATAAATTAAAAGAAAACATTACGGTGCTGAGCACCATAATGCTCAAGAACAGCTGCAATGCACCTTGACATACTGTAAAGTCTAAAAGTCTACATAAACATAATTTTTCGAAAAGATTTTTCTTCCCTCCTGTTTTTTAAAATGATATTGGAAAGCGCTATCTAAAATATTGCTCCAAAATCTTGTGAATGTAAAGACCATAACAAATAAGTTACATGATCATCATTCTCAACCATTCTTATGAAGAAATGTTACATAATCTCATAAAATGTTACACACTCATATGAAAAAGTTTCACTTCTATTTTTTTTTTTTTATTCTGTACGTTGCAAGATCGTCACAGCTACTAAATACGCATTTCTGACGTCAATATTTCTACGTATTGATGTTTTCCCACAGGTAGACATCACTTGAGTGGCTGTTCCTACTGCAACACAACCAGCTGAGCAATGACTGAACCTCCCTAGTCTGCAACTTAATAATAAACTTTGTTTCAAAGTCACCTAGTGCTTTTCCTCTTTACATGTTGATCCAAAATTGACGTCAGGGGTTTCATTTAACTTTTTATCCATCAGTAGTTCCCCAAACACATTGTGTAATCCGATCTTACGACATAGAGAACTCAGCTACACATACATTTATTACTGTTTATTTAATTCTCAATTAAATTATGCATTAGGCTAGTGCTGGTGTCACACATAATATTATCATAGTTTGATGCATGTGATAAATGCCATTTTCAACTTTCACTGAATCAGGAAAATTATTTTTCTTTGGCACACCAAGTAGTCTATAACACTTTTTTTTTACTTATGAATATCTCTATAAATATCTTTATTTTTGCAACTTCAAACATACATGTTTGTGCAGGAGTAATGCAACAGTTTTGTAGCAAAATGCAAGAAATCTAGAAAAATCTGGAAAAATCTTCCTGTCACATAATAGCAAACAAAGCCTGGTGAAAATAAAGCTGAAAAAGCTGGTGTGAATAAACAAAATGTGTTCATTTTGAAAAATGTTAAAGCCAAGAAAATATATATATTTACAATCAGTCACCATCATTGCAATTACACCAGCAATTATGGACTACTATGACATGACACAGCAGCAGAGTGGCTTAGTGGTTAGCACTGTCACCCTGCCCGTCAGGGTTCGATTCCCGCTTATCCTGCCCACAGTCCAAAGACATACAGATTAGGTTAGTTGGCGTTCCCAAATTCCCATGGAGTGTTAATAAGTGTGTGTATCTGTGATGGATTGGCAACCCATCCATGCCCAAAGTCTCATGGGATAGGCTCCAGGCCCCCCAAAACCATGTACAGGATGAACGTTGTAGAAGATGAATGAATGGTATGGTACTTTCATTAGTTAACACGTTAAAACTGGTACTGTATTGTTTTTAATATTTCTCATGCTCTTCTTTAATCCTTCTTAAACTTTCTAATTAAGAAAAGCTGTGCAACAAAAACTCAACAAAAATATCATTGCTATATTGCATATTTTCTTTGCTACAAACAACTCCAGATTTATGCCAAATATATTCCCCATCAGTAAATAACACTTTTTTTTTTAATCAAATGCACCCAACCACTCCAAATACCCTCACTTGATTTACATTTCCTGCTGGTAAAAAAAAACAAGCATTCACCCCATTATATGAGAGAATAGATGTTAGGGAAAGAAGACAAAAGGAACCCAGGTGTGTGTAAGTAGGACATTCTTGGATCATTGTGCCCTAAATTACCTGTAGTCTTAAAACATCTCCTTTAATATATTGAATCCACAAATCCAAAAGGAGGTTTACATCAGAAAGCTGAGCGGTGATTAGCTCTCTTTTAAGAGCTGATCACAAATAAAGGGTCACAAAAAGTTCCCAAAAGGTTTTAGGGATTAGGTTCATTTTCAGAGATTTGATGAATGGAATCTAGAATGGATGAGCTCTCCTTTTAGAATCTGCAAGAACTTGATTCTATGCAAGTACAATTGTGTGTAATGAGTGACAGAGATCTCAGTGTAAGCCGAGTCTGAAGTGAAGGTGTGAAGATCTAAGAAGAAGCAATTATTGTCTTCTGTTATCAGATGGTTTGCTGTGTCTTTATTGTAGTGTTGCTTGGACCCGGTGTCCATGTGAATACACACTGCAATTACCTTTTGTATACCTGACCCATAAAATGAAGTGCACAAATTTGAAAGAAAATGACTAGGTAGTAAAACATGGCCCTGTGTAGAGAACAGTGTGAGAGAGCCAAAGAGAAATACAGGCTGGGAATCCATGTCCTCTCTCTCTCTCTCTCTCTCTCTCTCTGTAGCATAAATATGGGCAGGCTAGGCTAAAATGCCTATATTTATGCTATATTTTTGCTGCATTTCCATTATGGCTTTTTTGTTAAAAGTCTATTTATTTTTCACATTAATAAATTTCCTTCCAATAATTGTTTAATCATGTGCATAGTGATTTGAGTGACCACACATTTCTGTAACGCACATGGTGGTCATCCTTGAAAAGAAGAATCTAGTTCCTTGCTTTAATGTGGGTAAACACTTTGACTAGATTTACTGGTCATCAGAAAGATGCAGTGGTTTGGGCTACAGGTTAAATGTACAGGAAATATAGCCTGAATACAGTCACCTTCACATACACTGCCTTCAACACACTATTTAATTTAATCACCTTTAGCTTTAATTACAGCACATAATGTGGTGACCAGTTGATGTGCCATATCATCATGCCAAAACCACTATTTCACAATTCAAATCCAGGAATATGTCCGTGCCATCAGGGAGAAAAACTCTATTAGTGTGATAACCTGGTCATTCACTACTTTCATTTTATTGCCACATCCCATTCTTAAGCCCAGAGCTGACAAACTGAAGCAACCCCAGATTGCTTCCAGATGCTTGTACCATAGGAACTATGCATGGTGTGTGCATTGCTTCTTAACCTGATGCACCCATAGTTCTGGAATAAGGTCAATCTGGTCATTACAATGTGTGTATATGGAAACGCTGTTACACTGTTTAACACTGTTGATTTTTTAACATGCATCTCCACCAAGAGCTCCGGTTATGATTTTTTTTTTTTTACCACAATTCTTTCACAAGGTTCACGGTTCAGCACTATCCCTCCAGGTTTTGAAAATGTGTTGCAAGTTTCTTAATGCAGTCGCAATAATTGCAATATCTCTTTGTTGTTTACTTTGCTTGATGCAGCACAATAATTTAATCCTGCTGACTCTCACCTTAGAATTAAGTTGTCCATTAATTCTTAATTCACATAAAATCTTACAAAGCTGTATTTGCTATACAAAATAGTTGTTTACCATAATGTTTACACATTCACAGAGAAGCACATTCAGGGAGGCAGAGTGGAGAAGCAGGTAGCGTTACCTTCCCACTGTTCCAGATTGATCCTGAGGTTATTGTCTCCGTGGAATTTCACATTTTCTCTCTGTGTCCATGTGGGTTTTTGGTTTTCCAATTTCCTCCTGCCTTTTAAAAACATACTTGGAGATGAATTGTGCATCCTAAATTGCCACTGGGTGTGACTAAGGGTGTGATTGTGTGTATGCGTGGTGCTATTTTGTGATTGACCGGAATCAAATCTTGTGTGTATTTAGACAAGTGTGTATTTAGTGTCCGGTGTTCCCAGGATAGAGTCTGCATCTGCTGTGACCCTGACCAGGATAATGTATTCACTGAAGGTGAACGAACAAATGAATGTCCTTCTATAACTCTCTTTCTTCATAGACTACAATTTCTGCTTTTCTCCCAAGAGTCAGAACCAAATGGGGGTTAAAGTAGAAAGGCAGTTGCCTAGAGCTTAACGACTTTTTCCGTTCGTGCTGAAATTTTCCAGAGCTATTTATATGAAGACTTACACGGCAAGTAATTAACTTGCTGCATGTTAAAGAAGTAAATTTTGCCCTTTCGTATTAAAATAAGTAAACTCTTTCAGATGGCTTGACATAAAAGAAGTACGAGAAAAATAAAGAAACAGCAAATGGCACTCATCTTGTGAAAATTCACTCTAGATATTTATTTTAAATAATAAAATATGCATCACTCAGAACTTATATTTAAATAATCAAACCCAGACCTCATGTTCCATAGAGCTTGATCAAAGGCTTGCAGGGAATAAATATTGGCTTTGTGGCACAATATTATAACACACATGCATCTGTACGATCTGGACAATGCATCACTAATAGCAGATCAAAACACAGGCTGACTCACACACACACGGTGGGGCACAGATCACAAGCGTCAGATGAAAGGTGTTGAAGACAAGAGAGTTGCCTCATGGGCTAAATACAATAGTTTCTTATATGGGTTACAATGTGCTAAATGTTATGACAAATCAAGTAACAAAATCAAACCGAAACTATGTGCTTTGAGCATGACCACATTTATTGTGGTGATCTGCATATACTGTGAATAGCCACCAAAAGCATTACATAAGGCCCAGAAGCCTCTTGTGATAATCCTGATTCCATTTTTTTATGGTCAATCTAGGATCCTCTGAATGCTGGACCCCTGAGATTATACACAATCTGTCCTGCAGCACTGTACCATGGTTTAATCTGATGAGCTCGCCACTCACTCCTCACTTTTCCTCTGGCAAAGTGCATTATTGTCCCCAGATGGCCCAGGCATTAAGCACCTTACTCAGTGAAACAATGTGAGCAGGGTATAGGGTTGATGCAGCTTTTGCGGAGTACAGTCAGGATGGAAAAGTACACAGTCAGTCCAGACTACATTGTTTCTACATGAAAACATACAGTGATGTGTTTTCATACTGTATGTGACATGCTTGCTTGTGCACAGAAGCATGCACAAAAGACAATAAATCAGCAGTCAGTATATTTTGCAAGCTCCTGCTATTACTGTAGTTGAGGTATTCTTGGTCTTTTTCTTGGTTTGTTTCCTACAGTTATGTAAACTTTTATGAATGTTTAAAGTCCGTAATTTCATTAATTTATAATAATCATTTTTGCTCCAGTAAAGCATGTTTAATTGAATTAATTACTGCCAAACAATTAATGGATTATTCATTCTTTTTAAATGGTTCTTTCTTTCTGAAAAATGTAACAACAATTAAAGGTCTTAAATTAAAGGTCTAAAATGAATGTTTCATTCTAATAATGATTAGGTATTCTTTCTTTATTAAATTTCTTATATTAAATATGAGAGGAAGAGGAAGAAGTATATTTTAGTTAAATATATATATATATTTGTGTAGGTGTGTTTGCCTATTGCTTGAAGCTTTTCAAGATGGTACTTCAGCCATTCATGGCCATGAGGTTAATAAACAAATATGGCCATGTTGTCTGGGTGGGGTGGGTAAACAAAAACAGTGACACCAGCTAGTGGCTGTGGCGTCTGTAAGCTCCTGTATGTGGAAGAAGGCAGATCACATGCTTCTCAGGACCTGTTATGCTGCCCTGAGACAAGGCAAGAGCAGCAGCTCAAAATGACATGATTCATTAGCTACATGTCTCTTGGAGGAGCAGGATTTAGCACTCACTCTCCCAGGTTGGTAACTTGTATGATACCAATACAATTTGTGCATTCTTGTATTGTGTGCTGTACAAATGAATAAAGAATAGAAATGTAATGTTGCAGTGAAGCCCACTAATATGATGTGCATTGGACAATATTGCCCTTTTATCTTATCTTGACTATTCCCAGATACTGTATAAAGATTTTTTAAAGATTCAAATTGAGATGGACCCCATATACTGTATATAACCAAGGACGTGCACAGATATTTTGAGATGTTGTTGTTCCAACCAGAATAAAGATTACAGATACACTTTCTTCTTGTAAACTAGTTTAAGCAGCAATATGATTTTGCATATTGAACTTTACACTGCCATTCATCAGTTTGGTAGTAAAAGCCATGTGCATGTATGGTGATCACATTGTTTCCACATGGTACAATGCTCCTTCATTTAATTACTTGTTATAGATGCCAGAAACTATGTAAAGTATTCAGACTTGTAAGAACTCTTTAAAACAATTTCCCAACCTTAAATATGAGATATACAGTATAAATATATAGAGATGCAAATGTGACATTGTTTGGGAGCATGCTCCTTTTATTCGACCAGGAATTACACTGGCTATACCAATCATCAATAATCTTTTTTAAACCTGTAATGTTTACAACAATGAAAATTATGATGTGTAAGCAGTTTGGATGCTACGGTATTGAATGATGGGGCTCCGGTCATCACGTTACATTATCAATAGGTCTTGACAAAACTTTGGATGATATCGCAAGTTAATTTGATTTAACATAAGAAATTACAGGCTGCTTGTATTTATACAGCCACAACAGCCAAAATAAACAACTGTTTATTTTTTGTTCCTCCAGAGGGGCGGGGAAATGGCCAGTTGTTTAGGCACCTTTAGTTTTGCAGGATTGTAATGACTGTCAGTGGAACCACGGCATACAAATTGCCTCCCTTATAAATTTTCTTCGAGCGAAGCGTGATTATGATGTGTAAAGATTTTTTTTTTGTAAGGTTTTTTTTTTTGCATTTTGTACAAGATTTAGTGAAGATGGGTCCACAAAAAGAAAAGGGAGCCAGTTTTGTTTTTAAAGCAGTTGGTGCAAAGAGGAATTATAGGTTAAGGTATATGTTAGGGATAGCTCAGTGGTTAAGGAATTGGACTATGGTTTGGAAGGGCCCAAGTTCAAACCCCATGACTACCCAGTTACCCCCTAACTGTTCTGATGTATATGGGTGTAAAATATAAGTTGCTCTGTGTCTGACAAATGCCCGAATTTAAATTTGAGGTTTATTGTCTATTTATTTTAGGTTTTACTTATTTTACATGTATTTTCAAAATGTTTTAAGTGTTTTTATATGCAAAAGTATGATTATAATGTCAGAAATTGGTAAAAAAAAATTGTAACATTTTTGGGTGGCTAGAACGTTTTATCTGCACGCTAGGCAACCCTAGGCAATTAAATACGTAAAAGGTTCCTGCTGGCCCCTCCTTTAACTCCGCCCAATTGTGACCCGCCCATTATGAAACCCCGCCCCCTATTTCCTCAGCCCCACGCCTCCCCTCCTGCGTGAACTTCACACGCTTCAGGTACTCTTTACGTCACAGCTGCACTCTCTCCGTATCTTTACCGTGCTCTCCCTCTCTCTCTATCTATACACACTCTCACACACTCCTACCACACATACTCCTCCTATCACTCCTCCCTCACTCGGTTGCTTGCTTACTCTCTCCATCCGCCTCAGTTTCTCCGTGTCTTGTGTAAAAGTGCCTGGCTGGATCTGTCGCATCCATGGCGCGCCGCTTCCGCTCGCAGCATCTCTCTCTCGTCCCGTTAGACCTGGACGTAATATAGGAAGGAGAAGGAGCCTGGCCCAAAACTTATCGAGCATCGCAGTCGTCGCTACCCCCGTATCTAGCGCCCTGAAACTTTTGTCGCTCTCACCTCGAACACCGTGTTCCCTCTGAAGCCATCCGACTTCCTGATGGACGGGGATGTGTGTGTGCGGCTCCGGGGCGGATCTGCAGCTCGGCCGCCGCGGCGCAGGAGGAGGAGATCCGAGCTGCTCGGAGTGCGGATGTGTGTGATGGGGCTGCTGCTCGCCGTGCTGTCCGGACTGGCCAACTGGACTCATCGTTCGAGTAAGTTCTTGAGCTGTTCCAGCTGTGTGCAGATGTTTGTGCGCGCGGTGGAAAATGTTTCTCCGTTTGTGTCTGCTTTCCAGTGTGTGCTGAGCGCCGTGTCCGGAAGCTAACCCGAGCTCCAGGAGATGGACTTAGATTTAGTATAGATTTAGTTTTGCTCGAGAAGGTAAACAGAAGCTCTTTAATTAAAAGAAATATAGAATTCAATTTTGCAGACTGTTGCCGGTACACATCTGGATTTAATAACGGTGCGGTGCGGTGCGGTGCGGTGTGCCTCAGCGTGGAGCTGCTATTCTGCCTCGACTTCCAGGTTTATGTTGAATATTTTACATGACGGAAGTAAACATGAAAGTTGAATAATAGAGTATAATACTTTGTTTACTATGAAATTCACATGAGTTTTTACTTCCGCTCTCCAGGTGAGTGTTTTATCAGTGACAGAATAACAGTTATAATTATTACTAGTCGCACTAGTCAGTCAGTCCATTTATCCATTTCCTCTTTCATTTTTTTTTTATAGACTGATAAATTTTATTTTAACATTAGAAGTCCTGGACGTACCATAAGAATAGCCTTTATAAAAGCCTTTGTATAAATAACCTCTATAATATAATTACATCCATGGGAATTCCAAGACATGCACAACTTGTGTGAAGAGGCGGAAACTAAAACAGAGACACAAAACAATACGAACAGTCCTCCTCACCATCTGTCAGGGCTCTTGTTTTAATTTTGCTAAAGCCCACAATATATCTGTAAAAAAAAATTAAAAAAAAAACTCCATACAAGCACAGTAAAGGATTTCTCTCCAGTGGTGAGATTCAGGCGTGGACATAATAGTCAATTATTTCGTCTTTTGGCTAAGATCAAGAGTAGTATCTGTTCTTATCAGTTTAATATCTGATACATCCTCCATATGAGGAAATTATATTAAACAGATTTTTAGACTATCGAGCTGGAAACAGGGCCTTGCTCTGTCTGTGCCCATGAATTAACCTGGTATTGCAGTATCTCCAGGAATGGTGCACTCTTAGGGGAGGTGGTGGCTCAGCATGTAAGATGCTGTTACCCATCGGAAGGTTGGTGGCTTCACCGACCAGCCCCAGCTCTGCTAGACTAGATTGCTACTGTTGGGCCCTTGAGCAAGACCCTTAACCCTGTCTGCTCCAGGAGTGGCGTACAAAACAGCTGACTATGCACTTTGACCCCTGCCTACTAACAAAGCTGGGATATGCAAAGAATAAAAAACAAACCAAAAAAATTTAGAGGCAGTCATGTCTCAGTATGTTGAGACTCTGAGTTACTGATCGGAAGGTTGACGGTTCAAGCCCCTGCTCCCCTAGGTTGCTGCTGTTTGGCCCTTGAGCAAGGCCCTAAACCCTGTTTGCTCCAGGGGCACCATAAAAATGGCTGACCCTATGCTTTGACTCCTGCCTACTAAAAAAGCTGGGATATGTAAAGAATAAATAATTTCACTGTGCGAATGTACTGTATATGTGATGAACAAAGGCTTAACTGAACTTGAACTTGATCAGGAAGAAAAATGAAACCAGGTTTTACATTGCTAGATGTTGTTATGTTTGAAGTAAATGTGAGGAAAAAGAGCTCATCTGTATCATAAATGGAATCCCAACAACAACTGTTACTACAACAACCACTTCTGCATCTTACTTATCCACTGTTTTCACCTCCTACACCTTTAGAAACATGTCGCTTGCACAGATGATGGCACTGCCTGTATTTCTAGCTTTTTATATTTTCAGTAATAAAAATTTGTTAATGCACGAAAGTTCCCCTCTGCACTAGGGATGTGAATTTCCAGGAACCACTCGATACAACCTTATCAGGATGCCTAGATACTGATTGGCTTTGTATTACAATTTTATAAACATCTCGATTTTATAAATATCCTGATTCAATATTATGTTTTTTTCTTCAGATTTTGTTACAATTATAAACAAACTCTGGAAATAATTTGCTCCTACCACACAGGATGCTGTGCCGCCTGCCAATGTGTGAATGGTTTTAGACCAGGTGGTTTAAGTGGAAGAGTTGTCTGATCAGAGCCCTGACCTCAATCCCACTGAACCTCTTTGAGATGAACCCGAATGCTGACTGTTCCCCAGGCCTTCTTAACTGACAGGAGTGCCTGATAACATTAATATCCTTGTAACTGAATGAACAAATCTCCACATCAGTGCTCTACAATCCAATGGAATGACTTCCCAGGAAAGTGGGGCACTTTTCAGGCTTATTGTAACTGAACGAAATCTGGAATTGAAAGTTATAAAAGCATATGGATGTGATATTTGGGTGTCCACAAACTTTTGGTCACAGAGTGTATAGTTGTGTCTATATGTTCATAAGTGCTCTTTCTTAGCACCTGTAACTGTCGAAAGCATATTTTCATAAGATTTTTCCAGACATTCCTCAGAAGTGCTTTGTCGTTTGCTGTTCAAGAAGCATCACAACTTTGTAAGGCGCTTTTGGACACCTCTCTAGAACCTTTTGACCCAGTTGCTTATAGAGCAGCTTGAGTGGGTTAAGGTTATACACCTGATCAAGCTATTACATTACAGTCAGCACTTTTCTCTCTCTGCAAATAACTCTGGCACAGCTTCAAGGTGTGTCTGTGTCAATAAAAAATAATCCTTCAAACATTACATACTATGAAACATTGCAGAAATCTAGACTTTGATACAGATGTGGTATATCCGAATAATTAACTGTTATCAGCCTTGTATTTTCATTGCCCAGAATACTCATTTTATAGTAAGTCAAAAAAAGCGAAAAAAGATAATTACACTCTGAAATGTTTTCATGAAAGGCATTACTTCCTGTCCTGTTTTGATGTCATTCGCTTAACTACAGTGGGGCAAAAAAGTATTTAGTCAACCACCAATTGTGCAAGTTCTCCCACTTAAAAAGATGAGAGAGGCCTGT
>JAOVVA010000041.1:18118384-18130431 GCA_028565275.1 Leiocassis micropogon | reverse complement strand
TATATATATATATATATATATATATAGTTACATTGTTTTTATTTGATTTATTAGGGAATGAAATTATTTTTCATGTATTTTTTTAATCTTAGCTACAGGTACATTTAACAACTTTTCCTAGTTCCAACTAGTTCTGTCCCACATTCTGTCCCTCACCTGCATAGCTAATGAAGATAAACTAGGTAATTACAGTTTGCCATGGTGGACGGCTGTGGGGATAAATTTATCTCCACACTGACAGTATGGGGTCGGGTGTGCACGACCAGCCGAATGCATGCAATCGAGTTCTTCCCACTGCAGCTGGTTTTTGGGGCAGCCTGACTGTTCAGATTATGCAGTGAAAATAATCATATGATGTACACAAGATACATCAAAACCTTGAGGAACTGGTTGCATTGCCACATATTTGTAAGTACAAATATGAGTGGACACCTAACCCCAGCACACAAATAAGCATTGTTATGGGACTGTAATAATGTTAATATTGTTATGTAATAAAGAATAGCATTATCTGTTTTTAGAGATAATAGAGATAATGAATTTTTGAAAACTGAAAACCTAAACCCATGGGGAGAACATGCAAACTCCACACACACAGACCCAAGGTGGGAATCAAAGTCTAGACCCTGGAGGTACAAGTCCACGTAATAAACTATATATATTAAATAATGTATATAATTGTAAATATTGATATCTGGTGCACTGCAGTGTCTATTTTTGTGCAATACATGTGAGTTACTTTTGCGATTTGTTCGCATCTACGAATGTTAGACACGAACTGCAGTCCGTTCGTATCTGCAGAAATTTGTAACTTGAATGTTCGTAAGTCGGGGACTACTATAGAAGGTTCAAATTATTGGGCTGCATCAAGCAAAGAAAACACTAAGGAAATTATTGGAACTGGGCAACGAATCTGCACCAAATTTTGCATTACTATTCGGATATTTCATAAGGCTTTTGGGGACAATTGCAATTAGTGCAATGCAAATAAAACTGTGGCAGTTCAAAGATGGTCAACTTGTACATGTCATTACATGGCTGGATAATTTCTGGACAGACCATGTACGTGTATGCGCTGCGTTGTTGTGCAATTGGTGTGTAGCCTGTACATGTTCTTATAAATGAACACGACGTGCCCGCAAGATGCAATATGCAAGCAAATAGTTGGGGCAACGTAGTCAGCTGTCATGTCAAAAAGGGTGGAAATTTTGAGGAGAAGTTGTGTGATCAGGTCTGCAATGGATATGATGTACTGTGTGTTTACTTCCTCATAGTGACAAATATGCATGTCAAAATAGTTGGTTGGTTATGCTCATCAGGTGTCGCTATGTTTCTTTACTGATTATTGACTGTTATTACTAACATTGTAACAGATAAAGATGACATCCTTTCTTTTTTATAGCTCATCACATAAATTAAGTCGTTCCCTGTGGAGAAAAACTAAAGCTTTGAAATAAAGTGCTGACATTGACCAAAGTCGAAAGCAATGACTATTATGCGAGTGAAAAAATGCATAATAGTATTCATGTATTCATACAAGTGCATTATCATAAACCTTAGCACTGGCACTGTTGTCAGAGCGGACAACAACTGAAAATTAATCAGCACCTTCTGACCAATCAGATTTGAGAATTCAACAGCGCTGTGGTATAAATTGTTTAGCGAAAACATCTTGCTGCAATCATATTTCTTCCTCAGAAATGTTTTGGATGCAGACACCAAAGGCAGTTTAGACAAAGCAACTGCATCCACACAAGAAGGCCTGCTGTCGTGTGACTAGTGCAAAGTTACATAACCTGACTTAGTCATGTTTTTTACAAAATTATTTGAACGTACAGATGGACATTCGAGGCTTATCTCAGGGCTAGGCTATTTTTCTGTTACATCTCACAAGTCACCCAGTGCAATCTTTTTGCGCGATTGAATATTTTCCCTTGGAGTATTTACACTATGCAGCGCTTATGCCGAGGGTCGAACCATTCAAAAAATGTTTGGTTATGCCTGCTTGTATAATGACACACACCATGTGTTCGTTGTACGTCATAAACCAAACATCTCAGAGGATAAAACGAAAGGCACAAAAATGGCAATGTAAAAAGATGGGAAAATAAGCATTTTATGTAATTGTGTTTTATGTTACATCAGGATTTTCTCTGTTTTTTTTGGTTATGATAGAAAATATTTTAATCTATTTTAATGACAGAAGAACTAACCCAAGCCCGCTAAAGTATATCTATTACAGCACTGTAGTAAAGCTTCCATTTACTTTACACAACAGATATCTATTAGACATGATGTGTATTAGATACGTACTGTATTAGACTACAAACAGCATGTAAAAAAGTATTTAGTGGCATTTAGTAATATAGTGGCATTTGATTCATTGTTATGTAACAGAAAGTGTTGCCTTACCTTTTTGGCCATCCAGATAAGTACTGAGGAAATGGTTTTGGGTAGGCATACAACAGTCACATCATAATAGACTGATCAATGTATCTCACAAACCCATTCTGATATAGGGCCAGCCAATCCAATTAGAGTATCCAATTAACTACTGGAATATTTTATGGTAGAAACCAGAGAACCTGAAGGAAGCCCATGTGGACCCAGGGAAAACATGCAATCTCATACCTCTGCCTTGTTGCTCCATTACTCTTTCTTTTGGGATTGCAGATGTGTGTCATCGTCTATCTCTTTGTGTGTGTGTGTGTGTGTGTGTGTGTATGCTTGTGTGCATGCAGAGTGTGCCTGTGAGTGTGTACTGTGCTCATCCTTGTGTTATATCATCGTCGCTTGTCTGCTTGGTCCCTGTGGTTACTCAACATCACGTGTATGTTTGTGTGTCCTGAGTGGATTATGCATTAAAGCAAAGGTAATGGCTTTTAAAAGGCTACTTCTACTTTGTGATTTCGGCACGATAATGCTTTTGTAGCCAAAATCATGAAAACCTTAAAAATTCCTTGGTTATGAGTAAGGGTGTGTGATTTGACAAAAATGCATCACAACACTACTGTACCTGGGTCAGAAGTTTACAAACGCTATAGTATTTAGTAATATTGCCTTTTAATTGTTTAACTTCAGGCAAATGTTTCCACAAGCTTCTTACAATACGTTGCTGGAATTTTATCCCCTTCCTCCTGACAGAACTAGTGTTACTTTTGTACACCTCCTTGCTTGCACACACTTTTTCAGTTCTGCCCACACATTTCCCTTCAGATTACGGTTAGGGCCACTCCAGTACCACACCTTTATTGTCCTGAAGTCATTTTGCTACAGCTTTGGAAGAATGCTTGGGGTCATTGTCCATTTGGAAGAACCATTTTGCACCCAAACTTCAATTTCCTGCCTGCAGTCTTAAGATTTTTCTTCAATATAATTTCTTCACATAATCTTCTTTGTTCATGATGCCGTCTATTTTTTTAAGTACACTTTCTGGAGCAAAGTAGCCTCAGAACATGATACCGCCACCCCATGCTTCATGGTTTTCCCCTGCTGAACAGACTTTTCGTCTTGTTTCACTGTGGATATCGACACATAGTCCAGTGTTGTCACAAGATTCTTGGGTGTTGTTCTGGGATTGATTTGTGTTTTTCTCCTTCCTGAATGATATGATGGCTGCGTGGTCCCATGGTGGTTTTTCCTGCATAGTATTTTGTACAGATCAACATGGTACCTTCAGGCATATGGAAATTGTTTGAACCAGATTTGTGAAGGTCCACAAATGTTTTTTTTTCTTCGGTCTTGACTGTTTTTCCCATGATGTCAAGCAAGTTTTGAAGGCATGCCTTGAAATAAATAAACAAGTATACCTCCAATGGACTCCAATAATGTCAGTTAGCCAAGTCATTTTCTAGAATTTTCCAAGGGTTAGCCCTAACCCTAACCCAGGTCCGTCTATGTGCCATTCATGCACACGGATCCCGAGGCAGGACTCGTGACAGTGACAGTGCCAAGCACTAAGCCACAGTGCCGCCATAGAAGATAAAATGTCTATAACTGCATTTAAAATATTATTCCATTCATTTTTGCTGACTGAAAAAGGTTCTCACAATGTAAAAAAAAAATGTAGAACCAAAACATGACTGCTACGTCACATGTCTAAAAAGAATTTCATCATGTCACCTTTAAACACGATTTTGCACATGGATGTCACAGTGCACTGCTCATTATACTGTTTAACCAGGAAGCTGATGGGATTTGGCCTGGAAGTAATAATAGGACATAAAAATTGAAATAATATAGAGAGGAGAGAGAGAGAGAGAGAGAGAAATTATGCTGCAGGACTCTCCCATGCCCTCAGGTCCACATCGTTGAACACTGAACGAAAACACTGTCACAGCTATCTTAACATCTTACGATTCTCTTGATATTGGAAATCCTTTAGGCGCCATGAATTAATGAACAGCCTCTCTCATGATTGCCACAACTTGCCGAATGTATTCCAGCGCTGTGTGTTACTGGGTACCGTTGTGGATATCAGGGTCTCTTGCCGTGCAATTAAATCTGCAAAGGAAACGAAATAATAGCTGTCCGGTCTTTTAAATGATAGTGTCGGTAGTTCACTGTGATTATGACATAGCGATGCTGTTTATTGTTTAGGACAGCACTTTGTTTCTCCCGAGTCATGTGTTATAGATTTTTATCTTTTAGATTTTTTTTATCTGTAAGTCAGCAGTTTCTCACTCCCAAGGGCTGAATTGAGGAATTTTTGAGGGGAAAATGCAGAATCAGGTATCCTCCTCTCAGTATAGTGTTAGATTCAGGACCTGCTGCAGGAAAGCTCTCTGCTCGGTGGAACAGACGGGGTTCATGAATATTCCATAGTGGCATGTTGGCTGTTAAAGGAGAGGTGCTGCACTCTCCCCGAGGAATGTGTGGCGCTCCTACGCCTGTGAGATTTTCACACTGTGTAACATTTTGCAGCGTGCTTTGTTGGTGACTACACGTTCTAGGATCTCTAGGTGAGCTGTGACACACGAGGTACCAGATGGATCATCAGTGTCTGAGAAGAGATATAATGACTACTTTCCTGAATAAAATGCATTTGTTTCTCTCTATTAATTTCTCTTATTTAAAATGTTCAACATAAAATATTCGATACACTCACACTCACTCATACTTTGTCCCGCTTATCCTGTCGTGGGAGGTGTGGAGCCTATGGCACAGGACTCGAGGCACGAGTCCTCTGGATGCAGTCAATTGTGTACACTCACTCACTTACTCACTCACACACTCTAGGCAATTAGGAAATGCCAATTAGCCTAAGAAAAACATGTGAGGAAACACTCCAAGCACAGGGATAACATGAGAACAAACTCCACACACACAGACCGAAGGTGAGAATCAAACCCTTGACCCTGGAAGTGCGAAGACAAATTGTGCTAACAACCATGCCACCATGGCATCTATATTGGATATGGTTCATTCCAAACTAATCATGGCTGTCATGACATTACAGTGAAAATGCTGATATTTTCCAGGATGAAATGTTCTGCTATCACATAATTACTGACACATTTTAAAACAAGTATCATTAACATATTTTAATAATGAACAGCGGTGCTAAGAAGCAAAAACCTTCCACACTGCCCCCAAATACTGTACGGCTCACTTACCTTGATTTGTTACCTGAGCTGAGCCTTTGGGGGTAAATGTGTTTCCTCACTTCAGAATTGGAACATCCCCACAAATGGACTAATATTACTGTGGGTGATTTAAAAACTTTTAGCATAGGCTTTATCATTTTAGGGAAGAGTGGTGTTCACTCACACATTTGCACTTTTGCAGGAGCATATCACAAATACAAAAATAGGTTACATAACAGCTGGGGTGGCACCGAGGATCACCAGGTCATGTTTCTGCCTCACAGCTCCAGAATGTCTAGATCAGTCTTGAGCTTGGGCTTGAGCTATGTCGAGTTTGAGTTTCTGCGCATGTTTTTCCCAAACCCGCTTGGATTTTCTCTGGGTTCATCGGTTTACACCCACCTTTCAAAAACCTGCAAGAAGATTGCAATGCCTATGCTAAATTGCCACAATGTGTTCATGAGTGGGCATGCTCACCTGTGATGCACTGGTATTCAGGCCTGGGTGTATTCCTGGTGTGTTGCTCCTGATCTACTGCCCCAACCAGAATACAGCAATTACTAAAGATGAACAAAGGATTACGTCATCATTGAGATTTTCAGATTTGAAATCTTTTGGAAGGAAGAACTAAGAGCTTTGACAATGACAATAGTAGTAGACCCCTAGACCAATGCCTTAACCACTAAGCTAAGCCAAATGTTTGGACAGACCATGAGCATCCCATTCCAGATTTTGTCTCTGTGTGCTGTTAAAATAATATCCACTTTTTACAAAGACTTTCCATTAGATTTAGAAAGCTGCCCTTGGGGTGCCTAGTCAGCTATAAGAACTTTAGTGAGGTCAGGCACTGATGGTGGCTGAGGTGGCCTGGACTGCAGTCGATATTTTGGTTCAGTTTAAATGTGTTGTGTTCAGCGCTCTGTGGAGGCCCCTCAAGGTCTTTCACAGACCTTGTTTGTGCACAGGGGCATCGTAATGCTGGAACATGTTGTGGCCTCATAATCTCAGTTAAGGGAAATGCTGCAGCATACGAATAGATCTTATATACACAGTACTGATTTCTTCATATTAAATAAAATAAAGAGTGTGTTTATATGTCCCAAGCCAAGTTAAAGGAGCAGGGAGGAGTGAAGGATCCTCCATTTGTAAAAACAAAAGACAAAGCAGTTGAGGTATACCTATGATGAAAATTTCAGGCCTCTCTCATCTTTTTAAGTGGGAGAACTTGCACAATTGGTGGCTGACTAAATACTTTTTTGCTCCACTGGAATTAAAAAACAAGAGTCTAGTTTTTTGGAAGCCCAATAGGAAAAAATAAGATGTTGCTCAAGACTTTTTCCCAGTGCTGTATATAAGGGTGTCATGGTCAGGTGTCTGCAAACATTTATCCATAGCATGTATCATTTTGGCATTATGCTACTATCTGATCTGATAAGTGTAATCTCTGTTTTACAGGCGGTGTCATGTCCAGTGCATCCTCCGCGGTCAGTGAGACATGGGAGAGCCGCAGGCTTCTGCAACACTTCATCAATGAGACTGAGGAGCTGAAGTCTGTGAGGAACTGCACTCAACCAGGTAAAAACTGTCAGCATGTGGCGTCTCTAATACCAGATAGGAATACATGTTCTGTTTTGCATTAACATTTGCAGATAATATCAATTATGTATGTTTACATACGATAAGTGTGCAACTGTTTAAGGAAGAAAATGTAACTGTCTTTTTGCATAGCCATGTATTTATGCATGTTAGCTGTTTGTCCTGTAAAAGATGTCAATTTGTGAGAAATCAGGCTGAATACACAGTAGTACTGTGGGGCAAGCACTCAGTTTTACAATGTTGGTGTGAAAAGGTCACTGTGTCACGCACTTTGGGGGATGCTCATGGTCAGTTTGCTCTGGCTTTGGACTACAGAATGGCAGTGCCTGATCTGACTGGCTCTTTTGTTGCCTTCCGAGTGCATAATGCAGCTGACACAGACAACACTATTGTTGATCAGGAAGCTCACAGCTGCCTCTGGGAGGTCGGAAACAAATGATTGCACAGTACAGCTGCACGATGAATCATATTTTAATTGTAAGCATGATTTTTAGTTTCCTCAGTTAATTAAACATAGCCAGCTATGTTATTGGCTAATGCTCCATATTCATGATTTAACTATCAGAGCAAATTCGAATGGACAATTTCCTGCTCTTTGCTTTTCCACCATTGTGATCAGTATTCAAGAAAGGCCAGGTTCGTAATCGGTGGTGTCAGATTGATCTAGTTATATAGGGCCAGTTTTACAGTGGTTTGTTAGTTGTTATTGTTTTGCTGTCAAATGTAATATGGTGCAACATATAGGCAAGAGACAATGAAGGTGCAAATTAGAAAAGGTTAATACAATGACGTATGATTGTGATGCCAAACATTGAAATAAAACTGTGGTCTATTATATGCCAATATATTGTTGTATCAATTGCTGCAACTTCAATATTTTTTTGTTTTGTCAGGCTTTACATCTGGTATTTAGCATTGTGTAATTATTTAAATAATGAAAGTGTTGTTTTTTTCCACCTATAAAAGAAACACATCAATGAGGACAATCTAAATGAGTCTCTGCTACGTGTATCTACTACACTTACAACTCATTTTAATTTAAAGTTCCAAAATTATACTTTTTTTTTTTTTTTAAGTAGTCTTAGAGGTCTCCAAAATGTGTCTGTATATTTTCTAGCTAAACTATAACTAATATCTTGAATTCTGGTACGCTTGATTTTCTTTCTGTTTCATGAATTTTTGATGTGTACCATTTCATTGTCTGTAGTTTTAAATGAACTGCCTCTTTGATGTGCATTGTCCTAGCCAATCAGAATACAAAAACCAGAAATGGCTGAAACAACAAGAAAAAAACAATTGTGTGAATATTTAATAGGGTTTGTTTACAATGACATACTCAGCATTCAGCGATATAAAGGTTAGCTGCTAGCCTTTCCATTTCCAGCTCATAAGAAACAGCGAGACTAGAGATTTTTACATTTTCTTTTACTTACAGTAAGAGATCATTGTGAAATAACACTTTTATATAGAAAATGATGGTGTGCCTAAATTTAATAAACGAAAGTAACAATTACTTAGAAACAGCAAAACGTACACCTTCAGGGTCCACACCTGTGCTTTAGTATTTTCCCCAAACCATCTTGTCATTGTCCCTCATTGAGAAAGCAGTTTCAGGACAACCGAACACCATAAATAAAAAATAGCCATGCACATAGTTAAAGAATAATACATTTATTTAATTAGGGTGAATAGTGGTAAAGTGGGACAGTTAAGCTTAATAATTTATATCTTTGCATGGATATGTTTTTATTACTAAAAATCAACAATGAGTTCATCATTAGCAAGTATGTGATAAAAAAAATAATATTAATAAAAATCTGTGGCTATGACATCACTTCCAGGGTGTGGCACATCATATTTAACAACCATTTTCAGAAAGTGTCCCACTTTACCACTATTCACCCTAATAGAGTCATATTTTTAATGTTTACCACAAGTTGCATTTCATAGTTTTTGTGGTTACTTTAAATAGTCAGCCGGTAGCATTGGACAAGAAATATGTACTTCACACACCTTCAAATTCAGAATAACACGTAACTGACAAGCTCCATCCTGCACACTTAACTCTCACATAGTGCCTGAATTCTGAAGCCTGTGGTTACGACTAATGTCTTAGAACTAATGTGTGCGCCTTTGTTCTTAAATCCTCATTCCACAATCTTAACTCAACTTCAACTATGGCACATTTTAAATGGTCTGCTTGATTAATGTGACTAAGAAGCAAAATAATGAAAAATGTTATGCCTTAATTGCCTGAATAATTAGGTTTTAAAATTGTTATTTCAATATTGAACAAAGTAATAATAATTTCATGCCCATTATTATGGCACATTTTTAACAGCAGTGAGCAAGTCTTCAGTACCCCAGAGCTGATTTATTCATGAGAAAGGATCATAGGTAAAGCTAAAATGTGTCCTGTTGTTTTGTCAGAGTCTATGCATGAGGGTTTTTTTTTTCATGGTGGTGGTTCTGAAAAGCCCACTTATACTTCTTCGCATTTCTTTTTCAGAGTGAGAGCTTTGCACTTCATAGATTCGTGTTTGGCCCTTTAGACAACCCAATGAAATGAGTCTATTTATCATCAGTTTTTGTGGTTTATAATTTAATTGTATAGTGCTGCTTTTGAATGGGATAATTGTTTGCTTTAGGCATTGTGGCTAATTAGAGCCGGTCTTACTGAGAGAGGAGGTGAAGTGGCTGAACAAAGGAGCCATCAATACTGGAGGTCCATTGATTAAGCATGTTCTCTCAGCAATGTGTTTGCTACAGCAAAGTTCTAATGATGCGTAAGTTGTAACAGTTTGCTTTTGTATTTAGTTCATCTGCTCACTCAGTCATCTATTCACTTATACAATCCTTTAAACATTTACTTAAAGTACTAACTCAACTCATTTATTCACCAACATCAGTCAGTCATTCATTCAGTCACTTGTGCATTCACTCACTTTGCCATACAGTATACACACTTAATTATTCACCTATTCACTCAGTCATTTATTCAGAAAATTGAAGCCATTTATTTACTCACTCACTCACTCACTCAGTCGCTTACATATATTCACTCATTCACTCACTCACTTCTTTTGTCTCTTACTCAGTTATAACCAGTCATGTACTCACACAACCCTTTCCCTGGTCCACACTCATTCACACAACCACTCATTTACTCACTAACCAACTCACTTACTAAGTCACTCAGCCATTCCCAGTCATTTCATTAGTTAGTTACTTAGTCACTTACTAATTCAGTCATTCATTCATTAACTTACTTAATTATTTATTCATTTTCTTAGCATTGACTCAGTCAGGCACCTATCTACTTGCTTACTCAGTCTTAGTCACATATATTAAGCCATTTAGAAATCTATTCACTCATTCACTCAGTCATTCATTCACTCAGATTTGATAACTTGCTCACTCACTCACTCCCTCACCCAGTCATTCATCCAGTCTCTCACAAAGTCACTTACTCATACTCTCTTTGTCACCTACTCGGTCATGTACTCACTCATCTTCCCTCCCAGTCACTTACTCACTCACCAACTCACTCACTCACTCACCAACTCACTCACTCACTCACTCACTCTTTCACCAACTCACTCACTCACCATCTTATTATGCAATTCTGCTATTCTCTCAGTTATTTCCACAGTATCTTACTAACTCAGTCATTAACTTAATCCTTTATTGATTATATAACTTAAGCACTTACTCAACTCAACAGACACTTAATCACTCATTCATTTACTTACTTATTCTTTCATTCACACACTCAATACTCACTCACTCATTATTATTATTATTATTATTATTATTATTATTATTATATCAGTGATAGAATTTTGTTGGTTCAAAGATTAGTGATCTGAGCTTATGCTGAAAAGCAGCATAGCGTCTGCAGTTCCACATGGCCAGTCTGTATTTGCTTTTGTTTTTCCATGGGCAGATTTGGCCAGTGTTTCCAAGAGGGGTCCTGGTGTTTTAGTAGGCAGTTCTACTTGCCAAGTATTCCTTGATCTTGCCTTTAAAGATGGAGCTAAATTCTTAGTCTTTTACACGTTCTGGGAATCCAGAAACACCCACCCCATCAGCCTGGCGCCTTAGCACACGGCGAGGATTTCCTCACTCTGCTCTTTGTTACCATGACACCCCCACAGTTTTGGCTTTAAACAGATGGCATTAGTGTTTGTTTTTTTAATTCGTCTCATGATGTATTGTTCTTTCAATCAGGCTTACTATAAATAATCTGTGTTTAGACAAAGAATCATGATAGCTTGTTTCTTCTTAATTAGACTCCTGAAATGCTATAATTATTTAGGATGCAATTATCGTGGTTTTTCTGAATCACGTTCCTTTTTATAATCACCTCAGCATTTTTCTAGGAAATAGTTAAGAAAAATCTGCTTCTCTTTTTCAGGTGCCTGTCTGTGGATGAGATGCCTTTAAATTCTGCATCTCAGCCATTAAAAGTAAGGTACCTAAATGCTTAGTAGTGTAGCTGAGCAGATAACTTGGTCACTAGCAACCAGAAGGTAAAGCTAATTAATATAAGACATATTATTTATTCTCTAAAAGACTCTTTGGCTATTGTAATTTTAAAGCTTCATTGTTAACTTACTTGTTAAAAATCTTTAGCGAAAATACAGAGAATAGCGAGTAAAAATGCTCTCACTGAAAGTCCTTATTAAAGGCAGTACTTATGCAGGCTTATTATTTTTTCCAAATTTCTCCACAGCATTAAACAATGTACAGAAGGCTTACAAAAAAAAAAATTTATAAGCAGTATTGACTCCAGTTTACTTTTAGGTCCCGTTACACTACCATGAAGACCATGATCCCACAGCTCCATAAAAAAAAAAAATATAT
>JAOVVA010000041.1:18097250-18112615 GCA_028565275.1 Leiocassis micropogon | reverse complement strand
GCATGCAACGTTTTTTTGACGCCGTATAAACGCGCAGCCGGACAAACGCACGTCACCAAAGCCCGTGTGAACACTCTTATTGACTCCTATGTGTAGAAAACACTCTGCGCTTGATCCGCGCTCACAGGACGCTACGAACGCCAGAAAAACGCTCGATTTTAACCCCTGTGTGAACAAAGCCTAAGTCAAGAGAGCAAAAGTAAATGACCAAGGTATTTATAGAAAATACTGTGTCATAGTTTGGAAAAAGTTAGCCAGGAGATTTTTTTTACCACCCCTAAGTACTAAATCTTTTCACTCTGCTTACACTCAAGTCCCCATGGTTGTCTAATCCCAATTACTTCCTACCAGTGAATTAAGTAAAGGAGTCTAGTTATCTCCAGTTTACAGTTCTCGCTTTTCCATCCCAATTTAGCCTTACATATCATCACTTGCTTTAAGTTTGAACCTCCTTTTACACTTAAACTGAACACAAGGCCACCTCCCTGAGGGCCAAACAATGTCAGCGGTAAAACTTTGTCAGTGAGCTTATAAACCTCCTCTGTTATGAACTTATCAAATACCTTCCCAACAGCATTCACCACATGAAGAATAAAGGAAGCTCAGTAATGCCCAGCCTTAGGACAAGGAAAGTACTCAAGTTCTGTCTCTCTTTCTGTTCTTTTTCTGTCTTCCATGAGAAACAAATAGTACAGAAAATGGAAAAAGGCAGTGTTGTACATATAAATCAGGCATGTTCAGTAGATTCTGGATTTCACTTTGAAATAGATATGTGACGAAAGGGAGAATTCTCGCGTTTGTAAAGAGAGCCACCTGAGCAGTCATTTTTGGATATCATGCTTGTGGTTTCAGGCTAACAGGATAACAGAACATGCTGGGAGTAGGCTGCTGTGAGCACCATGACTGGCACGTTCCCTCAATAATGATACCTTTAATTACCAAAATCACTGGATTGGTGTGTGTATCAGAGAGTGAAAACTGAGATATTCATGTCACATCATACCTCTTGGGGATTATAGTTCCTGTATCGACACAGTAAGACATTTACAATTCAACAATAAGCAATAAGAGATATCTCCATTCATCATCTAAGCTACTACATTAGTAACATGTTCCAGATCAGCAGGATTCCCATCCTTTGGATTCTGTGTAAAGTCAGCTCTCCTCATGCTTTCACTGAATAGAATAATTGTTAAATGAGCATTCGGTGCAAGTAAGGTCTCTGAGATAGTGTCTCAAATACACTTTGAATTGATAGCATCACGGGGATATGATAAATTATAATCTATTACAGGAGATAATATACTTCAAGACATGCAAGATTTATGCCATTTTAATAGACATTTGTCGATATGAATTATTTTTTAAGAGGGAATATATCCATCATTCCAGGACATTTTGATTTGTCTCACTGTTTGGCCTGGTTTGGGTCATCTGTTTTGTTTGGACATGTTTCATATACCTTGGCAAGTTTGTGCTGGAAAGCTCTATGGAAAAGTAATTTGTTCAGTTTCCTAATTCAGATTTAGAGACTTTTGATCCCAGCATGTGTTAATAGCCTACATTTCAGGGATGTTTCTAGGCCAGTTTAAGGGGGCCTTAAACTGCCCCCCCCCCCCACTCCTTCCCCCACTGATGTTATTTATGAATACAAATGCATTATGAACGTAAATCAATAGATTTTTATATTCAGTCCTTATTATTCAGTGTCCATGCTTTTTGAAATTCACAAAAAGTGTGATAGCCAGATGCTAGACCTTGGAGAAGGCTGCTGCTTATCTAAGCCAGCTTTTCCTTTGGCTATGCTTCTCTATCTGTAACCCAGTGAAGTTGTGACAGGAAGTTGGCTAAAAACCCATAGATAAACATTAGGTTACCAAGCTAAAAATGTGCACAGTTACTGTTTATGTTAATGTTTACGCGATAATTTGTGGCAAATTATGGTCAATATACTGTAGCTAGCTATCAAGTTTTTGTTGGTTACCTGATTCTTAGTTAAACTTTAAGTTTGTGAACTAAAGAAAATAGAATAGATACGAGACGTCCTTGAACTCTTCCTCTCTTTGTGTTTATTGGCAACTTGCAAACCAACTAGGTGCATACAAAACAATATCACTAATATTACTAATATGGCCAATATGAAAGGAAGTGGGGAGAGGGCAGCAATCATACACTGGAATGGTACGTATCGATCGCACCTAGTGTAAAAGCAGCTGCCTGTGGTAGGATGTAATAATCTGTAACGCTATGTGACCTTTTCTGTGAAATAACATTGTAAATAGTAAAATCCATTCATTTAAATACATCAACTTTCTTTTTCTAATTGTTCAAATATTATTAATCACTTTTGGTAAAATTCAGTATCACTGCATTATCATGCTGATTGTTCAATTGATTTTTTTATTACAGAAAAACATCTGAAGTCTTTACTTTTCCTGCTTTTACATATGACTAGGAGACATATTTGGTAAAAACCTTGAACTGCCAGTAATTGAAGTAATAAACATGACTTACACGTCAAACATAATCATATAAGAATAAGTCACACAGAGTGTAGTCGATTAGTAACCCAATCCCAACCAGTTTCGTGCAACGTAACTTGTTATTTAATCATTGTCCATTCATTCATCTTCTTTACCGCTTATCCTGTACAGGGTCATGAGCCTAACCCAAGAAACTTTGAGCATGAGGCAGGGTATACCCTGGACAGGGTGCCAATCCATCGTGGGGCGCACACACACATACACACACACACACACACACACACACACACACACAGTTTGGGATTTTGCATGTCTTTTGGACTGTGGATGTTATGGTTGTATTGGGGTTGCAGGCGACGCATAAGTGCAAAGGTTAAGACTATAAGATGTTTTAATATAATATAAAGAAAACATAAACAACAGACTTTAAACAGAAACGAACTGAGCATGAAACTATGATAACAAGAACAAAAACATGAAGCATGGAAAAGGCAGTTTAAACAATTTAACAGAACAGTAAAGCTTAACTCAATAGTTTTAACACAACAGATGCAAGACAAAGGACTAACTGAACACACAACTACTTTTACAGAAACTAATGAGCCACCTCGGTTCAGGTGAGTGCTCCCATTACCTGACCGAGGTGCATTCTGGGATATGAAGTTCAAAACCAAAAGAGTCTTAGGGCGCCCTCTAGTGACACATGAAAGAGGTGTTAACCCTGACAGTGCGAGGAAACCAGAGTACCCAGAGGAAACCCACCAAGCATGGGGAGAACATGAAAACTCAACACATACAGACCCAAGACGGAAATCAAACCCTCAACCCTGGAGGTGTAAGGCCTCGGTGCTAACCACTATGCCACCATGCCAGCCTTTATCATTGTAATGATTATTACAATAATCATTCCGTAATGGTAATTATTTTACTAAATTTTGAGTATAATTACAAGTTCTAGTAAAATGTGAGTTCATATTTAAAAATGTTATTTAATATAGCCATAGAGATGGAGAGAAAAAATCTGAAAGAGCATGCTTGATGAAGGTTAGATAAAAAAAAAAAGATGAATGGGAGCTTTCAGTAGCAATTAATGATAAATTAGTTTGGATTTGAATTTAGGTTCGAAGAAATGATATTTCCTTAACATATGCTCATTGGTAAGAAGATACTGCATAACTAATTAAGAGGCACTTGTGAAATCAAATTTCGCTGTGACCATGAACTAAGTTTTTAAAAACATTTGCAAAAGATAGAGTGATAGAGAAAAAAATCACATTTTCTGATTACATAAATGGATACTGGATCAATCTTTAGTCTGTTCATTTGAATAACATATACATATTTAGAAAGGGGTGAAATGATTGCTTGACTTTATTAGTGGTGCTTGCGAAGCGAAGCACTACTGTTATTATCTCACCGGCTTTTTTTTCTTCTTCTTTTTCTTCATCTGTACAAAAGTTTGGTGCGTAACTAGTCCCGCACCATTTGTCGTAAACCCTTGCATGAGGTGTCAAATCGTGCGCCTAATTCGGGAATGGGGTGCTATGGGTTTTCTAAGGGGTCGGCGGGAAATTGACCCAAAAAGTCAGTCCAAAAAAGGCCCAATTAACCGGCCCAAAAAGTCCCATAGACTTAACATTGAGAACAACTTCGACGGATTGTAGCGCAGAGCAGGAATTTTATGGAAACGTAAAATTTAATACACATGAAGAGGTTTGCAACGCGTGTCAGAAAATACCGCGGACAAGGGCATAAGTTTTCCCCCCCGGGGCACAAGAGGTGCCCAAATTTACAGTTAGACTTAACATGGAATGAAGCGCAGAGCGAGAATTTGGTACAAATCTCAAATTTACCACATTTGCAAGCTGTGTCATAACATACCCCGCAAGAGGGTATAGGTTTTACCCCCGGGGTGCAAGAGGCGCCCAAATTTGCCCCATTGACTTATAATGAGGATTTTGGCGCGTAACTATTCCTGTACCGTTCGTCATAAGCCCATGAAAGAGGTGGCAAATTGTGCGGGTGATTCAGGAATGAGGGGGGGCAGGGGGCAATTACCATATAATGGTAACTTCCATAGGAACTTTGAAACTGAAAGGCTTGAGCTAAAGGGACTGCAGTTTCTTTCTCCTGGGTGGGGAACAGGAGGTGATTGATAACTGAAGCAGCACTAAAAAGGTGACATTCCTGTGGAGGAGGTGGGGAGCAGGTTATGGCGTACTCGATCCAGGGGAGAAAACGACTCCAAGAAGCCGTGTCCCGTGAAACCATGGCATCTCAGTGTTTTTTCTCGTTCTTGGTTCATGCACTTGGTTTGACCATTGCGCTGAGGGTGGAACCCAGATGAGAGGCTGGGTGTGGAGCCAATAAGACCATAAAAGGGCTTCTAGAACTTGTCCGAGACAATGGGAGACAAATTGGTCGACCACTTTTAGAGCACGTTTTATTGTCGGACTGTGGTAACCCAGTCGCAGAGTCAAAGGAAATATGTGACCAGGGAAATGGGGAATGTAGAGGGGTGTTAGGAAGCTCTCAGGAGAGGAGGATTTGTTGTCTTGTTTCTGCAGCAGACGTCACAGGACGCCACAAAGCTTTCGACATCCTTCCTGATAGTTGGCCACCAGAAGCATTGATGAAGCAATGAGAGGGTGCGGGTTGGCGGGGTGACAGGCTATCCTGGAGCTGTTGCCCCAGTTCAAGACTTGGGGGGTGAAAAGACTGGGATAAAAAGTAGCCCAGGCGAGACATTACTGGGACCCGGTTCTTGTTCATGGGACTGTAGAACAAGGTTTTTCACATCCAGTCGGGTCATAGGTACAAGACACTGGGGCGGAAGGATGATCTCCATAGTGGATGTGTCCTGGGTGTCGGGAGAGGGTATCGGGAATTGAATCCTGAAAAGAATAGTGACCAGTGTCTAAATAAAAGACGGTAATGATGAGAAATTGCTAACAGGTGCATTGCGGCAAGGCAATGGGCAAGCATAAAGATCTTTAGCACTTTAACAAGGACCAAATGGTAATGGCTAGACAACTGGTACAGAGCATCTTAAAAAGGGTAGGTCTTATGGGGTGTTCCTGGTATACAGTGTTTGGTACCTTCCCAAAGTGGTCCAAGGATGAACAACACTAAAATGGCAAAATAGACATGGGCACACAAGTTCACTGATGTGACTGCAGAGTGAAGGGTAGCCCATCTGTGAGCTAGTACATCTGGTCATCTTTGAGATGTACTGTTGCTACTTGATCCTAGCTATGACAGAAAGCTGTCAGAGCATACAGTTCATTGCAGTTTGCAGCGTATGGTGAAATGTAGCTACAGACTGGCCCTAGTGTCCATTGCCAAGAGTAAAATGTTTCTAGAATATGCTATTTTTACAATCTAGGAGTACCATATATAAAAACATTTTACTAATATTCAGACAATCCCTCTAAAACCATTAATATTATAACCTGGATACTCTGGCTGTGTACTTTCCTCATAATGCCAACAACTTCTTGCACTTCACATGGCCTCATAGTTGTCTTTAAAAAGCCTGACATCTCATCTGCAAATTGGGATTGATTTTCCATTAAACTATGGCAATAAATCATAGCAGACAGAGCATCTCATTACTGCAGATTTTCAGCAATAATGAAGTGGGTATTAATTGACTGAACATATTTGAGCTGTCCCTCTGGGAAGTGGAGATAGATACCCAAGGGTAGTGCTTCAAGGGAGACACTTATTTAGGGAAATTGAATTCACCTTCAGGTCAGCTAGAAAAACATCACAAAGCTGTAGATATCCATGAAATGAAATCCATGAACTCTGAAATTTCCTTTTGCGTAAAATATTCAAATCACCCAACAGACACTATTGTTCCCTTTGTAATCATCGCTGTTTTTCAGGTCAGTTGTAACTTATAACACTAGTAAAGTTTGGCTGGAAAGAGGGGAATAGTTCAAACCAATTAAAAGCATGCATGGGTAGAGGGAAGCCAAGAACATGGAGTTTTCTACACAACTCACTACTAGGTTCAGAAGTGTTAATCCTCTGTGTATAATTACACAGGGTGCAGGACTATGTGTATATGTGTGCATAGGCGTGCACCCTGTGTAAGAGAATAAGAGCATTTCCATGCACACAAAATGAAAATAATATTGGGACTAAATGGCTAAAAGCCATTAGAAAACCAATTGTTTGTTAGGATTGTCAAGAGAAAAACAGCTTCAGAATTCTAGGGAGCATAAAGATTGGATATTGGACCAGTGGAAAAAGGTCATGTGGTCTGATGAGTCCGGATCTAACCTATCCTGGAGTGGTGGGCGTGTCTCAGGGTAAAAAAGGAATGACATGAAGAGATGCACCCATCGTGCATAGCGCCAACCAGCCTCTGGAGATTCTGCTATGATCTGGGGTTGCTTCTGTTGCTCAGGTCTAGTTTCAGCAATGATATGTAGCAATAAAATGAAGTTAGCTGGTGACCTGAATTTACTGCATGACTAGGTTAGTCTATCAGCGCGTTTTTACTTCTTCAATGGCAGGGGTTCAAATTGTCAAAGGGAGGTCCTGGGAGCATAAGGAATATTTGTCACAAATAAATTGGACACCACATTGCATGCTGTGAGCAAAGATAGGTGACATAAATCAATGTGGTCAAATGAAATATTATTATGCTGCTCTTTGCTTCAATCCAAAACAAATATATATATATTTTTTTTTTGAGAAATAATATTACACGTTAATGAGTATTAATATGTCCATCACTGATGGCTAGATTTCTTGTTCACCATCATCTGATAGTTTCTATGGATGGATAGTTCCGTCTACATGCCGCGGGGCACATCAGGCACTGGCTATACATCTGGTGTTTCTGTGGCAGTTATTTACAGGGTCGGGTTGCCAGCTCAACGCCCAAATGTATCTGCGAACTTGGGGTGAAGGACATTACTCAAGGGTCCAACAGTGGCGACCTGGCGGTGTCGGGGCTCAAAGCGGGGACCTCTTGGTCTGCAGTCCAACACCACCGAACCATCCCTGACCCCGATAGTTCCGATATGCGTTAGTAGGCAGTCCGAGTGCGGAAGGTACCACACCTGTGCTGATATCCAGCACAACAGCATGAACAACCTTGAAATGTGCTATTGTGACAAATGCCATTTATTATCAACAGATTATGATCCTGCACACCTGCACATTCATGCACATTTACATTTATATATTTTACATATTTCTATTTCATTTCTTGGCTTGTTGCACATAAGTCACTTTAAATAAGACACTTTCATGCATATTTGCACCCCTAATTTTCTGTCTGTCTGTATGTCTGTCTAGTCAGATTTTGTCACTGCATCATGAAATAACAGTTAGTTTAATTAACAGGAGTGAAAATTGTTTTTAATTCTTATTGGTACTGTGTTGCTAAAAAGTGAGAAAAATAAAACATGGAGGTGGTGGATAGTCCTGTAAATCTAAGTCTCTCTTTATATTTCCACTTATTCCACTTTGGAATATCTCGCATTCCGGAGTTAAATTCTAAATAGTGTTAAAAGCTAGTGTGCTAGGCTGCACAATCACTTCTTCCACACACCAAAATAGTGCCCTTGATTAGGGGTTACAGAGGGATTTAGGATTCAGCCTTGTTTTAGAAGCGTGTTGGCTTCGTAGGTGTAAACACAGTTTACCTGCACAGTTCTGTTGCAATTTAGGAATGACTTAGAAGCAATTATTAAGACCACAAGCGTTGGTTAAAATGATATAACCCTGTCATAGGTATTTTCTTGCTGTACATGCTTCGGTGACTGGTTTTAAATGTGGGGTTGGCAGATAGCTGCTCTCCACTCTTCACCCATGCTAACAACCGACAGTAAGTGTAATTCCTGTTTATTAGACCACCTGTATTCAAATTCATATTTTATATACACTGTATGACTATACATAACTTTACACAGTATGATATGCAGGTAAATGCTTATACGATTGTTCATGACCAAAAATAGAAAAATTCCAATGCAATAAAAATATGGCACTAGAGAATACAATTAAACTTTTTACATTTTAAATAAAATGAATTTTTTTAATATAAAAATTTAGGTTAGAAATATACACCAAATAAAAATAGATTCATAAATTACACAGAAAAATAGAATGTACAAAATGAAAATGTAAACTGTGAGGTATAAAAATATAAAAGTGTAGAAATGAAAAAAATATGGTGTGTGAGTATGACAGCAGCAGTATGATTGAAACATCAAGTATAAGAAGATACTGTATGTGTCTCAGCAGCAGTGTGATTGTCCATGTCCCAAACTGCAAGTTAGTCCTCAATTATGTGCAAATGAGCATCGTGCAAACAAGAAATGTGCGAATGATGTGCTACATCATAATCATATCTTTGTAATGCAGTAACTCAGTCTGAAACAGAGTGATACAAGTAGTTAAACGGTTTTACTGTCCTTACTGTTTCACCACTCGTAGAATGGCTGTTGTCCAATCAGACTGCTCACTCAGAACTTACCATTGCGTAATAATGCTTGTCAGCCTTTTTGTGACATTTAGTCAAAGGTCCTTGGGTGAAGCTCACTCAAGAAGCTGGCTAAGATGATGCCACGAGGGTGAAAGGCTTCATCTAGAATCCTGTTAAGAATTTTAAGTAATTCGTGTTTGATATGTGGAATATAAAATAGTATTATAAATATTTACTTTATTCTTTTCTTGCTCAGAGCATAATTCAAAAGTAAATTCCATCTTAATATGTAAATATTATAAGGATTGAATACTATTGAAACTGTGTTCTGAAATTTGTTCTGTTATAAAATCTTCTGCATTGCCTTTTCCCCCATTACACTGACGGAAAGCACCCTCAGCTGTTTCGAAACAACTGGTTGATAGCTGCATATTTTTAATCTGCTGATACCAATAATCCGCTTTATTCTCTGTTTCTGGCAAAACAAAGCCAGGCCCAGCAGCTAGTCATCCGCAAACCCACGATTGGAAACTGCTTCGCTCTCCTCCATCCAGCTTGAAAAAGCTTAAAATTTGCACAAATCTTATTTCATACATTTCACGGGTAAGTTGCTCCATATATCTACACTGCCTTTCATACACTGTCTTTAAGCTTCATTTGGTCAAAGACAACCAGTCTAATCCCTTGTGTGTTAGTGAGGTAAGGCAGTAATGGCTTGCAGAAGAGCACTCACTCATAACTAATGCAACACTTGATGGAGGGCTTGTCTCTACAGCTGCTTTATTCTTCTGCCTTGTTTTTTTCTGTGTTTATTTTTAGCTGGGCTGTTGGCTGTTTTGTGCTCCGCTGCTGCATTGATGCACATGTGCCCAGTTTAGCCCCTCCTCTCTCTCGATAGACTGCAATACTTTAGTGGGTGATGTCATCATCGTTGCTTCTGGGACACTTGCGTTGACTGGGATTATGTAAGCTGATGTTTTCAGCTAGGAGAAAGCCATGACATCAGTAAGGGATCAGAAAATCTGAGCTTGCTTGCTACTAAGGCAAGAATTAATGTATTCTGATTAGTGGTGTTTATGCATCTGTTTATTTTCTTCTCTGTGCAACTGAGCTGATTGTGTAAGATGGCGTGCCCTGGTTGAATGTGTGTGTGTGTGTGTGTGTTTGTGTGTGTGTGTGTATCCTAGGGAATATGTGCCTGGCTAAATGGCTATGTGTGTGGTTGAATACTACGTACATCATATCTTGATTAAACATGCAAAAAAGGAATTTGAGAACTTTTTTTTTTTCATATTTTAAATTCACTACATTTTTCAACACACTGGAAAAAAAATCCTTATATATATATATATATATAAGAAAGCACTGAAGAAAGCCCTAAGAAAGCACTGAAGCTTAATAACAACGTGTATGTTGCTGCAAACAGCTGTAAGTTAAATAGTGTCAGCTGCCATCCAGCAATATGGACCAAGTCCTACTGAGTGTTTTGTTCATTGCTCGGCTGAGCGTGCTTCAGGGGTAGCAGGCTGTGGAGCACTGTAATCTCTTTACGTCTCAGTTCAGGGCTCATGTTCCCAGCCACCCTAGCTGTAGCAGCTGTAAGCTGGACTCTATATGCACAATTCAAGGATGAGTACACTGGTCAATTATTAACACTCTCTGCATAATGTTGCCAGGCCTCCCTGGACAGTGAATTTTCCTGCTTTTACACTGGTAGTGGTTTCTGTCATGGAGCCATTAGTGTCCATATTGTGTGTGTGTGTGTGTGTGTGTGTGTGTGTGTGTGCGCGCGTGTTTGTGTGTCTGTATCTGTCTCCTACATGTTCTTGCTGTTCCTGTCATTACACTGTTGTGTGTATCCCATGAGGGCCTCTCATTTTCCCTTACAATGTTCTGTACTGTTTATAACTAAACACCATGGTGTTAATACTCAATGATGCTTAGTAGCTTAATGAATTATTACATATACATCATTAGTGTAAGAGTACAACTGCTCAGTGAGTGCAGGGGAAATGCTTTTACCTCGCATAGTTCATCATAACAAAAAATGAGAAAAGCATAAATATTCCTGTACCTGAAGTAGAACTGTGTATGTGCTACAGGAGAATAGAGGTGCAGAGAGCAAAATAAGAGTTCTTCGCCAAGGGAACAATACAGTGCAGTCATTGGAAATTCTTTGACTCATATTAACTTTTCTTCCATGTTTTGATCCACAAAAACGAGAGATCGCTACACTTATTAGTTTTTTTTTTTACACATATACTGCATCAAATTAAATATCACAAAGCAAATAAAAGAATGATGGGGAATGGGGGCATACAGTACATATACATCCAGTGAGGTATATGTACGATGTATATATGTCCAAAATGAAAAAAGTGATATCATTGGCAAAATATCTAGAGTGCATCTCAAATATATTTGAATATTGTGGAATTTTCTTTATATAATTATTTAATTGAGAATGTGAAACATTGTGTAGGTTCCACTTGTGCTGTTGTGGCATCGCTCCACAAGACCTCTGTGGATGTGCTGTGGTGTCTGGCACCAGGTTGTTGACAGCTGATGTTTTGGTGATAAGGGTTGCAGGCTTGGCCCTCTGTGGATTGGACTTGTTTGTCTGGCACATCCCACAGATGATCGATCGATCATTTGAGTTTTACTTTTTGAATTAGATTACAAAAAATAATATTTAAAAAAAACAAAAAATAAATTTTTAGAGATGCACTGCTTGTACAGTGAGGTAGCTCAGTATAAATTAGTGGTGAATATGTACTAAACATCTGTAATGTGAAAAAATGTACAAGAGAATATTGAGCAAAAAGATTGTGGGCAGCGAACTGTGAAGATTTTGATAGGTGGTGCACTGAGTGAGTAAGTAAGTGACTATGATTGTGTGAGTGATAAATGTCATATGTATACAGAGCAGAGATTGTAGTTGCATAGTCTTCATAGCTGTTCCTAGATCTGTATGGAAATATAAAAGTATCCCACCTATCCCACATTTTTGGCAATGTCATAATATTAATATTTGTGATGAATATCATCACTGGATTCTTTTCTGAGAACATCATGTCTAATTTCACATATAGCAAGCAACTGATTGGACATTGATATATTTCTAGAAATAATTTTATTTGCCCTCTTTCTGACCGTTAAATATTAGTGATACACAGCATATTTACTTTGATTTCGATGCATTCTGAAACATTCTGAACATTCTCTAAAACTTTAGACTAAAAGCCACTTACAATATGTATTCATATATTTTAAATGGTTAGCTAGTTGTTCTATTGAAAGTTGTAATAATAGATATAGGGTTTATTTTATTCAAATTTTAAAAGTATTTATTAATAGCATTTAATGAATAGCATTGAATTGGAGCCTCAGCCGGTCACTGGGTGCGACGTGGAAGCAGGAGGGTGGGTAAGTCTGGAGGAGATCTGTGCAAAAAGACGGGGTGAGATTGCAAAGGGCTTAGAATGTTAGAAGTAATATTTGATAGTCTGTCCGCTGAGACACAAAGAGCCAATGAAGGTCAATAAGCAGAGTTAAGACATGTACAGTGGATTTGGTATGTGTTATAATTCGTGCTGCAGGGTTCTGGATCAGTTGATATCGATGGAGGAATTTTTTGTGAACTCCAGATGTTACAGTAATCAATGTGAAATGTGACCAGAGCACTAAGGAGAACTTCTTTTACCATCCTGTTTTAGATCAGTGCGTAATCTGGAAATTTTTCACAGATGGAAAAAGGCTATCCTGGACACATTGTTTATGAGCTGTAAAGGAGAGAGTGTTGTCCAGAATAACACCAAGGCTCTTAACATGTGTGGAAACGGGTATGTTGCCACCAGCAATAATACACACTCTTCAGTGCTTGCCACTAGGCACACAGTCAAGAGGGAAATTAACGGATTTATGAATAAGGAACACAGGCGTGAATAAGAGTACACATCACAGGGGATTTCTTTTATTTATTTATTTTTAATAATCCAGGTACTGTCAGTTGTAGGTGGTCTTGTGTACAGTTCATGTGGAGTTGACATTAGGTGGGATATACCTTATGACATCATAACAGTGCATAACGGAACACTAGCTGCTGTATCAAAGTGGGTTGATGCGATAGTGTAGTTGGCTTTGGAGCAACACTGCTAATTTCAAAGCTAACAGCAGTGAAGTGTGTGTGGGGGGGAGGGCAATTGTAGTCGGGCAATTGAAGTAATACTGAATAGTATTGAAGTTATCCCTAATAATAAAAGATCCTTAGTTTCACTATTAGTTCACTTACCAGCATGTTTTAGAAAAGGAGAGAAATCAAAAAATATGTGACCCCAATATAAAAACCTTTCATAAATAGTGCCATGAGCTCAAACCATGGATGCTGGACCATGGGTTATTCCACACACTAATGGAACACTGCTGTCTAGCTCACTGGATACTTTTGTGTGACTTTAACAAGGAACCTATCTAATGATCCTCCTTTTGAGGATCGAGGACATGAAATTTAAAAAATGCTTTACGCGCTCCTTTAGTAAACAGCATATGCATTGTATATAGATGACTATATACAAGTGACGCACATGCAATAAGACCGAGAATGGGAGACAACTACCCACAATCCCGCAGTGTGAGAGAGAGAACCATTGGCTCAGTTGTGATCACGTGACGCTCAGCAGACACGGTATATACATAGTGCTCATAGTGCAAAACCTCGCTTGTTTATCAAGTTAAAATTTATTACTTTTTTTTTTTGCTCAAACACTCACAAACCAAGTTACACGCAATCCTGAACGTGGTAGGGAAATTAATAAGTATGAATACAGGTTTCCATTTGAACAGATAATACATTCAAAACAAATACAAAAATGGTTGATTTTTATTTTTTAAGAAGCCTAACCAGATAGCTTCACAGGGTTTCTGGTTAAGACTAGAGGTGTGGATCATTATTAGAATTCTGCAGTACAAAAAAAGTCTGTTTTCAGCAGCCCTGTGGGTTTTTTTTTTTTGTGTTTTTGAGGTCACAGCAGTAGGGTTTGCTTTTCTCTGAAACAGAAAAAAAAAACTACACCCACTTCCAGTTTAATTCTGAATACATATATGAGGGGCAGTCATATGATTTGTATTATCTTATGAAGAAAACTGAAAATATTTGACCAAATTATGTCGCCGGAAATTAGTACGTTTATAAACATTACTTCTAGTTCAAAAAATCCTGCCGTATAGTTCCACACAATTCTGCTAGAGGGTCAAAACCAAAATGGCGCACCTGAAAAATTCGAGAAATGAAAAGAGAAATGAAAATTGAAAAAATTTCATTGTGCCTTTTTCATGACAACATGCCAGCCCATTCAACTCATGAAACAGTGAAAATTAGGGCGACTTGGGGTATGAAATTTTGCTCGTCTGCCTCCTTCCCCGACCTCGCACCCAGTAACTTCTTCTTCTTCCATCACTTGAAGAAACCACTTTGTGAGGGGCGTTTGATGATGACGAGGTGAATATCAAAGTGGATTTTTTTCCTAAGACCCAAAAAGAAGGCTTCTTCAAAGATTGTCTCCACCAATTCATCCATCGTTTGGAGAAGGGTGTTGCCTTAGGTGGAGGATATGTAGAGAAGGACTAAGCTCACGACCAACGTTCGTTTTCATTACATTATTTTTTCTTAACAATAATAACAATTTTATGACTGGCCCTCGTATAGATATCAATAATTTGAGCACATCTGAGAAAATGGCACCACATTACACCCATGTCTACATAATGACAATGATGTCACGTTAGCAGTGGTGCAATGTAACTAAGTACAAATATTTTGTTGCTGTACTTAAAAAGAATTGTCTGTCTATTGCCTATCTGTTACCAACTGCCAAGCACCAGGCCATGACCACTCTGACTACAGAAGTGAATTAAGACAACCTTACATACCTGTGGCATACCAAGAAATGGTTTGGTGTGTTGGATTAAAAGGTCTTTCCTACTAGATGAGGTGCCTCTAATGCCTACGGTCACTGAAGTCACTGAAATTTTGGGAATACAAAAATTCCTCGTCCAATCTGAAAAAGCACATCAAAGTAAGTTGAATTAATACAGTGGTACCTACGAATTTAATCCGTACTGGAGGATCATAACCCTAACCCTTAAGGCAAAAATTTGTATTGTGAAACGCATTTTCCCATAAGACATATAAATATATTAAATATGTTAAATTTAAATATAAAACCAATCAAAACATTTAGAAAAGACATGTAAATTGAGCAATATACGGAATAAGAAATAAATAGACCTTAAACCTCACTTTATCCTTTAACCTTAATTTATGATGCCTCTTGGCACCTGCTGCTTTAAAGAACGAAAATGAAAGTGGTGAATGTCTTCACTAAATCTTGAACAACATGCACATATATATATATGTGTGTGTGTATAATATATAT
>JAOVVA010000041.1:18063007-18073324 GCA_028565275.1 Leiocassis micropogon | reverse complement strand
CTCGTCTTACTTCAGCTTCACACACACACATACCCACACACACACACACACACACACACACACACACTAACGGAAACACTGCTTTGTCGGGAATTTTTTTTCAAGAGTAAAGTGTAGGTTAATTTGTTTTATTTTTACTTTACATTTTGTATTCATTATTTTTTATATAAATATTTTTTGGTTGTGAAACAAATCATCTGAGTTTTCATTATTTCTAATGGGGAAATTTGCTCTGATATACTAGTGCTTTGATATACAAGCACTCTTCCAGAACGAATTATCTTCACTATCCAAGGTTTAACTGTATAGGCCTAGAACAGAGTCAAAATGGCAAACTGTTCCAATGATGTTCATTAAGGTTGAGGACAAGCATCTGCATTTATCACTGGAGTTCTTCTGCACCAACCTTGGCAAATCATGTCTTTATGAAACTCACTTGGACTTTTGCATGTTGGCGTTTTTAACGCTGGAATTTTAACGCTGGAATGTTTGATCCTCTTAAGTCCAGAAAGGGGAAATATTAATCCAAGAACATAGAAAGACATTCTGGACAGTTGTGTGTTTTTAACATTGTGTTTCCAACAGTATAGGGAAGACCCACATGGCTATGTTATAATCAGGTGTCCACATATCTTTTGCCATTTGCTGCATATTAGTAATTGTCATGGGAATTCATGGGGTTTGAAGTTATTTAAAGTAAAGCATCAAGAAGAGATAAGGAATAAAATACCCAAGGGATGTTCTGCAATAAACAATATTATGCAACTTTAATTATTATGTTTGTCTGTATAATAAATGGAGCTACAGTAATGTAGCTTCATTAATTGATAATCCTTTCTGCAGTATGGGATTCCGGTTCTGACATTGCCATCAGCTGCAGTGTGCTAATAAGCATAAATCCCTCCAGACTTACAGAATCTCAGATGTGTTAGATGAGTGGATGCTTTAATAAATTAAAGGATTTGCAATGTCTAGGTAAGGGACACAATAATGTAGGCTGATCTTTAAGCATGTTGCATTAAGGTTTTATCAGTGTGTTTAAATATGTTGCAAGCCTTGCTATAGATGTAGCCTATTGCAACATAACTTTGTCCAAACTAAGACAGATGTTAATCCAATCGGTTTGAATCTGTCCTTTTTCAGTCACTCAGAACATCTGTCTTTATTGGATGCATTATGAATACAGTGTGTTGGAGCACCATAGAGAGTCTATAAATCACTCATTTTTATTTATGTTTCTCTCTCTTTGTCTTGTCTCAATTTAACAGAGGAAAAGTATAACATAGCTTGCTTAAGATTAGAATAGCTGGAGTCAGAAGCTCCCTAGGTCATGCAATCAACATACAGATCGGGATCCTTATCATTTCACTACCCCAGAGCAGAGGAGAATGGCTTAATTTATTTAGGGGGAGCTATGATCTCAAACCCTTCTATCCATTTTCACTGGTTATTTATATCTAACCTAAGATAGCTCTGTGCACTCCTTTCTAGAGCTCTATGGGATGCCTGGCTGGCAGGTGCAGATGTGGGCTGAGATTTCTGCTCAGGATTACAGGCAATGAACTGATGATTCTTGTATTTCTTTTCTTGCATCAGCTATTGTTGCGAGTGTCTGTTTAAGAAAGTTAGGATTAATATATCAAATATATCACTCATGGGCAGCATGGTAGCCGTAAGTTATCCTCAAATAGGCTATTACAGTTAAAATTTCAGCTTCATACTTAACACATCACTAAAGCTTAATTGACAACAGATGTAACTTTCCTTCGGTTTGTGTAACAGGTCTGGTGCCCGTCACTTGAGTATGACATTATGGGTGTGTCTGTGTTGCTGGTTTGTAGGCAGCAATATATTTGTGTGCATCATAAGTTTTCAATGTTAACTCTTTGAAGGCTGGTCATTTTGATAAAGCTGGGACTTGAGTCTGTCAGTTTAGCAGCTTGAAGGAAGTTGAAGGACATGTCCTATTTGTTGCCTGCATAAAACGCAAGTCAAGCCTTTATTTATAAACTCTCTTTCTACTCTCCAGGTCAATGTCATTTAGCCTGTTATAACTGGGCCAGAACGTAGTTATGTATAAGCACTAAAGAGGTCCCAGTGGCCTGTAATGTCCCATTACAGTTTGTCTTACAATGAATTGTAAACATTTAACATTGTGTTTTGTAATTTTATTATACGAACTCTACAATAACAGTAAAAGCAGATGATGCTGATGCTATTCTGTAATGTTCCAAGCCTGAATTTAACCTGTAATTCCTAAATCTTCTAATTGGTCTGGTATCAGTAAATGACATATGGTTAGCGTTGTTGTGTGTGGTGTTAATGCAGTTTAAATTAGATTCATCATGGGTTCTTGAATACACTCATTACGGTCACGCTTCAGTGCACTGTTCACTGCAAGAGGACCAAGTCTCAGTGTTTCTGCCTCTTTAATGAATAGTGCTGTCATCAGTGTGTCCCAGTGCTGGCCAACAGTATCATTTCAAGCCTGTTGTTCTCAGAGGAGAAAGAAAAACAGACAGCTGCCTTTCATTGTGTTCTCTTACATATGGCTAATTTTCTTCGGTCTGCTGTAGTTGGTTATGTCTTCTTTTATGTCTTTTTGTGAAATAATTTTTAAGGGGAAATCATGGAGCAAGCATAAAGCACAGGGTTAGTAACAGCATGATCATCAACAGTTGATTAAGGAAAGTCAAGAAGAGGAAAAAGAAGAAGAAGAAATAGCATCATAAATAATTATGATCACCTTTTTTTTTCATCCTCCTTCCTAAAAGTTAAATGAAACACAAAATAATCAACAATAAAATGAAAGCTCAACACTGAGACATGAATACATTAATATAATATCTTAATCTAAAATTCCATGTTTTTACAGGATACATTACGAAGGAAAGTAGAAAAGACTAGAATACAAAACATTACACTGTTATATTAAAAAATCATGTGTTTAGTCTTCATTTTTCTTGGTTAATGTGGGTTGGCAGTGCTGGTCTGTGTCTTAAGTTGGCTCAGACCTGATCAATGTCAAGATGGCAATGTGAAGCCTGCTGGCACACAAATTACTCAGCATCTTACCAAGAAAATATCACTTTACTATATATGTGTGACTGAACATATGCATCTTTGCTAATGACGTATCATCTCCAAACCAACGGTCTAATATAATAGTTATTAACAGTAATATAACACTGTGTGCATTAACCACTTGTTGTTTTAATGTTGTCACAACACTGAACACTATGAAAGTATGTCAAAAAGCATGTTCCTATAATTTTACTGTATGGTTACATACAGTAAACCTCCCTATTGTTTATTTTGCCAATTTTATTATGTTGTCATGTGAGACAACATAATAAAAAGAGACTTATAGTTGTAGTTAAAGGACATGATAATTGAAATGACTAATTTGCTCATATTTTGAGAAATCAAGGAGCAGAGGGTAGATGCAGACATAGTTGCACTAGATGGTGATTTGGCCACCATGGCTAGGTTTGGTAGAACACGCAACAAGCTGAGACAGGATTGGTCAAACTTGCTGTTTAAGGTGCCACAATTTGTTAAGCATACTAGGATCGGTTAACCTTCCTATTTAGGGACAGGATTAATTAAACTTGGTATTTAGGGGCAGGACTGGTGAACCTTGGTATTTGGGGCGCAGGATTGGTTAAAATTGGTATTTGGGGGGCATGATTGATTAACCTTGATATTTAGGGGCAGGATTGGTTAAACTTGGTATTTGGGGGGCATGATTGGTTAAACTTGGTGTTTAGGCAGCAGGATTGGTTAACCTTGCTATTTGGGGGAGGCCAGGATTCGTTTAGCTTGATATTTTGGGGGTCAGGACTGGTTAAACTTAATACTAAACCTGAAAATTTACTGTTACTTTTTGAACTTTTCGAGAGTGAACATGAGAGTGAAGTTTTGCCTTTTATCAGCCCAACAGGAGCTGCTACCACAAACCCAGTTCAGTTTGTAGGCCAGAGTTTATCTATGCAGCCATCAAGGTGGCATGCTGGTTTTGTGAATGGCTTGTTAACAGTAGCTATGCTCAGAGAACTGAGGTGCCCATTTAGCAGCTGCAAGGCAATCAGCAGGTGAAAATCAAGCCTGTCCCAGTTCGATTGTCATTATTTCTGCTTAAACGTATTGGAGGAACCTAACATAAGGTTATAATCTTATGGATGAAACTAATGTGTGGAAGTTGGCAAAAGCCTGAACAACAGCCTTCAATATGCTGACAGTTACGATCCAGAAATAGCTGCTTAAAAGAACATAGTTCCTCACATCATTTAGTTTTTCTATGCACAGTAGTACATTCTTTAAATATAGCTATTTATAGCTATTAAATTATAGCTTACTTGGAATAATCCATATGACATTAAGGATTTCATGGTGTCAAATTTACAGGATGGTGTTAAAGGTGTATTTCGTTTACCATATGTATGTCATAAGGGAAATCATGGGAATGGCAGAACATGCATGTGCCGTGGAATGCCTTGAGATTAAACTAGTCCATATCAAACCTAGGCTGCCCATGGAAAGTCAAGATTCTTACTGTTAATACAAGATACAAAGAGGAAGAGTAATGTAAAAACATTAAAGAGGTTCTTCTTGGCACAGTTGAAGGCCAACAGAAAAGAGTAGCAATGTGAGGAATCAATATGATAGCAACATCTATGACTACTGCTCTTTCAGTGTTTGATCATCTGGCTGAAGATCGAATGCTGTTATAGAAGAACGGCCCAGTACAATTGTTACCAACCCAATAGCATACTGTCAAGACAGCAGTTTCATAATTTCTTAAAAATGTTCAGTCAAAACTAACAGTAAAATATTTCCATGAATCCAAATGTTTGTGCTTTCAGGTCTCTTGAAAGTTGGAAATGTTAATGCTCTTACATACTTTAATCATATGATAAAGACATTCTATTATTTTAAGAAAGTACTCACAATTAGTACACCTAAAAAAGAAAAATAGACATAGGCATCCACTTTAACAGTTTAAAAAAAACTAATGATTAAAATATCTCTTAATAAAGAGAACTCTCTTAATTAAACAGTTAAGAGCTCACATAGTGTTAAATAGATTGTCTCACAGCAACCATAAACACATGGCAACAGATTCAAAGAGACTTGGGGGCAGAATATGGTATAAGCGTATCATTTATGTAGGGGTTGCAATCCTTATGGACACAAAAAAGAACCTAGTCAGTCGATAATGTAATGGAAAAAATCTGCTTTTGTATTGGAGTATTCTGACTAACTATAAGAATTATTATTACTTAAACACCAAGCATTATGTGTTACATTGGGTTGTATGTTGTATGTTAAACCTTCAGTTTATGAAAAAAATATGTGTTTTGATTTTAGCATTTTTATGGGAGAGGTGATTTAACGATCGTCTTTGAGGTCTGATTACTCTATACAATTATCCTCCAATTCCTCCCAGGTTTAGTGGATTGTGACAGTGACTCTTGGTTGTTTATTGGACTGGCTTTAGACATGATTTTGATATTCAGATTTGAATATCTTAAATAGCTTATTGAAATGCCTAGAGCAGTGAATGAGAGGTTGTGCTTAAAATGATTTTGCCCAGTATAGGTCTAGATAGTATAAATTGTATCAGACCTAGTACTGGTTCTTGAGGGGCTCTTAATAACCTTATGATTGTAACAAATGCAAATACATTTCTTATATTAACTGAAAGTTCTTTGAGTAAGGTAGACCCCAAGCCGTTGACTCATCTGAGGGACCACTGTGCTACATGTGAGCATGTGAGTGGGTTATATGTGTAATGATTCATGCATTTGTATTTTTTCAGGTGTACATGAGTTCCCTGATGATATTTTCACAAATCAGGAGCGAATGGAAGGAGCTGTGGCCCTGCACATTGTTGGTGTAAGTGTCCCTCTTTTTGTTTTTCCTGTCTGTATCTAAGTTGGTGTTTGTTTGCCTTTGACACATAGACTCTGACAAGGGTAGAGTGATCAGATAGAAAGCTTGAGATTCCCAACAACACAGAGTAGTGGCACCACAAACCAGGTATCTCAGTTTAAAACTTGCATTTGAAATTATTTAATAAATCCTTTCGTAACCACTTTATAAAGTTACATCAGCTGCGTCTTTACTACCAAAATATGAGAATGATGTCGCAAAAATGTAGAACTCTCAAAGTTAGCATATTATAATTTTTTAAATTATTATTATTTGGTCAACAACCAAAAACAACCACACAAACGTGATTATGTGCATCTGTACCGTTTCTTTGCTTTTTTTTCTCTTTCTTTTTCTTCTTGTTTTTGGTTTGTTTTTTTGCTTAGTCATGTTCGTATAATGGGTTAAATACCGTTTCTTTGCCTATGTGATCTTCTTTCTTTCTTTTTTTTTTGCTCAGTCATGTTCGTATAGTGGGTTAAGATGAAATTAAATTCAGTTCATCATATTGCCTTGGGCTGAAAAAAAAGGAAATGTCACTCTAAACTGCACAATCTTGAGCCCTATACACATATATACCCTATAAGTTTATTACAAAACAGCAGAACAAAAAATGGTTAAAATGTGCTGAGCTTAAAGGGCAACATCACTTATTTCTTTATGTTTGGGGATTGGTTTCATGAAAAAAACCCAGTCTTATGCTCACCTTAAACATAGACTAATACATAATATACAGAACACATTCTTTACACAGTATGGTAATATATTTACCCTAATTAAGCATCATACCGCACTCCTACAGCACTAATGTATCTCATTTTCTTGTTTCTAAGAATAGATAATGTCCTAGTTACCTTTACTTTAGTCTCTACATCAGACTCCAAGAGAATAGTTCGATATTTAGTTTATAAATTAAGGATAAATAATATTTATTTATTAATTCATTCATTTATTTTATTTATTTTTTTTTATTTTATCTCATACATAAAAACTTATTTTCAAGGAAACTGAAATTAACATGGATGCCTTGGATTGATTTTCTGACCTGAAAACTACAGTGAAAGATTTGCACAAACTGTGAAGTTTATGGAAAAACAACTAGGTCAATGTTGTTTCCACCAAGGAGCAAGTTTATGGGAAAGGAATGTAAGAAATTGAGCTTTAGTGGAACAATTTATGAAGATGAAAAGGCTAAATGGCTGATACAGTGATATAGTGATATTTTCACAGACATAACTTGTCATGGAAATATCACCCTTGGGGTTGGGGGGGGGGGGGGGGGGTTAAGTAATTGGTTTATTTGAAGGCTCTGCCACTAAGAAATTGTATTTATTTTTTTGTATTAATTTATTGAGTTGGAAAGATTTAGCTTAGGGAAGTCATGGTCCTGCTTGTATGGCTACTTGTAACACTTATAGAAATGCTAGAACTTTTTCCAAGATGTTTTTTACTTTTGTGATTTTTGAAAAAGTTGGCATTGCTGTCAGTTTTACAGTATGTTGAAAATCAGGGTTAGTAAAGTTACCATGTATGGTTCTAGGGTAATAATTTTTCCAGTGTACATATACAAATATTTTAACAAAGCATAAAATTAAAGGCAGATTTATTTAATCAAAATAATGTGCAAAAATACCAACATCCTTATTTTCTACACATTTTTTGGTTGTTGTTTGTTTGTTATTTTGCTTCCCTTTAGGTACTGATACTGGCACTGACTCTGTAACCCAAAGTGCTTCTATGCTCTTCTACAGCTCTCTGAATCGTTGTATTCGAGATGTAGTCGCTGATTGTGGGTTTCTGCAATTTTATGATTTTTAGATCGGCTCATATGTCCTTACATTTTAAAATGTTTACAACACTGCATGTGCGGCCTCTCCAAGACGTTCCTTTCGCAGATAGGGTGTGTGTATTTGTATATGTGTATTTGCATATGCATTTTGCCAAACCCCTAGGCCCGATGACACATAACTCACATCAGTTTACAGAAAATGAAATCACTTCACTTCTGCTTCGCTGTCTGCCGCTTGTGTTATTTATTTTCGGTTTTGCAATTTTAGTTTTTTAAACAACTAAACAATACATATCTGCAGAGCAGGCAAAATGTTGTCCAGAACAGAAAGAGCTGAGTGTGATTTATCGTAGGCTGTTCTGTGCAGCTTTTCCATGGTTTACATCTCCGACATCATTGTTCTCTCTCTTTCCATCTGGCAGTCTTTTTTTGACATTCATTCAGTCACACTGTTGGCAGTTCAGAAATGTTAACAAATGGCTCTAAAACCCAAGCAGGCGGTGGGGGTAGGATGGCAACTGGCCTTTAGAGAGACAAGAACAGAGTGAATAGTGTGGCTTGGTCAGTGAGACGATGTGGCTGCTGTTGATTACTGTATGCAGAGGAGCAGATCACATTGTGTTTTAATTGATATACAATTATTACTCTTTAAGGGAGAAGTTATTTGAACACAGTCGTATATGTTCTCTTTATGTCTGTATGGGTTTCTTCTCAGCTCCTAAATCATGCCACAGGTTGATTGGCTATGCTTGATTGTTTCTAGGTATGAATGTGTAACAATTATGATCGACCATGAATCAGAGCAGGTTAAGGCGGTTACTTAAGGAAAGAGATTGTCATTTGAAGAGCGTGCTGCTCGTGGCAGGGGGGGAATGTTATTGAAAATGACAAATGAAAATTAAAAAAATTTCTAATTCGATTAAGTGATTTATTTTATGAAGGATAAACTGAAAGTAATGCAAAAGTGGGTATGACATTCAACTTGCACATGTGGGTAGAGTAACTCTCATAGTCTCCATCACAAGTGATGCATTTGGGACATTGTTGAACCCAACTCTTAAAGCCTCTTTGAAAGATCCCTTTTGTCGCTGTTGATGGTCTCCCACTGTGTGGTTTATCATCATTGTTGGTTTCCCCCTCTTTAAACTGCCGTCATCTCATGCCAAACATTCTGTAATGCATTGCTTGTGATGAGACTTTTGAGATGTTGAGTAATATTATTGTATAGATGAGGAGTTACTCTACCAACATGCACAGTTTAAATGAACTATACCATTTAAAACTAAAGTTTTGCCCACTTTTAAATTACTTTCGTTACAACCATCATATTTAAAAAAAAAAAAAAAAAATGTTCATAATTTAGTCAAATCTATCAAAATGTGAAACCATATGTGTATAAAAAGGGAGCTAGACTCAGTAGTATTGAACTTGTGCATGTTTCGTCTATTGAATTGGTGTGACAAATTGATTAGAGCCAGTCATTTGGGTTTGTTGATTTTCCACTGCATATCAGATTTGCATGAAATTCAAGTGTTCTTTGATGCCGTGTTGTTTTTATCGGACATAGAAAATGCATGGACGCTCCGGTGCCTCCAGTGACAGAGAAAATGTAAACAGAACATGTAATAATGATAGTTAGAAGATCAGTTATTATAGTGAATAGATTTTCTAAATTGTTTTCAAAGTGACATAATAATTATTGATCGAAGAACCCAGGGAGATGTGATGATATATTATCAATACTCTTCCACAATGTACAGTGTATATCATAGATATGGTCTTAGCTTTTTATTTTTATTTTTTTCAAGTAAATACACATAGATTAGATTCGGTTAGAGCAGCTAAGGCGATATTCGTAATTGATATTTAAAATATTAAAAATGTAAAAAATTTATTATTTTATTAAACATAATACACAAGAAAAATCCATTTATTTGAAGTATAAAGCTTTTTTTTGCTACCTAAACGATGCATACGCTTTAAATAAAGTCCTGCAAGTCTAAAGCTTTGTATGTGAGTATATTTGATATATGAGTGTGCTCAGTTGAAGGATGGGAAATTAAAAGTACTGCATATTTTTTCCTGAAGTCCTTTGCGGACTCATGTGTCACTATTGCAATGTTGTGCTATTTAATTATCTCCCTGTGCAATCAAAGAAAGGTTAGTGAAAAGTGCCTATCAGACACCCTGCAGCTACAACTCAAGTTAAGTTAAGCTTTTATTTGTCTCATAAACATTACTGCACACTTCGCATATCCCAGCGTAACTAGGGTCAGAGCACAGGGTCAGCCATGGTGCAGCACCCCTGAAGCAGATAGGGTTAAGGGCCTTGCTCAAAGGCCTAACAATGGGAACCTGGTGGAGCTGGGGATCGAACACCGATCTTCCGATCAGTAACTCATTGCCTTAGCCCTCTGAGCTACCTCAGCTCTTTTACTGTTATAATATATATGTTATAATACTGCTATAATATTGTGGCGTGGGCGGGGCGGCGGCTGACGACCATCATGCCTTGCAGGGGTTCTCTATGTGTTCACCCTGTTGGGGAAGGTTGTTTGGGCTGGTGGCTTCGGCCAAGTTTGGGTGTGTTAAGT
>JAOVVA010000041.1:17989933-18024391 GCA_028565275.1 Leiocassis micropogon | reverse complement strand
AGGCCTAGAGAGAGCTGATTGGCCGAGCTCTCTCAGAGGGGAGGGATGAGAGGTACTTAGTGCTCCCACATTAATTAATTAAGAGCAGTTCGAAAAGATGCAGTCGGCTGGCATCACGTGGTTCGGAGGAACCTTAATGTGGGAGCCCCCTAGTGACGGGGAGGAATTGGACACGACTAAATTAGGGAGAAAATCAGGGAAAAAGTGTCTTTCTTTATAATATGTATAAAGTAAATTCTTTTACATTCTTGGAACATTATGAAGAAATTTACTGAATTGCTAGCTTATGAATTAAAATCATATTTGACTATATTATATTACTGTAGATTGAATGGTATCATTAAACATCAGATCATTTCCTTACAAAATAGAATCATATTACACCACAGTTAAGCGAGTCCAGTCTTTTTTCATACAGGACTAACACACGTGCAGTATTTCAATAGAGCACCTACATAAAGATATGTGCTGCTATAAATGTGTGTCTGTGCATCACCTGGACATGTGAAATCTGTTAACCCACTTCGTCTGAGCGGAGAGTAGGCAGAACTGAAATTTTATGCAGAACTGACATTAAGCTATAAGAATTGCAGAGTTGTAAAGTGACCAGTGAGATCACTTTAGTAAAAAAAAAAAAAAGCCCTGTTTCCTTAGTTATACTGATTAACTAATGCACTCCATTTTAAATGATTACGAAAACATGTTTTGCTGTTTTGAGATACAACATTTGAGATCAGCATGGTCCGAATGACCAAACACATAATAAACTGTTTGTTCACAGTAACAGTGATAACAGTTTGTAAGTCAAGTCACTGTTCTCCTCACTCATTTCATGTAGCTAGTGTAAGTCTTCTGTTTTGAGGAACTGGAAATGGCATAATTGGTTAAATTCCTAAGAGATTATGGACATTAGTCACACTACCATTTCTGCTGAAACAAGTATGACGGGTTGTATTTTAGTGATTCTATATTACTGCATGAAAAGCTGCTTATGGCAGGTATCTGTGAGCATATAACACCAAAACATTCCATTGTTTACATTATATTCCATATGAATTGAGTTTGTTGTGTGAAGTTAATCCTGTGTTTCTTTTCCTAGTTGTTCTATTAGTAATAAAGAAACCCCAAAACACTGATTTATTAGGAAAGGAGGATTGTTTTAGTAAAAGAAATGGCAAGTAGCCATGCAGGGTGTCTCATCATAGTAACATCATAATAACATCTGAACCACAGCATTTTTGGTAAGTCGCCATTTACTTACACAAAGGGAATAGTTTGCTTTAATCTAACTGTTTTACAACACTTAGGTTTTTCTATTTCTTACTTAGTTACAGAAATAATGACTTTTTCTGCATTAGTTCTGTAGTAGTGTAATATAGTGCTTCAGTCAATAAACAAGACACCAATAGTGTTGTCATGCACAGCGTGGTGTTAAAATGTTTAAAACAGTTAAGTGTTTGATATTAAAGCAGTTTGTGCTAATAACCTAGACTGAAGTCAGGCTGAAGAAGGCCCAACTTATGTGTACATTTTAGTGGTTCTGAGTGCAGAAGGCATCAAATATACATTGCATCAAATGTCTAGAACACTGCTTTGGTCCATTGTCTCAACAGGAAGCACCTGGATTTGAATAAACATGCCAGAGCTTAGAACAATGAATGTGTGCTATGTGCAGCATTTTGAAGTTCGCTTTAAATTGAAGTGAAGTTTTTTCAATAGGTGTTCCATTGCTTGTAGTAACTTGACAGATTTGTCATGGGGCAGGTGGAATCAGTTCTCGTGCCAGACCATTAATCCAGGAACATTTCAGAAGCAGGTCAATGGCATGCATTCAACTGTTCCCACATTACAGTGGAACAGACTTAGAAGAAAGCGCTGTTTGCCCTCTTCCACATACATTACTTCACAGAAACGCATGTTCGGCTAGTGTTGCTGTGACTGTTTGTCCCCCCAGCCAAGAGTGTCTGTGACCATTTGAACTAGTAATCAATGGAAAATAGAGCAGACATTTTCTGTTGCACCTCTCCCGTTAATCACTGGAAAAAAGGAATTACAATAAAACTGTCACTGACCATTAACAGGTGCCTGAAGAAGTGAAAAGGAAATCTAGAAAAAGAGTTAACGAACCTCCATGACTTATTGAAATAAACATGGAACCTTTCTGCTTCTAATGTGTTAAAGGTTACTGTATGATTATGACAATACAAGTGAATTATTTCCTGACTGGTTGTGAATTGCTGGAGTTGTATCTGGGAAATGGTGGATGGGTGTAGCTGCCCACATCCTGTGGAGTGTTTGCCTGGACTGTACAAACACTCGCTCACTTTCATTCCCATGCTGCCAGTACATGTGCAAGTGCTTGATGCTACCATTATAAGCTGTAGACTCACGAGCTGAGTACCTGTGTTTTTTTTGTTTTTTTTGGAGAGCTGTATTTGTGTAGGTGGAAAGTTGTGTCAAAATTCCTCACATTTAAATTATTTAAATTCCACATATGTAAAGTTATGTGAGAGTCTCTAACCATAAGTGCTTAAAAGGTTTTTATGCTTTGGAATGTGGTCGTGAATATTAAAAGATGTTTGTCTGTTAAAGTAATTCACCAAGTCCTCCTGTTCCCTTTCCTTCTTTACAGGGATCTGAAATCAAGTGAAACCCACAGTGTTGTATATTATATAGGAACTTAGGTTTTACATTTATTCTCTGTGGGCCAGCTGTATGTTTGTAAAAGACATAATTTTTTTGCGATGTCTGCCACTTCCTGTTTGGAATACTGATGGAACCTCATTATAAGCTTCTCCAGGAAGCCAGCCTCCTTCGGTCTGTACAGACCACATCTCAAGTTCATTAAATGGTGCTACTATTGGACAGAAGGCTGTATAACAGCAAGATCCTAATGAGAGAACACACGCAGTGTCAGACCTCATTAGCCAAAATCTGTGCCTTATAACCACTTTCCTCTTCCACTGCGCTGCACCTACGTTATTCAACCGAAGGCCTGACCAAAATCAGAATAAGGTTTATTTACAGAAGTATGAACTTCCTCATTGTGACCTCTCTCTCTCTTTGTATCATTATTTGTATGTACGTGGGTGTTTCTCTTTGGTGTATACTGCTTTGTGTGTATTTCCCAGACTATACAGTACGTGTGTGCATATCCAGGCTTGAGTGGCTTCCTATGAGCATTAACTCTCTCATGTTATTGGCTTTGATATGAGGATGTTTCTTAAACCTCAAAGACAAAGAGCAAGAACACTCAAGCTTAGTAAACTGATGACTTAATGACTTCTATCAACAGGTAATTTCTATACAGGTGGACTTGTTTTGTGACTACTGAGTGGTTGAATGTCAGCATTTAGTTGAAATGTGAAACATAACAACTCCATAATATAACTGAGATTTGAAATTATTTGAGCAGAATATTGTGTCTGGATGCGACTGTTCTGTAATGACAAGGGCTCACATAATCTGAGATATTTACATTTTAGTCATAGTACACAATGCTAGTTTTGTCAAATCTTTCTGTTAAAGATGGTGTTTTTTTTGGCATGTACACACAAACACGCTAACATACACATACACCATGTGTTCATGAATGGTGTATAGTCAGTGGAGTTTGTGAAGGGCTATTTTAAATGCAGTTTTCTTTCTTTAAGGAAATTTCTACTTTTCATTCTGCTATGTGTTGTGAATTTGCAGTTGACCACATGTTTTTTTTCTCTTAGTATAAGAACATCTATATAAATAAAAGAAAGGTTTTGTGTGTACATTGGTCAGAACTCGCTCTTTTAGTGAGATCTTTATATTTCATACATTGGAGGGCCAGAAACCAGTCTCAGAAAATTTTTTGCATGTATGTCTGTCTAGCCGATTTTGCCACAGCATCACGCAAAACTGACATCTATATAAATAAGAGAGATTTTGTCTATACATTGGTCAGAACTCACTTTTTCAAATTCAAATTCAAATTTTTATTTGTCACATGCACAGTCATACACAGTACGATATGCAGTGAAATGCTTAGACAACTGCTCATGACCTAAAAATAGAAGAATAGGAATAGGAAATAAATGTGAAAATTTAAATAAAGGGTAAATTTAACTAGGAAAGAATAAAATAAAATATAAAAATTAAAGTAAAAAATAAAATAACTGTACAACAAAAATACACAATATAGAAAATATATGAAGAATATATGAAGAAATATAGAACAATAAGAGCAGCTGTACGAGTAGGTATATATTTATGTAATTTTTGTGTGGAATGGAGTTAGAATAAATGGTAATAAAAGAATGGTAATGTCCAGGGTTGTGCAATCCATATATTTAAAGTGTCTTGTGCAGTGCAAATATGCTTAAATCATGCTTCAATGATATCTTTACGTTTTATACATTGGAAGACCAGTCTCAGAAAAATTTCTGTCTGCCTGTCTGTCTGTCTATCCAGCCGAGTTCCTTTGGGCGTGCACATACACGTCACTCAGCAGAGCCAATCAACGCAATAGTTTACAGAGTATACACAGGGTACGCAGAAGGCACAGAAAGGACAAAGCCACCACACAGCATGGCTTACTCCAAAAAATGGGACGTATACTATGACAATTGAACCTTGTCCCATAATTTAAATCAAAATATTGAGTAGAAGGAAAGTTATGAGCAGTTATGTGTCAGATGCTGATCAGCTTATTTTTTTCTTTAACCTTTTAACTATTTCTGCAAACTTATCAACGACGGGTACTAACGCTAGTGAACTTTGAAGAAGATGCCACCTTAAATTCCTTGAACTACCCAAGGATTGCCAGGGTTTGATTTCAACCTATAAAGCACATCAGCAGGAGAGGGTTTTTTTGTTCCCATTAATTAAAACAAGAAGTCTGGCTGTTGCCCCACTGCTGTTTAGAGACAAGTTTATTACACATGTACTAATGGTGACCCCCCCCCCTTTATTTTGCTTTGGCAATTTGTGCCTTTAATGAGCTAATTATCTGTCAGCCTAGGGACCATTGCGGGACACACCTATTTATTTTTGCTTGCTTTCACAAACATGCGTGCCAGCAGTGGAGAATATTTTCTCTGGCTTATTGCATACCAGTCCAATCAGCTTTGAATTGCCTTCCAGCCCTCAGCTACCATTTAGATGAGTTATAACTATAATGACAAACAGGGATTTTTTTTTTAACAGAGCATTTTTTTTTAGACCCAGCTGTGTAATTTTTCAGAAAAACTGCAGCATGTACACATGAGCCTTAATGTGTAATAGATGGAGCGAATAAGAAGGGTTTTAACATTTAACAAACATTTAACAAACATTTGCTTTTTGCCCTGCTTTCCCAGTTTCCATTCAGACCTCAGCAGTGCTGCTGGGGAAACAGCCATGGCCCTCATTGATTCCTCTGCACCTGCCGTGTGTGTGTGTTTTGTGCGAGTGTTTCTGAAGACAGAGCTACTCTGTGATTTGCAGCTCAGATGTGTCTTTGTGTTGCAGGACAGAGCCTGCCATTGGCATGCACACAAAACTCACACTCTTACACTTATGGATGCCATGCAGTCTTTATCTCTATTGTTCATGCCATGTAGGATTGCCCAAGACAGCACAGAGGAGACTGACAGTTTGTTTGCTGAGAATAATGTTAATTATACCACAGCTCTGTTGAATTCTTGGTCAAAAGTCCTTGGTTAATTTTCTATGATAGAAAAGAACAAACTACAGTGCTGGCTGAAATTCAAAGTTTTATATGAATGAGTTTATTTTAAAAGCTTCTGAAAAATAATAGTCTACATTATATTTGTCGCATAGAGTACCTTACTGTTTACTGATCTCAGTGGGTTTGATCATCCATCAAGCATTTGAAGTGTCATGTTAATAATAATAATAATAATAATAATAATAATCTATACATATAATAAAACTGCAAAGTTGGTGTGTCTGTACATTGAAGATTTTTGCAAAAAAAATATTTGTGGGGGATGTAAGATGAGTAATAGAACCCATCAAGATGGCTTTTTGGAAATATTGTCTGTTTGTACAAACTACAGTACTAATTCTAATGGCGTTTTCAAAGGTGTATTTGGCTGAGCATAAGGTTATAGGCTTTGTTTCATCGCAATCTGCCCATAGGAAGATATGCTAATTTGTAATTTAAATGGAAAATGTCCTTATCATTAAAAAACCGACCTTGATAACATCATTAGTTAATCTCAAAATTCAACAGATGGCGCTGTAGATTTTTTAACATGCGCTTATGTTGCCAGCTTAATAGCATAATCCTGTTGCCAGTACGGAAACAGGAAAGCTTTTGTGGTGTTAAAGCAGATGCAGTCAATGTCTATACATATAATAAAACTGTAATGTTGGCGTATCTGTACATTGAAGATATTTACGAAAAAAATATTTGTGAGGACATAAGATAATATAGTAAGAGTAATAGAACACATCAAGATGGTTTTTGGAATTTTTGTCTGTTTGTTTGTTTTTTTGTTTGTGCACGCATGACATAAAAACTACTGAATGAATTCTAATGAGGTTGTCACAGGTGTATTTGGCCGAGCTTGAGGTAGAATATATGCTTTGTTTCAGCGTAATCGGCCCACGGGAAGAGAAGATATGCTAATATGAATTTTAAATGGAAAACATGCATATGAGTTTGCAAATAAATTCCATACAAGCAAAGTCACAGGCACATCTAGTAATAATAATAATAATAATTTTAAAATATATAATTTTGGTCTTAGTACTTAGCATCTCTGTAATCTTAATCAATTTTGCCACTTTTAAAGGATTATCTTTAAAGGTTAAGCTTGTATAATTGTAGATATGGTGAATTTGTGTGTGTTCTTTTGTTAGTTATTTATTTAGTATGATAATAAGTTGTATTGTTATGCTGGCTTAGAGCTCAGTGAAGCTCGTTTTCCACTTTTGGCACTGGTAACACTAAATGTTTAAAAGCCTCGCCACTAAAAGGACAGTGCAGCTGGCTAATTAACCCTGCTCCAGGAAGAGCTATTGTTTAACTGTAGTTCATCAAAGGGCTGCGCATTTGACCAGTAAATCAGAGGAAAAATACAATACAATAAAAACAAGAGTTATTTAGCACAAGTAAAAAATTCCAGGCCATGCCACTTGTGTGGGATGAAACATCAGTAATTGGAAATTGAGCACCTGTTATCTGTTTTTTTGTTTTTGTTTTTTGATTAGAGCACTAATGGGCTGTTATCCCTGTGATTTTATTATTGGTGTTGAAAACTAATATTGAAAAAAGTAGTTTTGTCATTTTTTACATTTTTGGTTTTATATTTTTATTTAAACAAATGAATAAATGACTAATTAAAACCATCAAGAATTAAATTTTTGACAGCTTGGTGTGTTCTCACCAGCTGTTGAGTAGTATGGGAAAAGGACTATTTTCCAACATGGGTTACATTGTGAGCTTTCTCTGTCTAATTAACTTTAAAAAATAAAGGCTATCGGGAGGCCAATTGGTTATAGCTGCCATAAAGTAATTGATAGCAGGAAGTACATCTTTTCATAGACATTTCACAACATTAACTGTAACTATACTGTAAATGGAATAGTACAGTGTGTAATTTATTTAGAAATTAAAATAAATGTTCTGCTGTGGTGTAAAAGATATAAAACACTTTCAAATCTGTTGTCATTGGTAAACAATAAACTTCTCTTTGTGTTCGGCCAGACCAAACACCTTTTCTTTTTATTCCTATGTGTCTGTTCAGATGTGAGATGTCTTGACGTTTCTAGTCCCCAAAATCCAAAGTAATGACTTTCCCCATGTTTATTCTGCCTGGCAGTTAAGAGACCATCCTGTTTACCTAACACTGAGGGAGGGGTTTTGTGTGTGTGTTCGCGTGTTTGTGTGTCAGAGAACAAGTGGGTTCAATCCAGAATAAACAATGCCTTTTCTCCACTGGTTAGATTTTGTGCTGTTAAATATTCTTGTGTGTAGATGTCTTACGGAAGAGGTGCTGACTTGCATATTAAGAAAGAGATTTAACATATTACACACTGTGTATCCATCAGCAGAGGGTCAATGCTTTCCAGGAAATGTCTCTAGGACAGACAGATCCCTGCTTTCCACCCTACAAGCTGCAGTAATTTCCTGAGCCATGCGCCACAATATTGAAAAGCAAGTTTCTGTTTTTGCTGGCTTTTGTAGAACACATAAGACAACAGGCAGCATGGTGAGTCTTTGGTTCCAACACAGCATCATACTGGATAATTAACTGTGGTCTGGAAAGGAAAGCATGCAGGGGATTTTGGAGGAAAAGATGTGATAATTTGCGCAACAGAAACAAGATAGAAGGGTTGAAAGATGGTGCAAAAGATTCACCAAGAAGACTTTTTTTTTCTTAGCGCTTACAGTTTCACCATATGTGAAGTGAGTCTCCCAAGTTGAAAATGACTTTTTACCCAGCGTAATGGCCCAAACAACATCCCCAGAAACCCCACTCCAATAACAATGTACTACCTCAACAAAAAGGCACATGTCGTTTAAAGGTGTACAAGTTTTACAAGGTGTACTGTTTTTTTTTGTTGACAATAACATTGAAAATGAATGTAAGAATTACAGAGGTGGGTGGAGTGACTTGTGCTGGAGGAACGCAGGAGGTTTCTGTGCACAGCTGTGCTGGATCAAAGTCTCCTGAGTGTCAGGATGTTCGGCATCTGGAAGTTGGTCAGAAGTGGCTTTATTTCTTGCTTTTGAGAATTATATATAGCGGGTGAGGGAGGCTCATTCATTATTAACAAAGCCCACTTGGATTTTAAGAGGTTCAAAGGAGTTGCAGACTCTTTGAGTCTATTTCTGGGTCATTTAATGATGCTGGAGCAGAAATATAAAGCAAAATTCTTCAAATGCATGTTCTTTTATTTATCAAATGGCAGGGGTTTAGAGGAAAAAAGTTTTTTGTGCAACAAGCACAGGAAACTTTATTTTGGATATCTAGACATTTGCGCTTTGTGATGTCATCATGTCTGTACTGTCTAATTGCAGGTGGCCAACTGGTTATAAAGCTGTACATTCATAGGTTACTCACTGTCTCATTTCGCTAGCCACAGGATTAACCAGTTTTGAGCACTTCTCCATGTGTCCATCTTCACCATTCACATTGTATGACTTACTGCTTGTAGTCAGACTATTAACATTCCTGGCTTCATTCTATTTTAGGCTTTTTACAAAGCACTACACAAGTACAACTACACACGAGCACAAATAGCCTTTTGGTTAAAAAAATTCTTTTTGTCTGTTAGAAGGTAAACTGACTCTGGGAGATGACTCAGAATGCATCACAAAAAAACTTGAAATGTGTGTGTGTGTGTGTTTGGGGATGGATTGAATTTGGCATACATTCCATGCAGCAGAAAAATGAAGATGAGAGTGGAGAGGACTCTATAGAAGTCATATTTGCTCAGGAGCATGAGAGCAGAGAGAGCACAGACTTCTGTTGGGGCTCCATCTGATCTTCAGATCTCTGACCTGCCTTCTTGGAATGAGCTGGAATTTCCTCAGATAAACGGTGTGTTTATGCTCCACAGAGCCCTGGCAGCAGCACACAGCAGAGGAGGCAGAACGCCAGCATGGCCGCAGACGCATTGGTAAAGCCCTGCCAGATGGACCGCAGTGGCAGCTTCTTTAAGGTACCAGTTTCAGTATATTGTGTTCAGTTTTCTTATAACCTGTGAAATTCTTTTGGACATTTTAGGAGTTAAATTGGTCATATTCTTCTGGTAATTATACAAACAGACTCTACAAAGAGCAATGTGCTTTGTAGTTGGAAGTGCTTCATGGTTTGAAGCAGTCTGTTTAGTCTGCTGTTTGTGCTCTGCCTCCATGCTGGGGCTAAATCCAGAGAAAATCTTAAAACTCTGAGAACCAGATGCTCCAGAGCCTGCTCTGTCATTTATTTCTGCATTAATATATTTAAATATATCAAAATCGTTCATTTAATAAACTGTGTTTAAAAAATGAAATTATCTAATTTGAGTGAGCGCTTGTCTACAACCGGGTGGATTCAAACCCTGACAGGTTATGTTATTATTCCAATGTGTCTTTCTTTAATAGCTCAATTACACTCCATTACACATGGTTTATAGATTTTGAAGCTGTCTCATTTTAGAGCTGAACAGAAATACACACTGCTTATGGCTCACTTAGATTTTGGTGTAAACCTCTGGAATGTTATTTTACTCAACGGGAGTACTCAAGCCTCACATGTCCAGTACTTTCATTCATTTATTTATTTATTTATTTTAAGCATATGGTTCAAAGTGTATTCTTCGTAAGGACTGTATTTTCATTATTTGGGTATTTCAAGGCCAGATTTACTAAATCCTACTGGTTAGGCTTATTTTATTTTATACCAGTCCAGTGATGTAATCACTGTTTTATGAAGGAAGTTCAACTCACTGACTTAAGTCTCTGGCTTTGATTCAGTTGAAGGTTTTGCTGTAGCCCAAGTCCTGAATAAATCAGTCATGTGCACTCATAAATATTTTCTCTGATTACAGTGGATTTTAGTGTGTTAGTTTTGTCGACATGAATGAACAGCAGTTTTTGTTACCTCGTTTCCCAATGCTATTTACCAAAAACATTAAGTATTTTCTACCGGAGAGTTTTTCTCCCATTAGTTGTAAGTTTGTTCTGTTTAGACTTTCTGATTGTCTGCTCAAAGTTAAGAATATGTCCAGGTATATTTAATTTCATAGGTTCTTGGCTGCTATTTTGGATGCCCACATAGCGCCTGATTACATCATGGAGCTCATTACGGAGAGAGTTACTGAGAGTTGTTTAGAAGAGTGTTTTGACCTTTTGAAAAGGCAGTACTGCCAGCTTGCCAACCTTACAGGCATCATTCTTTCCTTCTAAATCTCCATAGCACAGGCAAAAATATACTGAGGGTTTTTCTTTCAGGTTAATCTGTGGTAAATACAAAATCCTGGAATCATGGAGGCTGCCTAGCAGTTTTCATGTGGATGTTTTATTCATTTAATGTCTTGGAGTCATCATCTTATCCCTGTCCTGTCTTTTTTATTATTTAAAGTCTGTGTATTATATTATTTGTAAATTATACTGTTCTCTTTCATTGCTGCCTCGAGGAATGTGCTGCATTCAGTGGTAAATCTGTCATAAAGTTTTTTTTTCTCAATTTCTTCTTAATCATCTTTACTTCTTAGTTTCTATTCTACATAGAAGCCGGTTCTTTGCCAAGAACTGCTACGCAACCATTTTTCCTTACAATATGAAACACTGTGTGCTTTCAAGCCCTCACAAGTTTCTGCTAGCTCTGTAGTTTTTGTTTGTTTGTTTTAAAGAAATGCTTAATTACATATATTGTAATACAGTTTTTTCCCCTACAAGATTGTGGTTGTTGTTTTTTTGGCTGTGAGCTGCATTTAGTGCACAAGAGACTGGGGTGTAATTGTGGTTTGCTGACTACGGTTGTGGGGCAAGACAAGTATCTACAGAGCAGAGCGTTACTGTCTCAGAGAAAAAAAATTAAATGGGGGAAAGGCTAAAATGCAAGGGAAAATGTGGTTAGTGTTCCATAGGTTTAACAAATAATTTAAATGTCTAGTTCTAAAATATTTGAATGTAACACTCATTTTCATTTAGCCTGTTATCTGACACTGGACTCTGTAACTGCCAGACCTGGATCTAGAAGGAGTGATGAAACACTGCCCCCTGTTAGTATCAAACAGAAGTGCAGTTTTAGCACGATCGGAAATGTCCACAAAGTCACTCTAAATGGTTTCAGCATGAAAACATAGTTCTAAACCTAATGGAATAAAAAAAAAAATTAAAAAAAAAGATTTCACATTCCAGGGTGAGCATAACAAAGTACAGCCTAAACCTAAGCTCTTTAAAAACTTAGCCTAAGTTAGGCCCAAATTCCTGTCCAGAAATTTTTCTGGCTACTAAAAGACCCTTAAGACACCTAGAGATCCATAAGTTGCCTACAGTAAATGTTACCTGGCCTTTCAAAGATAGGACAACAGTAGAAAAAAGTTTTTTTTTTCGACGACTCTGGAAGCAACAAATCACACTGCAAAGTGGAATGATGCTGAGAAAAAGATAAATATAAGGTTTTTGGATATATTTTAGTGGTTTTGTCTACGTCCTTGTCGACTAATAACCAGAATATGCTACTAATCTTCTATTATTCTTGGTTTTTAATTCATTCTAACTAGGGACATGGACCATTAGAGCAGGAATTACAACTATATTATTTTGTATAAAACAGCTTGCTGTTTTAAGAAAGTGATATACTCATGATATGATGATGATAGATAGCTGTTAGAGTCCATCATTGAAATTTCATAATGAAATGTTTAGACTTTGCACTTAAATACAGTCTTACTCCACTCTAATCGTTCAGTCAAAACATACGACGCACGACTAATTCTGTTGAATTGGACCACATCTACATCCGCATCCACAAATTTCTCCATTTCAAGCTACACTTACGTTATCGTTTTGACGGTAACTTGAGTAAACTAAACTCTCAGTTCTCCTTTGTTGTGTGAACAGAAAGTACCATGGCACAACTCTTCACCCAGTTCCCTGACTTTCAATATGTGCCATTTGGTTTCTTGAATTAGATTTTTGTCAGTTGTAAAAAAATGTTTACGTGATTACGTGAAAATGTGATTTCAGATTTATTTAGTGTACCATGGGTTTTGCTCTTCTCCCATATGTTCTGTTTTCTCTGAATCTGGGTTCAATGTGTATAAACGGGAAGTAGCTCTGGATTGGGTTTGGGGGAGCAATGACTCATGTCTGAATCTGCAAAAATTATTTTCTGGCATGCACACACAAGTGCACAAGAGCATGTTACAGGTCTTTAACACTGCTGCGTTTGTCTAACTCTCTTTAGCTGATAGACACATTTTCCACTGAGATCTCAGAACTGAAGCAGGAGATGGTTCAAACAGCTAGAGAGCCAGACACAAAGCTCTTACAAGGGTGAGTCCCCTTGCTCTCTTGTCGTATCTTCTTCTCACACACTTTCTCTTGCTCTTAGATAATAGGTATATTTAGTCTCATGTAGTTCTATGTTGTTTTATGTGGCACCATGGTCCTAGAGGAACACTGTTTCGTTCCACTATGTAACATGTACTATGTACCTACTGTATATGGTTGAAATGACAATAAAATACACTTAGATTTTGACTTCACTTTCGCATTCTCCTGATTGTTCACTCTCTCACACACTCACTTCCTTGACTTTGCCACTGTCTTTGATTTGATAAATTTTAGCAGGATAACAATTTGTAATCTGGGGGATGGTGAGGATGACTCTTAAATGTTTAATCCAAGAACAGAGTCCAGATACATAACAGTGGCATGTTTGGCCAAGGATTACAAGACTAAGTATTAAATCTGTTGTCTCTTTGAGGAGTGTATGTGTTTTTATGTTTTAGCAGTATCTGACAGATTTTGACTCTGTGTCGACAAGTCTGATCCCTATGAAGACAGCAAAATTGTAAAAAAATGTTAACAACCTAATAGAGCCAAAATGTGTGTATTTGGTTACTGATATTAACATTAGTACATGTAGACCAATGTTCATTTGTGTAAATGCCTTATGATATTATGAGTGTTATAATGTATTGTTTAAGTGCAAAGGTTATTATTATAAAGCTATTTCCTAAAGATTGTTATGGTGATGCAGTTGTCCACTAGGGGGTGCATTTTGCTCTATAAGCGTCTCTTGGGTTAGTACCAAAGGGATTTTCCCCCCTACCCTCTTAAACTTTTAACTCTGGATAAATGTACATAGTGATTCATATTCATACTGCTATAGATTTATACATTTTAGCACTAATATACAAATATATTCATATAGTAAATAAAATATAGTCATATGTTTATTTGCTTTGTTGCATTTGTTTTGTGACTAGATTTATATTAATAATAATAATAATCATCATCATAAAGTAATAATAATAATAATAATAATAATAATAATAAAAAGGCTCAGTGTCTCATGGCAGAGCAGCAACAAAGATTTGATATGTACATACCAGAAGAGGTTAATCTGGGCTAACAATGTTCAGTTTTAGTGTTTCTTTTTTGTAGCTCATCTGTTTTTAACAAATTGTTATATTAAGGCGGCACAGTGACTTAGCTGTTTGCACTGTCACCTTGCACCTCCAAGGTCGAGTTTCGATTCCCACCTCGGGTCTGTGTGCATGCAGTTCGCATGTTCTCCCCGTGCTTGGTGGAGTTCCTCCGGGCGCTCCGGTTTCCTCCCACAGTCCAAAGCCATGCAGATTAGGCTAATTGATGTTCCCAAATTGCCCACAGTGTGTGAATGAGAAAGCAAGTGTATGTGGCCTGGGATGGATTGGCACCCTGTCAAGGGTGTACCCTGGCTCGTGTGCCATAAGTCTCCTGGAATAAGCTCCATGCGACCCTGTACACAGGATGAAGCGGTATAGACGATGAGTGAGTGAATGATTAGAGAAAATATTATCATACACAAGAGTGCTTCAGGACCAAGATTGGGAAGTACTGTTCCAAAAGCTTATGTGAAGGCACATAGTTATTGAAGTTATTTAATCATGGAAATTGTTTAGCCCTTGATTGAATTTGGATATTTCCGTTGAAAGCCATTGCGAGCCATTAACTTTTTTTTCTCTCTGTAGACTGGAGGGGGAGGTAAGTGGCCTGTTCCTGCAGTCACCGGTCTGCACTGGTGCGGCAGGGGTCCGGGACTCTGGCTATGACTCTCTACGCCGGCGTATGAGCGTGCTGGAGAGACTGACACACACACACCCAGTCTGGCTTGTACTGCCACTCAGTGATGAAGAAGCACAATGCATCCTGCAGCCTCAGCCACCAGGGGTAAATATGCTGTAATATAGATACATACTGTACACACATCGTAGTTTGGTTAAAAATTGCATTAATGTAGTGAAAATGTTTGACATTTAATGCTTCAATTAAGGTTAGTTCTTTTAAGTTTCGTTAATATTGCTTTACAGTATATTAGCCTGGATATCCTTGTAAGCATTTACAGCACTTTACCAGTAGCACTTGTGTGTATTATTATAATGTTATTGTTAACCCATAGCACTGATTTAGGACTATTCTTAATAAGTTATCTCCAGGCATGTGGAAGTGCACACATGCATACAGTCTTTAATATTTATTCTAGTTCTGCCTTATTAAACATACATATAACATCAGATGTAAACACATTAACGTAAAATATTCTGTATTTGCAAGTTAGTTTTATATTAAATCATTACAAAAAATATTTTTACTTGGCATTCTTGGTAACCCAATAAGCCATCCAAACTTGTTGAGGTTCAGAGATATCTGCTTTTCTTATTTATGGTTTATGAGCGAGATCATTTCTGAAGGGTGTGATGTAATGTAATTCTGTGCGAAACTATTAGAAATTTAGCTGACTTAGCATGATTTCCGTCAAAATACACTAGGCTCATGAAATTCCTGACTTTCCAGCTCCTGATACAGGGGTAAAAATGGCTTTTGTAAACTGAAATGTAGTAAATGTCATGTCGGTTTGACGTCAGATTTTAGTTTTAAATAGCATAATGAACAAGTTTTATGGTAACTGCTGAGTTTGCTCGCTGATCCAGAGCTAGGCTCATGACATTGGATTGCACAACCTGACCTGAGTGACATTTGAAATCTTAATCACACATACAGTACCACAGCACAGTTGAACACTATTGTAATGTTTATCTTTTATTTCTTGTCCTGTTTCTGTGTGTATGTACTGTAGACATTTCTGGTGAGAAGGTCGTCTAAACTTCAGAAAAAGGTTATTTCCCTGCGTATGGACACAGACAGTGCTCCAGTGACTGTCAGGGACTTCCCAGTCACAGAGAGCCAGTACAGTGAGTTCCACACAATTCCAGAGAACTTTGAACATCTCTTTTCTCCTTTTCACTTCCTTTTGCCCAACGCTTTAAAAAAAATCACCTTTTCACCTGTCTGCTTTTGTCTTTTACTGATCCACTTGCTTGTTGGACATTGCAGTGACTGTGTGAGAGCTAAATTTAGCTCTGTGACCCTGAGTTTGTGCCTAGTTGGTTTTTTTTCCTGATTTATTTTTTACTTAATCTATTCTGCACATTTGACTGGTTGCATTCTGCTTACAACACTGCATTTCTGAAGTTGATTATATTAAATACCCTGTACCACTGCAGCAACAATACAAAAATTATTCAATCATCTGGTTAGAAAAACAGCAAAATATGTATTTAAAGTATATTTAAAATCTTAAATATAATATATTATTTTCTGCAAAGATTTTGCACATTACTTGTTAAGGGATAATAATTATCTAACAAAACTCTTTTAAAGAGACTCTTTTAAACTCTTTTAATCAGATGTTTAAAATAAAATTCTTTTAAAACACTTGCCTTTGTCACTGATAAAAACTGATCATGTTCAGTCTTCTGGTCTTAAATTTCTAGTCTGTTTGTTGACAATTGTTAGGTTTTATTAAGGTTGAACAACAGGCATAATAACATTTCCACAATAACTGGCTGCCAGTTAGCACATCTGTTTTACATTAACCCAGAATTGTTTCTCTCCCTCTATTTTTCCCATATTCCTCCAACAGTGGGAGGTACTTATGCATACGTGGACTTTCACAGTGGAGCAAACAAAAATATTTCCAGCTTCGCTGTGCGTTACTACTGCTAGTGGTGTTAAATTATTGTGTGTTTATATGTGTGTGTTTCAGCCTTCTCTTTGGAGGGATCAGGGATCAGCTTTGCTGATCTCTTTCGACTGGTGGCTTTTTGCTGCATAAGCAGGTAAGAGGATCTGCATCGCTGTAAATCTGCATTCTGATGTAAATTCTGTGAGTCTGAGTGAACAGTATAACATATAATGCATGGTGTTTTATGGAAAAAAGTTTTCTGCCAACTAATGTTAATGCATGTTCCCATTTGATTATTTTATGTTGTTCTCTTTTATTTTGCATGATTAATGATTGTATTTGTTCATGATACCAGTACCCAAGATAAGGTCTTTTAAATTTAACTGAAAAATTCTTTACTTTTATTCTTATATTTCTTGTAAAACCGGTTCTATTTGAACATAGTTACCAAAGTTTATTTTGTAATGACTCCTCAAACCTGGGTGTCCTAGTCAGAAAGAACTATTGTGCTACAAAGTTATATTAGATTTATTCTTCTGGTCCAAATTGAACATACCATTGTTTCTCATTTGATTAAAGCCTTTGTACAAATCTGGTTTATACACCAAACTCTTTAATCTGGGGAGCCACTGCTGCTTTTATCAATTTTGTTTTTGATTTCACAGTGCCAAAATAAATGCACTGTTAGACTAAATCCATTGGCATTCTTCTCCCATCCAGCCATCTGAAACAACAAATCCAAAAGGAAGTTAATTGCTTTACACAGTGCTGATGACTCAACTGCCAGTAAAAACATAAATCATTGAATATGTTTCCTTGTTTAATGCTGAATTGTTTGTGTTATTCTGCTTTGCACCGTGTAACCCTTATTATACTCTGTGCTGCATTTCTGCATGGCCTCCCTGCCTTGTCGAGCCTGTCTCATTGTCCGTGCCCCACAGTAGACAAACACAAGCCTCTGTATGTCAGAGGCATTTCACATGCTAAGATTCTCACAGCTGGAACACCAAGTCTTTGTCTTTCTTTATCTAAGAGCAGAGCTTCTATAAGGATTTAAGAACTTTTATGCTTTATTACTACACTTTGTGCTGTTTGTACACTTAGTGTCTTTTGCGCTTCGTTGTAGGGATGTTCTCCCATTCACGCTGAAACTTCCAGAGGCTATCTCTGCTGCGAAGACTACTGCTGATCTAGAAGAAGTAGCCAAGTTAGGAATAGGTAAGTAGCCTTTATCCTCAACTATTAATTCTTAATTTATTATTTCAGCATTTATGTTAGTCTTCCTATGATGCCTTGTGGCCCGTTTAATAAAATGTTATAGTTCTGTGACTGATTATGACAATTGTGATTCTAAGTAAACCAAAAAGATGACATTACATGTAAACTCAGCTGACAGACCTTAGAATTGATTGTCTGAGGAGGCTGAACCAGGCTTGGGGTCATAACTACAGTGAGCTGTCTGTTTGAAGAATGGTTCTTGTTGAGAGCTGTATTGCTTTGAGGCAATTCAGTTAACTTATGAATCATGCTCTTGAGTGTGTTCTTATTGTCAGTGTTTCTGAACACGTACTGAATTCTGCTTTTTTCCCCGGCTACCCTAGGTTCTCTTTGTTTTACTTTCAGCTTATTCAGTAATTTTTTCCCAATTTGTTTTACTTTGCTTTTAAATTGACTAACTATCATCTGATCATTACTCATCAGCTCTCTGGTTGTTTGCGTTAATAGATTTTATAGAATAATTTTTTTCTTCTTTTTACACAGTTGAATTCATTCTAATCGTTTTTTTTTGGTCACATAAGTCAGATCTTTTACCTTAAAAACATTAGGTGTCTCAGTTTTTGATAAATATGAATGTGCTTCTCATGTGGGCGACACATTCTGATGACATCACTTACAGAAACTTGTCTAAGAGAAGTTTGTTCCTTATGGCTCTGGCCAATTACACAGTATTCAGTTTGATAGAAACAGTCTTGACATCTGACTAATAGCCATACAGGAGAGTATAATAAAGAAATTTACTTACCAGAATGAGCTACAGTTTGAACTGAGGTGTTTCTTGATTGACCTTGTGGTATAAATGTTTGTTTAACTCAGAGATTTTAAGAATGTGCGTCACACAAGCAAGTTACAGAAAAATAAAGCAGGTGTTAAAAGAGACAAGGCATTTGGTTGCTGAATGGATATGAAATTTAAGGAAGACTCATGCCACTTGATACAGAAAATATAATCCGTGAAGTCAGAATACTGAGATAAGGTTTTTTCAGTCTTAAGGCACATTTTGTGCATGTGTAGTGTAGTGGAGTACAGTAGAAATGCTCATACTGGGATCATTGCCAAAATGGGCCCCACCTTAGAGGCTGCCATGAAATTCAGCTTTAGTTGGTGCCGGTCAGGTTTCAGCCTGACTGACTATTCTGAGTTGGAAATTTTAGGGGGGAATGAGGACAGTGGGGGGAAATCCAAAAGGAATAACTGAGCTATGTATTGTAAATGAAAAAGACAGGAAAAGAAAAACCGAACACAAATATTGGAAGGTAATTGATTTTATAACAGTTTTATTAACTGAGATAATGAGTAAGCGGAATAAAGATAGAAAGACGTACAGACTGATTGTGTGTGATGCAATCACTCATACCACGCAGGTGTTTTACTTCTGAGGAACTGATGAGACGCAACCTGTTTGAAATATAGTTTTTACAACAATTAATTAAAATATGGTTTTCAGTAAAGATAGTGGAAGTACTGTCCACACCCTGTCCAAACATAATATTGATTATATCGTTAGAATATGTATATGTGTCCAATTGCAGACAGGTAGAAAAAAAATCAGTTTAGCATATACTGTAGGGTGAGCAGAATGAATTTGAAGGGGCGGCCTTTAGAATGAATATGTGAGCAAGAAAAAGTGGGAAGAGAGAGCAGCAGCGGCTGCGCTCCTCCCACCAACTATCCAGCATGCATGACTCATACCATTCAGTATGTGTGTGAACCACAGTCCTGTTTCCACACGCTGACTTTGAGCTATGAGCTATAGGTGTTTTTATTCGTGTCCTCTGAAAGAAACACATACAAGAAGAGTTTAACCTAATTCCTGTAAGTTTGGGTTTCAGTCGTTCATACTGTTCTAACATGTTTTCTTCTATTTTAATTAGTACTCTTGCTGTTGTTGTTCCTCTGGTTCTGCTTTTACTGTTTGTATTGTTGGATAGCTTTGCTTGCTTATGAGGAGTGTGTGCGTTGATTTATTGTGTGCTTCTTTTTTTTTACTCAATTTTGACCTAATATTTTTCTCAGGTATTAAGATTATTGACACCTGGGCTTAAATAACATTTTTCATCACCATTATTTCTTTCATAAATAGATTAGAATATATTTTATTTTGTTATCTTTCAATATATACAGTATATTTTTAACATAATATAACATCGTAGATTTGCCTATTCGGGCGCTTTTTGTTTCCTTTAGGATTCTGGGACTCTACGCTGTGTCAAAAGAAGAAGAGCGCTGTGCCTGATGGACCAGCTGTCCCTGATGGACCTACTGTCCAGCAGAGTGTGAAGCAGGCAGAGCAGGGAACATCCCTTGGAGACAATTTGATACACGTTCCACTCACACGAACTCCATCCCAGTTGGAGTGCAGTCAGTCAAACGGGGCTCTGTGTTTCATTAACCCACTCTTTCTACAGACACACCGCTCAGAACCTTCTTCTACAGAACCTGCCACCTCAGCAGCATCTGGAGAAAATTGTGCACTTTCACACAGCAGCAGCTCCTCAACTCAGGGCAAAAGCCTTACAGAGCCTCAAAGCATCCTTCGCCGAACTATCAGAACAGAACACACTAGAAACAACAGCGTGAATAGAGAAAAAAGTTTGTCCCGCTCTCCTCCACCTCGGCCACCCCCACCTCGCATCGTCCTGTGTAGACCATCCGTCCCAGTCAAGCAAAAGAGCATGCCTGAGACCGGTGTTAGCTGGATCAAAACGCCCCAGGAGAGATCTGGCTTGCTGGGGCGTCTAGGTTCCTCGTTCAGCTCCCTCTCACTCTCATCCTCGCCACCAAAGAAAATCAGCTCACCCATCCCAATGCCATGCCGTGGAAAAAGAGCACCCAGCATTCCTAATGCAGAGGGGCAGCTCTGCCACCTGGCACTGGAGGACCAGATCATCGAGCAGGCGGTGTCTCAGAGCCTGGCCAAGCAGGCGCTGAGGAATGCAGCCATGGAGAGCAGAAGCCCTGCAGAGGAGGGCAGCCCCATCGGGCGAGAGAGACTTAGTGACATTAGCATCTCCACCTCCTCCTCTGACTCTTTAGACTACACTCATAGCTTCACAATGACAGCAGCAGCCAGCCCCTCCAGAGGTGACAGCAGCTTAGAGGAGGAGGAGGAAGATGAGGAGGAAGATTATGTAGTTGGTGTGGAAAGTGATCAGGAGCTGAGCATGGAGCCACCCTTCAAGCCCAAGAAGCGGCACAGCGCTGGAACGTTCGTACTGCCTCGGGCACTCAAAGGACATCTGCGTAAGGTCAGCGGCGTCTTTAACTCGCTCATGACACCTGAAAAAAGAGCAGTCAAAAGGATTGTAGAGCACTCCCAGAACAAAAGCACCTATTTCGGCTGCCTGGTGCAGGACTACATGAGTTTCATGCAGGAGAATTGCAGCTGCCATGAATCAGGCCTTGAGCTGCTGCAGACCCTACGGCAGTTCATGACTCAAATGAAATCCTACCTGTTGCAGAGCTCGGAGCTCAACCCTCCCATTGAGTCCCTTATTCCAGAGGACCAGATTGGTAAGGACACTTTATTTCATAATATTCTTAACATGCGGGCTAAATAATGATCATGTGCAATGCAAACAGAATCATTCTGATAATTAAAAATACACGCAAAATGTTTTTCCCACTTAACTAGCTAGCTACCCGTCTCCTCTGTCTCTTTTCTGATGTACTTTACAATGAAATTCGTCCACGTACGTTTAACTAAATAAGGTATGTTAAATCAGCCTTTTGTAAATAATGACCAGTGTAAGGGTCTGTGTCAACAACTAATTAGTTAGCAGATTGTAGGGAAAATCTGGTGTATGCATGGTGGCAAAAAGGAAATGGATGTCACGGTGACTGAATTGTAGTAAATTGTGTAAGTCTTTGGAAAGTCTTTGGCCAAAATTGTGTTTTTCTGCCAGTAATGTTCTTTGATTTGGCCAGTGTCTGTATGTTACAAAAAAACTTATACGTCTTTATCAAAATCTTATTTGTTTTTATTAAAACTTGAAAATCAGGTAAAGCTAAAAGTGCTTTTCCCAAGCAGTGGAGGTGGATGTACTAGATCAAAAGTTTACCTAAATGTTATAATTAATATATCTTTATGAATATAAAGATAGCTGTAAACAAAGTTTAGAAATATTTGTATTCCCTAATAAAAATATATCACTAAAAGTAACTTTAGTCAACACAATACAGAGATGAAGTTGAGCCCATACATTTTTTAAAACATTTGTCAGTAATGATGTTTTTACCAAGTTATTATAAGTGTAGTGGTAGGCATAGTGTCTTTCAGTGTAATTAGAATGGAGTCTTAAAGTTTTCTTGTTTTCATTTTTGTGAATAGTCAGATAACAAAAGCTGACAGCTGTAGTTTACAGGACTGTATATAATAGAAAATGTTAAAAAAATATTAGTGTTTAGTCAGTGACAATTTTACTTGGTAAAATGAAAAAAAAAACAATGCTTGCAGTGTATCTACAGTTTCATTCACTGAATGACAACTTGTAAGTGACTGAAGTCAACCATCAAGAAAAAAAAGCAGAAGTATCACAATCACTGAGTTATTTATGGAGGAAATAAACTGATATGTGCAAATTGAAATCCTAAGGACCAGCTATAACATATTGAATATTTATCAATCTTATTGTTCTATCCTGTTCTATAATGCACCTGCTGTGAAGCGTTCATGTGTTTGGAATGTCTTTGCTAACTGGTGTCATGTTACTCATCCTCCAGTGAGTATGTGTGCTGCTAATGCAGGTCCCAGCAGGAGTGTTTTAGTAGCTACTGTCCAAATATAATGCATGTTGCGCTGTGTAGGCAACAGTTTCCACAAACTGGCAGGTATATTCATGTGAAAGCCGACTTTTTTATGAGCTGCTTGTTTTTCTTTTCCATATAAACTCCTTGACCTGCTTGTTAATGTGGTCTGGTTATGAAAGTGGATTATTATCTCTTTTTGCAACAGGGGTGGGTTAGGGGTAGGGGTTAGAGTTAATTTTTTCCTTATTTTGCTCTGAGTTCTTACTTGTTTTGAGTTCCACAGGAACATTGTGTAATTCACTTCCGTTTTTCTTAGCACATGAGCAGTCAGCTCTGTGCTCCAATAAATGCGTTTCACTCCAGATGTTGTGTGCACATTTCTCCTGCCAAGTAGGCCATTGCCTCCTGCCCCTGCAGTGTACTCTCCACCAATCCCTGCTTGAGGCAGCGCTCTTACTTGTTGACTTTGACCTATTAGTAAGTGGGTAGGTGGATGTAAGTTGAGAATGTAGTAAGGGGGGACAAAAGGACATTTGTTTTCTGTTTCAGGACATTGTACTCATTAGAGTATTTTCCCTAGGACACAGCATAGAAATACATCTGTGCAGCAAAGGTTTTTCATGTGCACAAGTGGAGTCACTTAACCTAGGCTTTACAGATAAAAGAACTCATATCAGGTGACTATCTTTTCAGATAAAACTGTCTCCTCTTCAAGGTCTATTTTAAGTTGGGAGAGATAAAGTGTGTGTATCTGTTTATTTAACCCACTTGATAGCAAGGGAAGATAATATCTTGCTCTTGAGATGCCTCAGGAAGATCTGTTTCCTGTATGCTGACAATGTTTTGAGGACTTCCCAAAATGCAGAACCAAGAATAGAAACTGAATGAGGTGGGTTAAAGATCCTTTTAGAACAAATTGAATAGGTATCTTAGGGAAATGAATATTCAGGCAGCCAGCGAGGGGATTTTGTACTCTGTTTGTGCGTCTGAGAGTGTTGGAGAATGACGTAACTTATGGCCATATTTCACTACGATGGCCTGTTCTGTGTGTGGTTTTTTTTTTTTTTTTTTTCATGTGTGGGAGGCGTCAGTGGATTCACTTCTCTCAAGCCTGTGGCTTGTTTTCTTCCTTTGGACTGTGGAGCTGGGGTGGTGGGTGGTGTTGTGGCGAATGTTTGCACGCAGTAGAAAACAGTCTCTTAGACTTGACTGATTGCTTCTCCTTGTCTATGCTGTTTTCCTGTTTATCCCTTTCTCTTCTTCGTCCTGTTTGTCACTGTCCTTGCACAAGAAGGCTGCTCTCATTCAGCAAATAGAGATAGGGTCTATTTTTATGTAGAAATAATTGAAATGTTAATGTACATTTCCATTACCCCTTCTGTTCTGAGACAGAAACATAGTTGTACCAACTGTTCTTGTGGTGTTACAGACTTGGATCACTCCCTGTACTATTACAGTCACTGAAGGAAGTATTTCATAGACAAACAAATACTGTTTTGAGTTGGATTAAGAGCTTTCTTTAATTCTTTGTCTATGAGGCATATGGTGCGAATTTAATTCATATGGAATGGTGCCCTTAGTGCTAGCTGCTCCAAACTTTGGCCTTCATGAGTACTCACCATTTTAGCATAAGAAAAGCATTGGCCAGGCAGCAGCCTGAGTAAATGGAATTGTATGTTTTTCTCCCTCTCGTACCTAACAGACTCGGCCTTCGGGCGCAGACAACAGGGAGGAGCACAATCACATTCACTGCTTACTCTTACTTAGGAAATGTATTATAATATTTTCAGTGTGTTGGAGTAAACGTCAATACATGGCATAAGACTATCAGCTAAAGTTCTTTAAAATGAACATAATAAGAATAATGAATAATTGTTGAAATGTCAGAGACTTCATGATTTAAGTGAGTTAAAATGATTGCTATGTCATCACTGAAGGTTGTATGTCTTCTGTTAATTATCATATTTATCTGATTATCATTGCAACTAGAATGAATGCTGAATGCACACATTTTTCTCCAGCATTTGTAATGAATGTTAAATTATGATTATTAGAATTAGTGTGGAGGACGGAGTGGGGTGGTAGAGCGTCTGTAAAATGACTGACAATAAGCACATTTAAACACAAAGAAGCATTTCAGATGTGAAGTCCATTTTCCATAAAGGTTTTCTTAGTGACTTAATACATTTTGGCAAGAACGGAAACTTAATGCATTGTTTATTTTTCATGTTGTATATATTGTCAAGGTTATTTTTAAATTGATTTTATACTAAGGAAAAAAATCGACTCTTGTACCATTACATAAACACTTATTTTACAGTATATTTTGACTATAAAAAAGGGCTTAATAGCCCAATACATACAGTAGAAAGCATGCATGGATTACTTTAAGGAAATTTCATATCGATTTAATACATTTATATTATTTCCTAGGATTTATTAGAACGTTATTGGTACCACAGACATGACATCATCTGAGTCTCAGATGGGGGGAAGAAAAAAAGGAGAGAAGAAACATCACATGCCTAAAATCTGACCAAGAAACATTTAGTTCCCTAATGAATACTTAAGCTGAGAGAAGCACATTTTTTTTTTCACACTCAGCATTCTTGGTCACCTGAGTAGGCAGTTAACCATTACATTTTGCTACTAGAGCTTTGTGGTTTAATTTCCAGCGAATGTTTACTGCTGCAGTATCACCCTGCAAAGTTTTGAACCAGCTTTGCACAATCAGAGAGAAGTAATGCATGTCTGCTGGAGTCTTATTAATATACGAATAACCTGTTCCGTGAATTGTTTTGGAGAATAAAGAGTGGAAAACTTTAGTGAATCTTCTCCCCTTTTTTTCTGAAAAGGACATGTAATATTAGCACTGCGGGAGGTTTCAGTCTACAATATATTCACAGCCACAACTATTTCTGTTTGTTCACACTTCTAGATATAGCTCCTAGATTCATATAAATATAGTCTGGGGGGTGGGAAATAACTTTTTGGTTTTAAAGTGGTTTCATTATTATTTGTAATATGTGATAATTCCAGTGACTAATTCTACACTTTTAATGTGTGTGGGAGAATGTGTGAATCATCCATCTTACATAGATTTTTTCTCACAGTTTGCACATACAGTATGTGCTGACCATTTCTAATCAACTCCTGTATCCCATTCTCAGATCAGGTACTGGAGAAGGCCATGCACAAGTGTATCCTAAAGCCTCTGAAACCTGTGGTGGGGACGGCTCTGCACAACTTCCAAATGAGCAGCGGAGTCTGGCAGCAGCTGAAGGAGAACCTGGCTCTAGCCAAAACCAAGCAGCCACAAGAGATGGGTGTAGATGGAGCCATGCCACCAGACCCTGTGTCCATAGAGAAGATTCGTCATAAGTTCCAAAATATGCGCAAACTGTACTCACCTGAGAAAAAAGTGTCACTACTGCTCCGTGTCTGCAAGCTCATTTACACCATCATGGAAGACAATTCAGGTAAGAAATGGTGCAAAAATGGACTTCAACCATAATTTTATTCAGATGGAGGATTAAAATGGTTTAATCTGGTTTTAGGGAGAATGTATGGAGCAGATGACTTCTTGCCCATGCTGACATACGTGTTGGCTCAGTGTGACATGCCTGAGCTGGATACAGAAATTCAGTACATGATGGAGTTACTAGATCCCTCTCTGCTGCATGGAGAAGGTACATTCACTCTGGATTCATAAGCAAGGCACCACATCCAAATAGCACTATTTAGCAGCTAAGCTGATTTATTTATTCATTTATTTATTTTAAAGAAAAGTTTAAATGACAATTTTCCGTTCTTTGTAGGTGGCTACTACTTAACTAGTGCATACGGAGCTATGTCTCTGATTAAAAACTTCCAGGAAGAGCAGGCAGCACGGGTGCTGAGCTCAGAAACCCGTAACACACTCCACCAGTGGCACCGCAGACGCACAGCTCAGCGCAGCACACCATCCGTGGACGATTTTCAGGTGACACACTCACCACATAGTACACATGACTCGTCCTAATTGTAGGACACGGTGAAATATTAACTTTGTGTTTGGGAGAGATGTGTTTTTATGATGAGCACTTAAGGACTCAACTCCTGCAAAAAGTGCTGTGGATGCAGAAAAAAAGCATCATGTCACTATGCTTGATCAATAATATACCCTGGAGATCTCAACAGAAACAACATTTTAGCAACATGTCTGCAAACTTTAAGCATTTAAAACATCTAAAGTGATGTAACTATCATTTTATCACTGTTCAGTTAAATTGTAACATAAGATAGGTTTAGTAACTAAACACCATAAAAGATTAAGCGAGTCGTGTTTTTACTTCATAAGACTACTCAATGTTTAAATGAGAAATGTGTCCGGAATTGTTTATTTTTGTAAAAGTGTTTTTTGACAATGTCTCACTGTTAAATGTCCTACAAAAATAAAATTTACTTGAATCGATGCATATTATATATCATAATGAATTAAGTATTGTGATATAATTTTATCACTCAATCCTTGTTTTTGTTAGAAAAAAAACCCAAATGTATACTTCCAAGGGTTTGATAGTGATATAGTGAATTATTGCAAGTACCAAGTTACAAGTATCTTTTATAAGATCAGTAATCATTTTCTTTACAGAAAACTAATATAGCTCTTCTCTTTGTGTGTAGAACTACCTAAGAGTTGCACTCCAGGAACCAGACAGTGGTTGTACAGCTAAAACTCTAAAGGTGCGACCGTACGGCACCACAGAAGAGGTGTGTCAGTTATGTGCTGAAAAGTTCAAGGTGCGTGACCCTGATGCCCATGCCCTGTTTCTGCTGACGGAGGAGAGCACGCAACAGCTGGCCCCAGACACACACCCACAGAAGATCAAAGCAGAGCTACACAGTCGCCCACAGAGTCAGACGTTTTACTTCGTTTACCGCCGGATTCAGAACCTCAACCTCCCTGCTCCAGCAGATGAATTCAATCACAGCTCAGTTTCCGCCTTAGCTTGAAGCCTCTGAAACTTGCGTGTCATGAATTTACTCTCTTCCCTAATTGCTGCGAGTGTTTTTCACATCACCACAAAGACAACTGTGCTGTTTTGGAAATGTTTGCATCTAAAGGAAACAGAAAATGATGCTAGGCCCTGAGGAAAGAAGGAAGGAAGGATGTGTCTGACAGATGCTGCATTTTCAGCTCTTCTTTTTCTTTTTTAATCTTTCAGGAAGTGGAACGTGAGCATCACATTTGAGGAAGCCACTTTTATGTTGTAAACGATACAGGAGAGTTGACCATAGGCAAACATGCTAATTGGAAGGTTGAGTATGAATGTGCATGTTAATAATGGAGCGAGGCCTGTTTAATAGCCGTTTCAGGTTTTTCTATGCTGAGGATTTTCTTTCCTGCGTCAGTATAAATAATGCAATACTCTATATGACTTATTTACAAAATTTATTGGATGTGTTTTAAATTGTATGCTAATTTTCATATGGTGGCGGCTGGCTTCAGAGGGCTGTTTAGCTCATAGTCTGACATGTTGTGCAATATGAGCAAGTCCACTGCCAGGGACATGGAGGAATCCATATCTATATCTGAATTTATACTTTGCCTTTTTATATACTGAAAACCTAATTGTTAACATATTTTAAACAGTTTTGATGCAGTTGCTGGTAAACTGCTTTCGTTTTATGTATTTAAAATCATTAGTATAATAATGCATGCATTTGTTGGTTAAGAATATTAACTAAGAACCAGGCATTGTTGCCAGTGATGTTTTATCGTATGCATATTTGTACGAATGAAATCATATGAGTCAGTGCTGGTGGTCAGTCAGTAGACCACAAAAATGTTGTTTATACTCCCATACTTAATAATTTATAAAAACAGTTTTGCTATGAAGATACATATAAATAAAATCTTGAATCCAAGTTGTAGAAAATACTGTACTACTGACAAGCTAAAGGCTTGTGTGTGAATAAATCTGAGCTGCATCTCAGTGATTTATGATCCTTGCTGGCAAGTTACTGAAAGTGTGCAGTGGGACAGGAAGGTTGTTTGAAGGCGAGCAGGTTACAGGAGTAGAATGTAATGATCAGTAAAGAAACAGGATGAAGTAACTGGAAGGTGATACAAGAATGGTATTACATTCATTGGAAGAACATTTTATACATGTTTTACTGTAAATTCTGATCAGGTAACATTTAACATTTGACTGTTTTTGTTTTGTTTGTTTTTGTTTATCATTTGTGTATGCCTAACTACAAAGGATGAGATTTACCAAGTGTGTGATTTCCTGATAAAGTGCTGTGCATTTTTATGTCTGGCCATAAATGGTAGAAATGTCATTGACTGATTATGTAGGCTGTCTGGTAAAACGAGACCAGATCAATGCAATACGCTAACCCTTGTAGCATTGACAGAAATACGTCAGGGCTGGCAGGGGAAAAAAAACAAAATACATGATGTTAAATTGTCTTTTTTAAGTTTAAATATAAAATATGTATATGTGATTTAACTAGATATTATAAAGTTGATAAGTATATATTTATATGCAATCTGTGCTGGGATTATCACAGATTCTTTTTTTTTTAAAGAAAACTACTTAATTCAAATGTGTTAAATTGTATTATATTGCAAATGTTTCACTACTAGCACTCCCATTGTAAGTTTTTTTTTTATGTGGCATTTATTCATGAACAATACTATTTTGCACACAATAAATAAGAACAAATATATTTCTATCATTTTTTTGTTTTTCCTTCATAACTCATCTTGAGTAATCTTTTATACTGATCATAATCACGGTGTCTTGGGGTTGGGGAACATTTCTCAGCAACATTGAATCCAAGGAAGAATACATCTTGGATCCGATGCTTGTCTATCACAACAACACACAACAAATACACAAACATTTTTGGACAGGTTTTCTTTTGTACTCCCACCTTGGGCAGTTAGCGCTTTTTGAATTAAATTATGGGGAAAAAAACGAATTATAGATATATACTGTGGATAGATAGATAGATAGATAGAACACTTAGATCACTGTGTGTAAACTAAGAGACACAGCAACTATGTTTTTGAGCGTCTGGCATGATGTTATGATTTCACAGAAATTCTGCTCATATTACATAATCGTTTCACAAAATCAGATTCTGAGAAAGCGTGATTTCACACATTACACATTTATTCCGCCTAAACATGTTTATACTTAGCTTTGCCAAACATTCTTATCCAAATGCCTGATTCAATTCTGCACAAGGGATTGCAAACTTGCCGGAATTTTTTGAAGAGTTCCTTTAGCGCCGTCCAGTGGCCTTTAGGACCTTGTGCATGGTAAAACCTGAGGCTTGGTATCGTTTTTTTGTAGGCTCGAGTACAACTCATTTTCCTGCTAAATCACGCGGTTATTTTCCAACGCACAAGACTTAGGAGAGATTGTCAGTCATTTGACAAACCGCCGTGACGTAAGCAACCACGCGATACTGACTTTCTATGTTTATCTCCTCAAAAACAAGGATTCATTTGGTTAATGTTATCGTTTTATTTAAGTACTGTGTCTGTATTCCACTGTATCTAAAGCCAATACTGTCGTAAACAAATTTAAAAGCAAAGTATGGTATTTGAAGACATCTGGTGATTTCTGCGCGCGGAGCCGGGGGCGGAGCCGGGGGCGGAGTCTGGTGGCCATATTGAGCAACTCAAAGCCTAAAAGTTCAACTGTACAAATCCACAAATAATTACCTGTTCAACTAAGTAGTAGTATTATGTAAGTCTCAAAGTAGAATTATTATATGAATCTTAAATCTCTCGTATGAAATTTTTATTTAGTAAAATGGAAATGATTTACCTTGCTTTAAGTTGCCTTTAAATTTATCTCCAGATATAGTATAATGCATGGCCAAACAAACAAACAAGAATAAGATTCAGTTATTTATCACGTGTATGTTAAAGCACAGTGAAATTACTTTCGGGAAACTGGGGTTAGAGCACAGGGTTAGCCAGGATACAGTGCCCCTGAAGCAGATAGGGATATCTTGTGTTTGTGTTTCCATATGTGAGGAATTGAACAAGTAGACAGTGACAGGTTAGTAATAAATAAACTAAGTAATATTTTGAGAATTAACCAGCTTTGAGAAATTAACTTTGAGAAACCAGCTATACCATGGGAATTAAAGTGTTGGGAGCTAGAGATAGAAGAGAAATGGCCATTAAAAGCATTGGAGACAAGCAGAGGATTGAAAAAAAAAAACATTATTTGGTTTAGGATACAGTACAATATTAACAATACAATATTAGTTTTACTGAAATGTGGTTTAATTTTTCCACATTTTTTAAAATCTTTATTAAATCTTTATAATAGTTTAAGTTTCATTCATGTCAAATCTTCTCCAGAAAGGGACGGTTTGTGTATGCAGGTTTTCATTCCAACCAAGCGGAAGCCACATCAGATTGAGTCTATTGAAATCAGAGATCAACTAATTAAACATGTAGAATCAGGTGTGGTTTCTGTTTGCTTGTAATGAAAACCTACACACACTGGCCCTTTCTGGAGAACATATAACAGCATTAGATGACCAATATTTAGCCCAAGTTTTGTTCCTTTGATTAAAAAGATTAACGAGATATGAGTTGATCCAGGGTAAATATCTAACTTTATCTCAATTTGTTTTTATGTTTATTAATTACATTAGTATCCTCCAAATAGAAGAGGTTCCATGCATTATCAATGAAATGAATTAACATTAATTTTTCCCTGTTTGGAATATAGGCACTCTTGAAATGCTGCTCAACCATACAAATTAGTGTAAAAGGCAGCAGTCTGCAACTGGAGCATAGAATGTACTATATACTATAAATAAATTCATTTATTATCCATCCTCTGTTGCATCATTGAAGATGGAGATACAAATTGCACCTGAGAGCAATGTTAGTACAAGAACTGATTTGGGAGAAATGGGTTTCATTAACCAAACAGCTGCACACATGTCTGATATCACATGACACCTACCCTGGAGATATACCTGTGGCAGTTACTTAAGGAGTTGCCAGCTCAACTCCCAATTGTCATTTACACACTATAGGCAATTTAGAAACACCAATTAGCTTAACCTGCCTTTGGGGAGGAAATAGGAGAACCAGGAGGAAACCTTGTACCAAGCACAGGAAGAACATTCAAACTCCATGCGCATATACCCCAGGTGGAAATTGAACCTACGACCCTGGAGATGCACGTCCACTGTGCTACCAACTACACAACCATGCCTCCTTTGTGGAGGAGGGATAATGGTCTGAGACTGTTTTTTCAGGGTTCCCCTAGTTCCAGTGACAGTGATTGTTAATGCTGCAGCATAACAGCATTTTGGACAACCATACGTTTTCAACAGCTTCCGAAGGTTTGGGGAAGGTTACCTGGCCCCTGTGCACAAGGTAAGGCCCAAAAAGATTGAGGTCAGTGAGAAGAGTCCTGATTTCAACCCCACTTATCATCTTTGGGATGAACTGGAACTTTGATTATGAGCCATACCTTCTTGTCCAACATCAGTCTGAACACACAAATGCTTTTGCTAACTGAATAGGTACAAAGTCACACAGACAGGGTTTCCAGAAGGAGGCAAAGGATTTTTTCTAGCTCTGAAATAGCTTGGAATGTGATGTCCAACCTGAGCTGTAATGGGCATGTGTCCACATACTTTTGGTCATATAGCATATTCACCATACTTATGCAGAAAGACTAAGCTAACTACCAGGGATGCAGGTATCATATTTCCTCTCAGTCATCACTTGTGTTTAGTGCCGTGACGTATGCATGTGACGTATCCTAAAGAGGCGGTGCATGGAAATGCACGAACCAATGGTAGGCATTTCTGAGTGATGCCACGCCCATACGGTGTCGGTGCGCTTTGCGGGAGGCGCCGATGTCCAGGAAGTAAACACTTCACTTAGCCTGAATGAGCGATGGAGCGCACAGCATCAGACACAGAAACCGATGATTATGAACAGCCTTTGCTTCATCGGAGAAAGGACGACGACATAAAAAGAGGTGAATAGATGCTGTTTATGTGCATGTGTATTTTAGGAAGAGCGAGTTCGTGGCAGAAAGCAAAAAACAAAACAAAAAACAATGGAGAGCCGGGCAATGTGGCGGCAGCAGGCTGCAGACCCCGGTGTTATGTACACGTTGCGGAGTATTAGAGTATGTTAGAGTATGTTAGAGTTAGCAGCCCTATCCTACCTACCTCATTTGCATGATTACAGGAATGCTAACGTTAGCAGTTATAGTCGCGTGGTCACGTGGTGCAGCACTTAGTTAAAGACAAAACTAGCTAGATATTTCATTCACGTAAAGAAGTCTACATTCTGTCACTGGCTTATACATTCGCGTTTTATATAATATTTAAATGAATAAAAAAAATTAACTGAATCTAATTTAATATTTAAAGCACCTACACCTGGTAAGTCTGAAGCATTTTGATGATTTAGCCTGTTTACAGAGATCAGCTGATCTCGCCGTGACGTCATCCGATGACATGTGATGTCCAGGTGTCTGTTGAGTCACAATGGTGTTATGATCAGAACTATGTCTGCTATCAGTGTACATCAGTTACACTTTTCCCACATCTGTTTCAGCAGTGCAACGTTTCAAATTTGTATATTTGGGGAAGATTTATTGCAAGAGACTGAACAGGAGGCACCTTTACGACTGTGTCATTGCGATACAGGAAAGAAAAAGAGATTTTACACAACTGTACAGCACAAAGGAAAAAAATGCGAGAAACACTGCACAGGCAGCTGAAATGCAGCACAATATGGGGAATCGCAGTGCTGTTATTCTACACCTCCTGACTATCCTGTCTGTCAGGTCACACGTTGTCTTCCACATCACAATGCAGCTCTGAAAGAATCTTTTGTCTTATCCTCAGCAGACGTCTGCTGTGATGTCCTGACATACCGCATCTGTGTCGATCATCGGTTGATGAATAGCTTTAAACATTACTTTCCATTGGTGAAGTCAAGATTTCATCAATTTGGGACATTTTTATCAATTTAGGACAAAATTACAGAAAAAAATCTAATAGAAATGTCTAGAAGATATCCACAACAGACTATGAAAACTGGTTCAACCATATTACATGTATTGACATACAAGTAACTAATGCTTTCATGTTCTGGGGTGAGCAGGGTGTCACAGTGGCTTAGTGGTTAGCATTGGGACCTACGCCTCCAGGCTCAAGGGTTTGATTCTTGCCTCAGGTCTTTGTGTGTGGAGTTTGCATGTTCTCCCTGTGCTTGGTGGGTTTCCTCCAAGTGCTCCAGCTTCCTCCCACAGTCTGAAGACATGCAGATTAGGTTAATCTGTGTTCCCAAATTGCCTGTAGTGTGCTGTGTACCACGCCTCGTGCCGAAAGCCACCTGGTATAGGCTCTAGATTATGTGAAGTTTGTACAAGTAGTTTTAAGAATTTTAATTTTTTTAAGAACCAAAGTCACTGAGAATAACTGTAAACTCCAGCCTCATCAAGCCCTGCTCTGCCGATCACGGGACAAGAATTCTGTCGTGTTGGACTTTATTCTGCAGTCATGATGAGTTTCAGCATACCCCGTGACTTCACTGCATATGCACATGCAATATAAGTTTATTTTGTCTACTGAGTATGCAGCTGTCTCTATCTTTAAGAGCTATTAACAACCGCTTGTGTTTTATATCTAAATAAGAATTCAGCTAAAAGTGCCCCTATTATGCGTTTTCAAATATGATCTTTCATGCAGTGTGTCATGTAGCTGTATGTGAACATAAACT
>JAOVVA010000041.1:17973194-17987744 GCA_028565275.1 Leiocassis micropogon | reverse complement strand
GGAGATTAATGCATTTTTTGGACGCCTTCAGCATTCCTTTACAATGTAGAAAGAAATAAAAATCAGAAACGATCATGACCCCAAACTTTTGAACGGTAGTGTACATATCGAATTATGTAGTAAAAAAAATTGTTAAACAGCCCAGAATATGTTTTATATTGTTGTCCAAAGCTACATTTGATGACAGCTTGGCACACTCGTGGCAATCCTTCATCAGCTTCACGAGGTAGTCACCTGGAGAGATTTTCAATTCATACTGTATGTGTGCCTTGTCAAGAGTTAATTTGTGACTTTTCTTGACTTGTTAATGTGCTTTAGACCAATAGATGTCTTGTGCAGAGGAAGGGTGGGTACAGTGTCAATAGCCCTATTAGTGCTACTACAACTACCCTCATTACTTTAAGAAATAAAGGTCAGTCAGTCTGAAAAATCTCAAGAACTTGAAACGCTATGATGAAGCTGGCTTTCTTGAGGACCATCCAAGGGAAGGAAGGCCAAGAGATACCTCTTCTGCTTATTAAAACGGCCAAGCTCTGAAGCCGCCAGTTTACAGCACCTCTGATTGGAGCTCACATAAATGGTTCTCGGTCTTCAAGCAGCATACATATTTCACCCTCTACTGTTCAGAGGAGACTGCATGAGTCAGGCCTTCATGGTTGAATTGTGGCAAAAAGATTATTACTTTGGAAGAACAACACGCAGAAGAGACCTGCTTGGTCACAAAGAATGGATATTAGATCAGTGGAAAACTGGCCTTTGGTCTGATGAGTCCAAATTCTAACTGCCACGTCTTTGTTGTACATAGAGAGGGTGAACAGACGGTTCCCACTGTGAAGCATGGAGGAGGAGGTGTGATTGGTGTGGGGCTGCTTTGTTGCTGACACTGTTGGAAACTTAGTCAAAATTTAGGGTACATTTAACCAGCATGGCTACCACAGCAATTTGCAGTGACATGCCATCCCATCTGGTGTGCACTTAGTGGAACCATCATTTGTTTTTCCAACAGGACAAAGACCATTAAAGCAAAGGTGGCTACTTTGAGGAATCAAAAATATGAAATACATTTTGTGGTGTTTAACTAATTTTGTTGATTACATGATTCCATATATGTTCTGTCAAAATGTAATTTCTTCAATATTAATATACAATTTTGTACAATTCTGTATATATATATACACACATATTTGTAGAACTAATCTTTTGCACCATTTCTTCATTGTTGCAGGAGCTATTGGGCTCTTCTGGTTCTTCCTATGGGCATTTCTGGTCAGTAACACTCCTGACACACACACAAGAATATCAGAAGTTGAGAAGACCTACATAAAAGCTTCATTAAAAAAAGAGGCAAGCATTATATTTTAAAGTACTTTATTCGCTGTTTTGTCATAAGTCATGAATGAATCAATTCATTTTTTTTAAATTAATGGAGCACGTGGTTTACAATGAAATTCACAGTGTGTTCTTTTCTTTCTGAAATAGTTGTCTCCAAGTTCAGCTTACATCCCATGGCCATCAATTCTCACATCTCTTCCACTATGGGCCATAGTTATTGCACACTTCTCCTACAACTGGACATTTTACACACTATTGACACTCTTACCTACTTACATGAATGACATTCTGGGCTTCAGCATTAAGGAGGTTAGTGCATCTTAATATACAGTATAAGACAGTGGCTTGTCTATTTTAATTGAATAAGACTACATATCATAGTTGTGTGCATGAGTTGAGAACATTCCAAACACAAATCCAGATGTGCAGTCTTAGTTCTGTGCTTATTCTGTGTGTGATGGTAGAACGGGATGCTCTCTGCTCTGCCCTACTTGGGCTGCTGGCTGCTGTCTATGGGAGGAGGCCAGTTAGCAGACTACCTAAGGGAGACCTGTCTTTTCCGCACTGTGACTGTGCGCAAGGCCTTCACCATATTAGGTGAGACACAGATCACCACCGCAAAGAAATAAAAAAAGACAGTCTGTTCAGCAAATTTAGGAACTGCCATGTGGTGGAATGTGTAATTCAGCTTGTATTGCAGGAATCCTGATGAGAGCTTCACGCCATTATGTGATTCCTTTTTTGTTCTTATCTGTCAGATCTTGGCTGCAAACAAGTATATGTGGGTGTGTGTCTGTGTGTGTTTGCGTAGGTATGGTGGGACCAGCTGTGTTCCTGGTGGCAGCAGGATACACTAACTGTGACTACATTCTGGCTGTTGTTTTCCTCACCATCTCCTCATCTCTGGGAGGCTTTTCAGCCTCTGGCTTTAACATTAATCATCTTGACATCGCACCATCGTAAGACCAGCTTGGTTTTCATTTTTAGGTTTTTAAACCAAATTGTAATATAATATTACTTACTAAAAATACAATACCATTCACACATTTGGAATCAATTATGTTTTTATTTAGCCTTTTTTTTTATTATAAAACTTAAACAATAAGTGTACGGAATACAATCCCTGGCAAAAAGTATGGAATCACTACTGTTGAAAAATGTTCATTCAATTGTTTAATCGTGTAGAAAAAAACCCCCAACTAATTACAGACATGCCGCAAAACGATTTTCATTTAACATTCCTACCTTCTGGCTTCAAGAAACACTTAAAAAAAAAAATGGAAGAAAACTGTAGTCATTTGCAACTACTTCTGTTGCAATTGGTTTTACAGATCAAGCAGAGGGAAAAAAATGGAATCACTCAATTCTGAGTAAACTATTTTGGAATCATGAAACAAAAACACTACAATACACCATTAGCACTTTGTTGCATCACCTCTGGCTTTTATAACAGCTTGAATTCTCTGAGGCATGAATTTAACTATCGACAAACAGTATGCTTTATCAATCCGGCTCTAGATTCCTATCTAATCCTGCTCTAGATTTTCAATTGGATTGAGGTCTGGACTATTTGCAGGCCATGCCATTGACATTATATGTCTTTCTTAAAGGAAGGTTTTCATGGCTTTTGCCCTATGGCTAGATGCATTATAGCAACAGCTCACCAAGGAGTGCAAGCATTCTTGTTTAACTGCAGACTAATTAGCAGATGTAATCTGATGCTGGTGTTTGTTTTAGAACTGCAAAGTAAATGGTGATTCCATAATATTTTCCTCAGAATCGAATGATTCCATATTGTTTTCCTCTGCTTGATCTGCAAGAACAGTTGCAATTAACTACAGTATTCTTTATAAGTGTTTCTTAAAGCCAGAATGTTGGAATGTTAAATGAAAATAGTTTTGTGGCATGTCTGTGATTTAGTTTTTTTTCTACACAATTGAACAACTGAATGAACATTTTCAGAGTGTTGACGCCATACTTTTTTCCAGGGGTTATATAAATCAGAAAACAATAAATTAAATATACTTTTGCTAGTTGATTTACTGAATTCATGTGTCTGTTTTCGAACAGTTTAATCCTTAAAAATATTCTACAGCTTTTGCAGAAAATGCAAACCATTTGTATCTTCTACAAAGTACTTGCAAAATGCTCTCATTTTACAAGAGTATCACTTCTTATTTAGAGTTTAAGGGCGGCCTTAAATGTGATACAGAAGATTGTCAGGAAACAAAAGATTATCGCTTTATCAAGTCATGGCATTTAAACAATCAAAAACACAGTACTTCAGTTTTTTTTTTTTTTAATACAATTTTAGTAGTTGTTAATAGGAGGAACAGCTGCTTGTGAGAAATCATCACCATGCACAAAGATTCAAATCCAATTTAACTGGCCGCTTACCTATGATCCACAGCTCTAGAAAACAAAAGATCGTTTTAGTGTTTAAGGAAAAAATAAGCCATTAAATGAAGTGATTTGTTCATTGTAATTGTTTCTGTCTACCTCAAAATTTGATCACAAAACATTCTGCCATTCTGATTGCAATGCCTCAGCTTTGTATCTGCAACCAATTTTAAGACCCTTGTTCCTAAACTATTGAACAGTAAAGCATCTTTGATTTTGCAGCACTCATAATTTACTCTGTCTTCAGGTATGCTGGAATATTGCTAGGAATCACAAACACGTTTGCAACCATACCTGGCATGGTGGGTCCAGTGATAGCGAGATCACTGACCAAATCTGTAAGTTTGTTTATTGTTGTATATATCTTTATAGTCATTATATAGTTAACCCCAAATTATAATTTTTTTTTCTTCAACTGCTGGTTCGGGCCACTGCAATAATTTGCTATGTATATATATACAGTGGTTTGACAGTTGATTAACCCTAATTGAGGGCTTTAAAGTCCTTCACATTTAATACAGTGACAGATCATGTATTAAATTTGCTCTTTACTGATCTTAATATACCTCCTATAATGGCTCAATAGCACTGTATCATTTGGTGTTATAATTATAACAGCACATTCCCAAAAGAGATGTTGGGTAAGTGAGTGGTTCACAAACCAGTCCTCAGGGCCGTCCAGATTTCCATAATCTTTCTCTGTCGCACATCAGAGCACAGAAACAAAACAAAAGATGTGGACCTTTTCAGACGGGGATAAGGACTGGTTAGAGGACAAGCAGCCTACGTCCTTATAATAATATAGAACACAAATGCAGAACCTCTTTAAATAGACCTTCTCCTAACAGTTTAAAATTGTCCAGTTTGAATTGGATCCTGCCACTTGTTTAATCACATTAGGTTTGTTTTAGTCGAGTTGGAATCACATCCTGCAGCCACTCTGACTGTTTGGTTGTCGATTGTGTTGTGGTTGTGTTAATTCCTTTTTTAAAATTCCCATCATGCAGAGCATTCATTGTCGGGTCATGCTGAGAAACAGGTGACTTCTGGATAAACACAGGTGGTGCCATGTCTTAGTGGTGTGACATTAAGTACACATTAAAATTAGAGTCGTCTCATGTTGACTTTATCTGCCTGCAGAACTTGACTGTCAATAATCAAATATTCTGTCATGCAAACACACTGGTATATTCACACTGGTTAATGTTTTATCTGTATTAATGGGTTAATCTGCTATTCTGATTTCAGAACACCATGGCAGACTGGCGAACAGTGTTCTTCATCTCAGCTGCGATAAATCTGTTTGGTGCTATCTTCTACACATTGTTTGGAAAAGGTACAGTCCAGCCCTGGGCAGTCCAGAGGTTAAACATAGAATGAAAAGGAACTGAAAGGACACTATGGCATTAAAAATTCGGGTGATGGATTCAGATGATTCAGTTTGAAGACTCGTGCACAGCTGGTTAATTTTTTGACCATGCTGAATGTTCTTTAATAACGTTATACATTTTACAAAGATGTTCTAATGTCTTTCTGCTCTTCTGCTTTCAGTTTCCTGTGGTTTTTAGGCATTTTGTATGATTTAGAAAGCCAGTATTTTCACAAGAACATGTCTTTAGCCAGTGTACATCTTTAACAGCAGAACATTTAATTAGTGCCGAACGTTTTCATTTTAACTGCTCAGAAATCATTGGATTGTTTTAAAACCAGAGGTGGCTTGCCCATACTGTAGGAACGTCTGGTATTTTTCAGCAATTAAAAAAAAAATCTTCACAAAGACCTTGTTCACAGCTCCGTTACTAATGAATTATTTTGAGGCGGTAGAGTATAGCTCTTTGCCCAAAGCCATGTTACATTAACTTGCTTGCCTCTTTTGATGTTGCACAATCATGGGGCCGCTTGCTCAGTTCCCCATTTAACTTGCATAGACGTATTATTCCACCTAGTGTTTAAAAATAGGAACTGCATCAAGTACTAATGGTGCGCTTCCAGTAAAGGAATGATGCCATGCTTGCTCTATAAACATTTTCCAGGACAGTTGGGTAACTACACCACTGGCAGAATATTTTAACCGATCCCAATCTGGCATCCCTAAGATCTTATTTTGTACACACTATGTGGCTATGATGTACTGAACCATTTCTGTTCTAAAAGGTATTGCAAAAAGTGGCATACGAAAAATGGGAGCATGGAGTGAATAATGTCTGTACATAAGAAGTGCACACCACGGTGCCTTTGTTTCCCAAGCAGAGACTGAAGGAGGAGATTGCATGCTTAAGGACTGCAACTGGCTAGATTGTAGCTATAGCAGTGGTAAAGTGTGATAGTCACTTGACTTCATTTAATTTGAAACTGTGTTGTTAAATAATTTTTTCCTCCCCTATCAAGCTCTCTGGTCCACTCAAAATATTTCTAAGACACCACTCATTGTGTTACAGTTTGCTCAGTGTGAATAAGTATTCTTTAAGGGTTTACTGACCAAAGTGAGTGCTCCATAGAAAAAATGGGGTCGTCTAGTATGTAAACAGGACCTTTGTAGGTTTTATCACAAGGAAAACTGAAGAACTCATCCCACCTTAGAGAACAGCCTGTTCCAACATAGTCCAGGTCTTAGTAATTAAAATAAACTTGTTTAAAATGCAGAGGTGCAGAGGGGCATTTACAATTTAGGACTGTTGGTGGACACCTGAAAACTACACTGTTCAGAATTTCCATTAAAATAATCATAAACAAGTAAAATGCACCTGTCTAAAAAGTCATTTTACTAAAGGGAAAGTGCTTACTTTAACTTTGACTTTCAAACTCAAAAGCCTGATCTTTTGAACCAGTAGAAAAGGATGGATGAAGACTACAGTCCAGTGAAAAGGGACTCTAATCTCTGGGAGGAAATGTAAAGCTGCTTATTTTAAGAAGTAGTCTCACACGATGACTCCTTATTTTGTGCACATCTGAATAAAAAAAATCCTCCTGGTATTGGGGATGGTTTTGTCTCTCTGCTAGGGTTAGGGTTAGGGTCTCTTGCTTGGATTTGCTTGTTAACAGTGTTGGTACATCCTGTAAATGTTACGGGTGGGGTCTGCAACCTCACAGGTCTTGTATGAGCAATCACATTGCACTCTGCGTGTGGATTTCAATTTTTCTTTTTTTTCTATACTTTTATGAATCATTTTGTATATAATTTGCTTAATAGATAGAATGTAATATCTGTTTTTTTATTTAAACATTTTATGCTGATTGTAAGGAAATTATTTTAAAAACGAATCAATATTTAACACATTTTTCTTTGCGGAAAACATTCCTTTATTTTTTATTTTTCTTGGTATTGTGCCTTACGTTTGTTGTATAACCATAAAATGATTGCGTTATAAAACCCCTGATGCACAATCTTAATTTTATTTTCTGTTTAAATAATAATAGATAACACAATGCTGTACATAGAAGGAGGTAAAAATGGTGGCTTTCTTTTGTATTCTTTTTTTTTTTACCTCATTGTAAGCTATTGTTTGCTTACGACATCAAGTATGTCTTAAGCAAATTATGTAAGTAGTGGAAATGGTTAAAACAAAATGGGTGAAAAATTAATCGTAGAAATTAAGTATTATGTAAGCCATGTCTGTTTCACATTCACCAATGAAAAGTCTGGCATTTTGCTTAATTTCACCTAATCCTAAAAAATCATATTCATTCAGTCATTACAATGCATGAATTAGTCTTGTACTTCTTTTGGCAATGGTTTACAGTTTAATATGGTAAACTCTAGTATAAAGCAAAAATCTAATATCAAGAACGTTTAAATTAACATTGCATTAGCATCAACTCTTCCTGAATTGCTCGTTATGGTTATGTGCTCAGTGTGGTAAATTACTTAACAATCCGAAGATTATTTTAAACATACAGTACATTCTTTTTTTTTTTCATCCAAAAATTGGATGCTTTGGATCAGTCCTATTCAAGTTTAGAAGATCACGCCATTGAATGCCAATGATTGAGCTCAACAAAATAGAACAAACTATTAGTAAGTACTAACTAAGTAGTTATGTTTTGTACATGTGAGCCCCATATATGTATATTGGGAGTTTCAAATTTGAAAGAGACAATATTTGTCATATTTAAGAATCATTACTTACTCATTTGCCCAGGAGATTGACTGTAGTCCATTTTAATGGGAGGTTTGGGACACATACGTTCACTGTGTTTGGTCCTGTTTCATCCTCAATTACAGTGTTGAATTGTAGAATATTTATGGTGTCCAATAATCAAATTTCAAAAACTCAAAATTGACTATATAGATATTCTAATGTTGTATGATCACAGAATACTAAGCTATATTGACTACATATTAAAATGTTGGCATAAGTAAGTTGATTTCATGCATCAATAACAACAAAATGTTTGAATAATCTCTCTCTAAATATTTACCAGATTCTTAACTAATCTTTACATTTTGAGGAGAAAAAACAGGAAAGAGCTGACCTAATGAGGGATTAAAAAAACAAGAACATCAAGCTCCAAAATGATATGAACTCCGTGCACTAAATAAATATCAGCATATCAGTAGTAGCCCAAAGTACCATTCTCTCTTTATATTCCTGCTTCATGTTTTAATAAAACACTACGAAAATGCTTTGCACCTTTTATCAGTTGCTGTGGTGTGTTTTTTGTATTCATTCATGCATCCACTACATTCCTTCATCCCCCCCGCCCCCTTCACCATTTACTGCATTTTAATAATTGCATAAAAAAAAAACTGAGCCATGATTTTCAAAATTGCCAAATCATGTAATTAATAATTTGGGACATATTCAAAATTATTACATTCTGATCATTGTGAATGTCGTTTGACTTTGTAATTATGAACAAACAAAATGTGTCTCCATAAGCATTAAATTAAGTTTGGATTGGGAAAATGTAAAGAAGTAAACGATTAGTGCTGATAGTAAGAATGTTCAAATTATTAGCCTGAAGTAACTCAAATCTGTGTTTGTGTATACACAGATATACAGCTCTGGAACTGGGGGGAAAAAAAGAGACCACTGAAAAATAATCAGTTTCTTATTTCTTTCTTTTTTTCCATACAGGTGCATGTGTTGGCGAGATGAACAGTTTTGTTTCATTTTTTGTAAACTGCTTACAATATTTCTCTCTAATTCTCCCTAAATTCAAACTTGTTATTTAGTGTATATTTAAAGGAAATGACATCACAACACATCAAAATAAGCCAAGATCATGCTGTATTTGCAGAGCGTTAATAAAACACTATGCAAATAATTTGTAAACAAATTAAGTTAATGCTTTGGCTAAATAACATTAAGAAATCAGTATTTGGGGGAATAAACCCGATTTGAAATTACAGCTTTCATGTGTTTTGGCATGCTCTTCACCAGTTTTTCACATTACTGTTGGGTAACTTTATACCACTCTTTTTGTTAAAAAAAAAAAAAAAAAAAAGGCAATCGGATCAGCTTGCTTGACCACTCATCATCTTCTTGATTAAATTCCAGATGTTTTCTGAAGTAAATTGCAGTAGTCTTATTTTTTTTTCCAGAGCTGTAGATACAGATGTGCTCTTTAGGGCTGTCTGAAAGCACAAATCTGATGTTTTTTAGGTCATTAATGTTCATATGTGTTCCTGTAAATCGGATATATGTGCGATATATGATCATACAAATTAAATGAAAACGGCCAGATTGGAATTCATGCAACTTTTTTGGCAGAAAAAATGAAGCTCGTGGATGCGCATGGGAAACGCACGCGCGCTTGTCGCGCGTCTCCGTTTAAAAATCACACAACGGAGTGCGCAAAAGATGCGACACGTGAACGTGCTTACAGTCAAAATACACACACACACACACACACACACACACCTAGCCTGGTCCGAGTCTGACTTCACTCAGCTGCTTAAACATTGGAGACACTCCTCAGTTCTTTGCATATTTGGGTCGTGACATCGTCGCTGCAATTTTAATCCTGAAAGCCTTTTAACCGTCCCGTGAACCCTGTGACGTGACACACCGCACGCGCCGGCTGGTAACGTTGCCATGAAAACGATGTAAAACAGGGAAACTATTACGTTCAACCTTCATCTCAGGCCAGGATCTGTCATAAGGATCTCCAGATAGACTACAGTTTATTGGTAAGAATAACGTTTTTATTTCCAGGTAGGAAACATACACTGTATTACATTGTTGCATAATATTATTGCTTCATATCATTGCTAATTTGCTGCATTGTTAATTTGAGGTGTAGCAGAGGGTCCAGACTGACCTGCCATGCAATACATGAAGTCAGGACTTTGAGAAAACCTGATATAGTGCATCTAAAAAAAATAGAGGATCAGGAAAAAGCTGTTTTTCTTTTAAAGGTGAATTTGAAAAAGTGATACTCGTATTCTAAACTCATATTTGTCACATCAATTAAATATTTCTTTTTTATGTTTTCATTTTGCTGATTACAGCTTACAACTCATTAAAATCAAAAATATCTAAATATTACAATATTTCCTAAGATCAACCGAAAACTGTCCAACATCTGAGTATGAACAAGTATGTTCATTCATGAATTCTGCACTTGGTCAGGGCTCCTTTAGCACTGCATCCGTGTGGCATGGCATGGAGGTGATCAGCCTGTGGCATTGCTGAGGCTTTCTTGAATCCAGTTGCTTTGATAGCAGCCTTCTTGTGTTAAGTGTTTTTCATCTTCCTCCTGACAAGAGCTGATAGATTCTCAGTGGGGTTCAGATCTGGTGAGTTGGCTGGCCAATCAAGCACAGTAATAATATCACGCTCAGCAAAACAGTTATGTTTGTAACACTGGAAAGGTGCTGGAAAATGTAAGTCCTGCTGGAAAAGAAAATCAGGATCTTAATAAAGCTCCATAAAGCTCATCAGCAGACGGTGCTCTAAAATCTCCTAGTGTTGACTTTGGAGTCAACACCACTAAAATCTCCTGGTGTTGACTTTGGAGTTGATAAAACTCAGTGAACCAACACCAGCAGATGACAGGGCAACTCAAATCATCACCATCTGTGGAAACTTTACACAGGACTTCAAGGAACTTGGATTCTGTGCCTCTCCACTCTTCCTCCAGACTCTGGGACCTTGATTTCCAAATGAAATACAAAATTATGTTTCATCAGAAAAGATGACTTTGGATCATTGCGCAACAGTTTGGTTCTTTTTCTCCTTAGACCTGGTAAGACACATCTGAGGTTTTCTCTCTTCAGTAGTGGCTTGATACTAAGTATCCAACTGTTGTCGCCCATTTCCTGAAGACACAGTGCGTGGACTCACTTTCTCAACTTCTCAACTCGGTTTTGCTTGACAGTCTTTTGAAGTCTGCCGTTATCCCTGTTGCATGTGTACCATTTCCTACCACAATTTTCTCTTTTATTCAACTTTACAGCACTGTCTGTGGCTTATGCTCATTGTGGAGGGTGTCGATGTTTGTCTTCTAGACAACTGTAAGGTCAGCAGTCTTCTGAATATGTACTAAGCCAGACCTAGAGATCCATGGAATTGTATAAATGGTAACTTACTCCAACTCGAAATAAAATATTATAATAATTTAAATACTGTGTGTAAGTCAAGAGGTTCGATTCCCAGCCAGTTCCCAAACCAAAGCCACTGGATGCAGTGCCGGTCCCAAACCCGGATAAAATGGGAGGGTTGCGATAGGAAGGGTATCTATCCGGTGTAAAACCTGAGCCAAGCTCGTATGTGCAGACCGGATGGTCCGCTGTGGCGACCCCTTGCCGGGAGCAGCCACAATAATAGTTTGAGATACTCACTCACCCATCGTTTAAACTGCTTTATCCTGTATACAGCATCTCAGGGTACACACACTACAAGCTACACTAATTTGGGAAAGCCAATTAGCCTAACCTGTATGTCTTTGTTGGGTTTCCTCCGGGTACTCCAGTTTCCTCCCAGAGTCCAAGCACGGGGAGAACATGCAAACTCCATGCTCACAGACCCAGAGGCGGGAATCGAACCCGGAACCTGGAGTTGCAAGGCCACAGTGCACCACTAAACCAGTGTGCCACCTATTTTGAGATACTGATTTTTAACTTTTTTTTTTAAACTGTAAGCCATAATCATTAATTCAGTTGAGTCCTAGTGATTGTCCTATAGTCTGACCCAACTGACACGCATGCGGTAGCTGTGTATTTATTCATGTCGATGTTATAATTTTCTGTTAAGTAATAATTAATGCAGTACAAATGAAACAAATGGTAAATCTAACTAAAGCCCTTAAAACGAGCGTCTTGTGAGTAGCGCGGAAGTGCGCAGTCGCGCTGTGGCGCATTATAGAGCAGCTCCAACCCGTCAGTGTGTGTGTGTGTGTGTGTGTGTGTGAGAGAGCTTCGGCGCCGTGTCTCACTGCAGCAAAGGTACTGTATCTCCTCCATTACATTACATTCCTCCATCATGACGGTGTCCTTGTGTAAGTCAGGTTGCGATGGTGTGTGTGTGTGTGTGTGTGTGTGTATTGAGCGCAATGAGATGATGCTGTGGATTAGGCGTCGCGTCAGAACCAGACTGTGTGTGTGTGTGTGTGAACATGGCGGCGGCTGCAGTCAGGAGCTTGTGCTGTTAAATCTCCCAGACATGGCACTGACCTCAGTGTGTGTGTGTGTGTGTGTGTCGTAGACCGGTTATATTCCAACTCTGTTGTCATTTATAATGACTTCTTGTGGGAAATCTGTCGTTTAAAGTGGAACCTGTTATAATAAACTCTCAAGGTTACTGGGTACCCTTGTTAAACTAATGTGAGAAAGATCAACGTTTGTCTTCATATTTAGGATGGAAATGAGACTGATGGAATAAAATAGTCTATTCAATCTTAATGTTACCCAAATATCATATTCTGCATCAAACCATATAGCTTAACCAGTTCCTAATAACTAAACATGACGTAATGCCTAAGGGCATGTGGCTGGTTAGCCAGTCTTAATGGACATGACAGTAGCTGGAAGAAATTTTGACTTTAGATTTTGGTACAGTAGATTCCTTAAAAAGAAAGTAAAATCTCAAATGGCTGCTCACAAAAATACTGCTTACAAAATGGACGGCTGCTTGATTGGTGGTATGGGAAGTACCAAAGGAAGAAGGCTCATGCCGTTGCATCAGCTGGGTGCTCCTGAGCTGAGCTGAGCAATACGACACCGAAAACAATTTGCAAATGGCCAGAGCGGAACGGGGTGTGTGAGTATAATCAGCAGACACTGGAGGTGGAAGGGCCTTTGTGCACTTTACTGCGTGTCAGTTTGGTTTTGGGTAATATGCTTGTGTTTGTGCAAAATAAATGTAATAACATGACATTTTAGGGGGAAAAAAAAGACAGGGAGGGGCGACAACACAGAAACGTAAAATATTTAGCTTGCCCCCACCATTGGACCTCAATACCGAATTCAGTTTCACAAAGTCGCAGACAAAGCAGTTGGTGTGTGTTCTGCTTCTGCCCTTGTCCATGGTGCTGTACAGATGCTGAAGATGAAAGCATAGAAGGTGCTTTGAAAACAACTCGAACTAAAAGCAGACATATCGCCATTAGCTCACTGCAACACACTTCCCTGTAAATCTAACTAATTATTAATGTTTTGTGTTTTCTGTTGCACTGTTGAAACAGACCTAATAGAACCGTTGTCACATTCAGTATAGCCAGCCATGGGAAAGGAGAAGCTTCACATTAACATTGTGGTCATTGGCCATGTTGACTCTGGAAAGTCCACTACAACTGGCCACCTCATCTACAAGTGTGGTGGCATCGACAAGAGAACCATTGAGAAGTTTGAGAAAGAGGCTGCAGAGGTAGGGCTGTTACAGACGTCTTACACTTTGACATTTAAATCCTTGAAACAAAACCATTTTGAATGCAGAGATGGCACAGTGTCCACTGACATGTTCTTACATTATTGTCTAAACTGTTTAAGATGGGTAAGGGATCCTTTAAGTATGCCTGGGTGTTGGATAAGCTGAAGGCGGAGCGGGAGCGTGGTATCACCATTGACATTTCCCTGTGGAAATTTGAGACCAGCAAGTACTATGTCACAATCATTGATGCTCCTGGGCATAGGGACTTCATCAAAAACATGATTACTGGCACCTCCCAGGTGAGTCTTTCAGAACAATCAATTATTAATTATTAATTAATTAATTATTGCTTTCTGGGTTACTTGCTTAGTACCAAGTATAGTAGCTCTATAAAGTGTGATGATATAGTTCAGTAGGATGTGCACTGTGTACTCTTTTTTTATCTTTTTGTTACTTTATGAAAATAAAAATGTGGGGTACTATGTTTTCAGTTATGCAGTAGTGTTTCTTACCTAAAGAATAAAAATAATGTACATTAGGGTGTAATATGGGATAGCATAAAGTGGAGGGCTGTTCTTTTTTTTCCCCTTTTCCTTTTTTTTTTACCTTATTTTAATTATTAGTTTATTAATGAATATCATGCGTTTTCACCTGTTTATAGTTAAATGTATTGTTATGGAATGTCTCCAAGACAAGTTCCAGTTATTTCCTTTTTTAAAGTGGCAGTAGTCACTCTCTCCTTTCTTTCTACTGAAGTTAGGTAATGAAAATCTACTGCCAGTTTCTTAATTAATTAGGGCCCAAGCACTATAGGGTGTGCAGGACCCTCTTGTTTTCCTAAGGACTTTTTTCCCCACCCTTTTGGGCTTTTTGGGTGAATGACCACAGACAAGCACGCACGCACGCACAGACAGGCGCGCACGCACAGACAGACAGACAGACGCAGACAGACAGACGCAGACAGACAGACGCAGACAGACAGACGCAGACAGACAGACGCAGACAG
>JAOVVA010000041.1:17932067-17955811 GCA_028565275.1 Leiocassis micropogon | reverse complement strand
GGTTTGTTTTCTTTATTTTATTAATGCACAAAGTTTTATTTTTAACATGTGTGCATACAAAAAAAGTAGACACTTTAAAGATTTGATTATTATATAGATCTTGTCTGTACGATCAAAACTGAAAGTGTAAGTTCTTATTGGCGTCATCAGGGGAAGACGCCTCAAAACGCATATATGCGTACGCGGACCCCAGAGGGTTAAGAGACTCATTAAGCAATATTAGCAACCTTTAAAATAGCATAATTGGGGCACTTTAAGTTCAGTTTTGGTGAATGGTGGAGAATAAACAGTTAAAAAGGATTTCGTGTGCTCTCGTTTTTATAGTTTTTTTATAATAAAGTGTTTAAGCGAACCCGGCATGAATGCTCAGTCACATTAACAAGAGTGTGGTAACGTTAATTGTTAGATGGCGGGCAAGCTGTTCGCGACGTAGAACGTGGGTGGACATTATGCAAATATGTTACGTATTGACGTGGATCCGCAAGAGAGAAAAATTAGATTTGCTAACGACTCGTTTAGGCGAATGTGAGCCGACTCTTTTTTTTTAATAGACAAAAACTTCATCTATTGTGCACTGTCAGCGTCACAGATAGTGCAGATATTTTATGTTCACATACAGCTACATGACACACTGCATGAAAGAGAATATTTGAAAAAGCATAATTGGGGCACTTTAAAGATAGAAATAAGATGATCAGCTTTAAAGTAATCAGTGATATTATTTCAGGTTAAAGCTCACGTAAATGCCTGTCTTTCTGTACAGCAGGACTCTCTCCCTAACTTATTAATACAAAGAAATAAAATTTTGTATGGTTGAGTATCTTGCGCCTTGTTTACGTCAGCCAAATACACTCCTTGTTCGGTAATCGGAGAGTGAATCACAGATGAGAAATCGAAAAAGTAGACCGGATAAAGATTTTTGTCTTAAAATGACTCCAGAGCATTAAAATTCACTTTTCACAGTGGTGTAAATATTAACTAATTCTAGTAAAAATATTCAGTTTAGATTTTCTAATTAATATCTATTGATGCAGGTGTTTATTTATATTGAGCAAGTAGCTTATTAGTAGTTTATTTAAAACTAGATTATTAAATCCAGCATACAACTGTTCACAACACTTTTATTCAACATTGTGATTTCACTTATGGTGCACGTAAAATTTCAGCCAGATACTGTATGAAAGTACTGAAAAGGTTTCAATAAATTACGTTCAGTGGTCGATTTAAGACACACTCACAGTTTGACACATGCATAGTACACCGTCAAAACTTACGTTTTCTAATCTGGCTCATAACTTCCTATCTACTTAACATTTTGATTTCATTTATGGTACATGTATAACTTTAGGAAAATACCAAAGTACTGCCAACGACATTAAATTCTGTCCAACCAGTTTTGGACATACAGACATAACCAGCCACAGTCCTTATAAGGATTTCTACCTGCTTCCTTTTTTCATGCATTTTTTTTCTGTTCAATGGTCTTTTAGACTATATGTTGCTTTCTGTACTGGCATACAGATATTTTCCTGTAAGATTCTTATTTTGGCTGGAATAGTAGTGTTTGAAAATCAGATTTTTTGTGTGTACTGACTTAATAATGAAGTCATAAAACAAACATGTATAGCAAAGTTTATACCAAAAAAATGGTGTACAAATCAAAGCCATCCTGGCATTATAGGGAGTATATACTTAAATAGGAAGGAGATTCAGGGGAAGTGGGAGGGATTTTACTTCAATGAAAGTTAGTGCAGCATGGTATAATGTGGTTGTGTGAATGATGTTACTTGAGAAATGCTGAGCTGGCAGTATTAAAACAATAGTCTGTCTGTTTGCTTAACTCCCTTAAAACCGAAAGCACAGAAAATTATTTAAATGAAAATAACAACACCAGGAAAGCTTTAAAAGGTTGACCATTATACCTCATTCTACCTGAAAACTTACACGATCTTTTTTCCAACAAATATTAACACTTTATCTTCAGGCTCCATATTTTGGATAAAGTCAAAGACGTATGCCTTCTTCTCTTCCTCTTGCACAACCAAAACTGTCTGCTGCACCGTGTCCACAGCCTAAAAGAGAATAAATGTTTGTTTTGTAATTTGGGGGAATTCACAGGGGATCTTTCAGACTTACCAGGAAATGTTTTGAAACCACAAAATGTTCTAAGATTTCTGATGACACACTGACGTATTCCTCGCCATTAATTTAACTGACCCATACATTTGTGGTGCTGTGTTTAACTCAAAATTATATGGAATTATAACCAAGCACATTTTGTTTAAGTTTGCTAATTCTTTTTATCTTCCTACGTTACTTAGTGATGAAGCCTACACCTAAAATTCCTCAGTACTGCCAACGACATTTCAGCCGTCGGACAGTCAGAGAATCATTCTGTAGAATGCTATTAACTTTAAATATCAAGAATCTACTGTGTGGAAACAACAGATGCATAACAAATTAGGGTATATAGCCCAGTAAATGTGTGGAGAACGATATATGTGCAGCTGTTAGCATTATTCAAATAAGCAAGTAACTGCTATCTATGATCTCTGGTAGGGCTGGGCAATAATGTCAACAAAACAAAACTTCTTTAATGTTATAAATGATTATCAATTAAAATATATTTTTTCTTCTTACATAATGCTGTTTAAAAATTTTCTTGACAGAGTCGACAGGGCCATGTTTTTGTAACATAAGTAGTCGGCACAGAATCAGAAATAAAGTAAACCTTATCAATATTATACCAAGTTACAATATACAAACTTTATCCTCAATTATTAGTTTATATATATGACACCACACAACCTTTAGGGGTGTGCTGTGGCGTCTGGCCCCAGGACATTACCAGTGGTTTATGGGGTGGGGACATCATGGATAGAACTTGTTTGTATGCAAAAAATATTATTTTTTAAATATTTATAATATTTTATATTATAATACAATTTAGTATCTCTGTCTAGTTCAGTACACACCACCACAGTCATGGGGAAGACCAATGGTCACCGACAATGTCCACAAAGAGCATAAACCAAAGAAGGTCATCGGCTAGCTGTTTGCCGAGTGCTGCATCAAAGCATAATTATGGAAAATTGAGTGGAAGGGAAAAGTTTGGTGGGAAAAGGTGCACAAGCAACAGGGATGACCGCAGTCTTAAGAATATTGTTAAGCAAAGCCGAGTCAAGAACCTGGGAGAGCTTCACAGGGAATAAAGTTAGGCTGTAGTCGAAAGCCACCACACACCGATGTCTTCATGAAATGAACTTTTCTTACATGAGCCAAGAAGAAAAAGACCTGGGCCATTTCTCAAGTTCTTTTTTCAGAGGAAAGTAAATTTAGCATTTCGCTTGAAACTCAAGTTCCCAGGATACGGAAGAAAAGTGGAAAGGCACAGAATCCTAGTTGTTGGATATCCATTGTGAAGTTTTCACAGTTGGGATTATTTGAAGTGCTATGAGCCTGCTGGTGTTAGTCCACTGTATTTTATCAACTTTATAGTCAATGCAGCCATCTACAAGATTTTAGAGCACTTCATGATCCTGCCTACTGAAAAACTTTATGGAGATGCTGATTTCCTTTTCTAGCAGGGCTCTGCCTGACCTGAACCACATAGAGAATATATGGGCTATACTGTCAAGAAGATGATGTGAAACACCCGACCCAATAATACAGAATAGCTGAAGGCTGCTATCAAACTGGACTTCAATAAAGCTTCAGCAATGCCACAGTCTGATCGCCTCCATGCCATGCAGTCCTGATGCATGAATTTAAGTGAGTGCATAAATGAACATATTTTAAACATACTACAAGATTGAACAAATTAACTTACTACAACTTTGTGTGTATGGATCAAGCTTCTGTAACAATGACTGTTCATCTGTGTGTGTTTCAATAGCAGGTAGGTAAACACTGCAAAGGCTGCACTTCTGGTTTAATCACATTTTACTAAAGCGTTAATAAGAGAGCAGCTGAAAGAATTACTACTGTACATTCTTTTATATGTTGCCGTTGTAGGATATTAATAGTAAACACATAAAAAAAAGTTCTATGAGGTTTAATTGTTATTAACAAAGGTGACTGTATACCTCCACATTTACACCTGTAATCTTACTACAATTAAATAGAAACATTTTTCAGAAAACAGCTATGCAATGATAAATGCTCACTTACTGCTAGGTCCAAAGTGCCCACATACACCATCATGGGGTCTTTCAGGTAGGACTTGGCCAAACGTCTTACACCTGTTGGCCACGTGGCACTAGAGTTAAGTTAGATTTCGTTTTTAGAGACAGGTTATTAAATAATTCAGGTTTAATGCAGTTACATAAATGGTTGTTCAGAGAGTATGTATGTATATTGTTATGCATGCACACCAATCAGCCATAAAATTATCACCATGGACAGGTAAAGTGAATAACAATGATCACAAACTATACACCAGCAAACTGGTGACAGGATATTGGAGAAAATCCACAATCTGGTCCAGTCTGATCCTACAGAAAAGCCATCACTGAAAAACGTTAATGCTTGCCACAAGAGAAACGTTTATGGCTTAACAAGCAAGCTCAAGGTTGTTGATCCAGCTTCGCCAGATTTCAATCTTAATGATCATCCATGAAATGAAACTTAAAAATCCAATCCACGTAGGTCCCACTCACGAGAGATCTTGTGTAGTCATGACAGAGCTGCCCCATGGCACAGGAAGAACCTACACAATATTGGGCTTACATGTTTTGCACTGTAATGTTATGGCTGATCTGTGTATAGAAGTACATTATGACCAGTACAACTTGAAACTGTATGAAATATGTATGGCTATAAAGAACAAGAACAGAAAATGGTCTATCAAGTGAACTGGAACAGAACTCATTCTAACACATTGAGACAGATGAGCCTCTGACCTCGTCATAACTGTCTGTCGGTCAGGCCGGATGTCCAGGATGATTTTCATGATTTGAGGCTCAAAGCCCATGTCCAACATTCGATCTGCCTCATCCAAAACCTATTATTAAACAAACATACAAAAACAAACCATGGTACAGAAGCTTTAAGGACAGAGACCTGGATTCTAGGGATATGAAAAATCAGTGTGAATACAGCACTGCAAAATAGGAGTGGATTGCTGCTCAAACATGCTGTGTGAGACAATATTTACATACCAAGTAGGTGATGGAACGTAGATTTATTAGCTCATTCATTTGCAAATCATTCAGCCGTCCTGGTGTGGCAATCACTATATCCACACCGCTGGTAACTATCTTTATTTGGGCTCGTCTGTCACCGCCTCCATAAACACAGATACTGCGGCAGAGAGATGACAAGGCTGTAAACACTGTATCACATAGAGAACTACATTGTGTGATGTTACATATTTATTCAATAGCTCACTGAGAAAGTGAATGCACCATAGTGGCGTCCACTCCCAAGTGAAACTTTGGGAAACTTTCACACCGGTCAACAGGTAGTTTGCCTCACTTGTCAAGAGCAAACTGCACCAGCTATCTCAGGTTTGACTTGTGAATTCTCCAGACTGCATGTTTTAACTCTTTTCCCAGACGTTCAATAGGATTCACGATCAAGGCTCACAGAAGGCCACTTCAGAACAGTCCAGTGTTTTGTGCTTAGCTGCTTTTGGGTGTTTTTAGCTGTTGGTATTGGGTTCATCATCATTACGTTGAACACATGGCCTGTGTGACAGAGCTGTCAAACGTCTGACCCTGGGCAGTAGATTTTACTCCATAATGCTTTGATAGTCTTGAAGTTTCATAGTTCCCTGCACAGAATCCTCCATCTGGTGTTTTCTTTAAATGCTTAATTTTTTTCTTGCCAGAAAACTACAGTTACTGTATGCCTCATTATCCCAGGAGCACTGTGGTTTGTCAACATGTATTTTAGTGAGCCGATCACTATGACACATCCACAGCTCATTAAACATTAAAACAATTCTTAATTTAATTTAAAAAAAAATGTCTGCATGACTTTGGTATGAGATGTAATGGTGTAAAGCAAGAAAAATCCATATACTGTACATGTATATAGTTTGAAGGAGATTTGTCTCTCTATACATTTACCTGCAGGGTTCATGCAACCGAGTAACAATTATACATTAAATGCAACATTTGGTTTCATTATTGTTTTCACATACCTTGTGATTCTGAAAAGATGGCCTGATCAATTTATACAGTAAAACCAGTTCTACAAGCAGACATGTCATGCCTTGGGCAATGTATGCTATGCAGCAGGAAGTTTTGTAAGCATGCACTATAGGTCACTTCATGTTTATTTTTCATATTGCTAAGCAGCTTAAGCAGGCAAAATGAAAACTTGGTAATTAAGTATAATCTGATAAAGCTACAAATTTATCAATGAGATACAATAAGCGGAAGCTTCTTCCCACAGGCTATACACGCCCTCAACCAGAAGACCACATAAGACTAAATAATCTGATCGGTTTTCTTTTGTTCTCTCACACAATAAACACTCACTACACACCAAGTCGGGCTGTAACACACTACTCATCACAATGCATTTTACCGCACAATTGGACATTTGCTTAAATGTTGTACACCTCTAGGACTTTGTTCACATTGTTCTGCTTATGTTTTTCAACTAGACTTAACTGTTACTTATTCTGTATAACTTATACACTTAACACCTCATACATTTCTATTTAAATTTTATTTTATTATATACATATTTCAGCTTAAAGTTTTCTATAATTGCATCATTTTCTTTTATTTTATATTCTTATTTCTCCACTTGGATTTACTTTAAAAAAAATAATTGTACTTGCTGGTGAAATTTATTCTTGCAGAGAAACCCTTATTTTTACGTCACAGGCATAAGTATACAGTATAAGTGTACAGTATAAGCATATTACTGCGTATGTGACGAATCAAATTAGAATTTATCCTTTTTAATTTCTGGAATATTTATTTCTATAAAGCTGCCTTGTGATTATATCCATCAATTAAAGTGCTACACAAATCAAAGTTAATTTAAAACTTAAAATGAAAAACAATAAGCATTAGTTGTCCACCCTGCTAGAGATTATGTGACAGAATTATGTTTAGAATAACTTGGCTTAAAAAGAAGCATGCACTATGAATTATTTCTACAAAATCCAATATCCTTAACAATGGAAAATAGTTCCAAGGCCATTAATTACATAATTAAAGTTGCATAAAGGTATAACACTTTTGTGTAAATATTTGAGAGCATTCTTAAAAACAACACTTTTGATACCTTTTAAAGCCTTTGTAACTGTACTTGTTGCACTCTGTTTCTATCTGAAGTGCCAATTCACGAGTGGGAGTCAAAACCAGCATTCCAGGACCACCTCGCTTGTCTCTGGGTCTAAAAGAGCAACAAGACAAAGGTTTTTGTATGACCCATCACCAACATGCACATGGTACACACAAGTCAAACAAGATTCATAAAAAAATGTATATATAAATAAAAGAAAAATCTGTATAGTTACCTAGTGTTGGATTATAAAGTAATGTTATGTGCAGAATGATGACAAACACATGTTTGAAAATCCAATAAAGTGTATCCTTACAAAGACTGCAGGTCCATGTGAATGAATCCAGGAAGAAGATAGGAGAGGGTCTTCCCGGTGCCGGTCTGAGCGATGCCAATCAGATCCAGGCCACTCAGAATTACAGGCCATGCCTGAGACTGTAGCGGACAATAAATATCAAAACGGACAAGAAAAACTTCTGTTATTAAGCAAAATCCATCCAGAGATCATGCATCCACCCCCCCCCCCCAAAAAAAAATAAAATAAATTAATAATAATATATAAGCAACATTAAGAACATGAGCAGAATTATCTATAGTGCAAGTTACTTGATTAAAAATTGAATGCTGTGTAAAAATTTTAATCAAACAACTTTGCGTTTTTTTTTTTGTAATTTCTGAAATGATGTGCTCTTAAAAATATGAATGCTAACTTATTTTATGCTTGTAAACATGTCCCCTAGTCCATTAAAAATCCACATGGCTTGGAGAGACAATAAAGCATAAGTAAGCATTTATGAGCACCTCAAGATTAATTACTTTTATTTCCTACTTGAGTTAATTACTGGCTTAACCCTCCACAACTTTCTTACGAATAGGGTCATTTGCCCTTTCCTACTCACTAGCCATCTTTTCTCATCAGGTGCTCACCCCACCCAGAGAGCATGGTAAATTTTGTACTTCTGGCAAGTGAAGGGTGTGGTATTATTGTGACTAAACTTGCAATCTCCTAATGATGGGGCAAACATTGTTCGGTCTCATTATTCTAGATTTTAATGCACATGGTACTCATACTTGAGCTACTATTTCCACAGACTGCTCTGCGTGCGAGTGTGTATGAGAGAGAGAGAGAGAGAGATTGTATTTGTCTGTGTTCCAAAACCCTTAATATAAACAGGATCTCAAATATACTCCTACAATGTGACCAGAATTTACTGGTCACAAGCCAAAATTAAACAAAGCAACCACATCACACTCAGTTAGCTGCGTACGTCCTGTTAATATGCAAAAAGCTTAGTTTTAACTGTTGTGTGATCTGGTTTCTTTGTAAAACTAAAACAGACTTCTCATGTTGCTAAATTTAGCTGGCACTGAACGGAGCACCTTGCTGTTTAAGAAATTACCCTGAGATGCGTTTTATTTTTAACCACACAGTACCTGTATGGGAGTCGGCTTTTGAAACCCCACTCTGATTATGTTCTCCATTATTTCAGGATAGCAAGCAAAAGCCTCCTCGAAAGAGTACACAGGATTAGGGATTTCTCTTTTCACTTCCTCTTTTAGATCATCCACAAAGATGTTGTTGTTCTCCTTCCTATTAGAAAGTTTAGCAGTTAACACATGCATAACAATGAAACATAATAGCTGTTTGATTTGAGCTTTTAACCATGACAAGGCAAACATTAGATTTTATTCCTTTAATACTGTACTGTGACATATGAGGGTGTAGCCAAGCATTAACGGCACTTCCTGGCAGAATGCATATTTTTCAAATCATAACACCTACCAAACACTGATTGGCTCACACTTTCCCGCGCAAGACAGCTTGACTCATACCTGTACTTATGCATTAAATCATGTCTTCTCTGATGTGTTTACAGGGCCCTCTACTGGATGTTCATTAAATCTACAGTATGAATCCTGTATATACACAGATTATACAGGACGCATATATACTTGTATATACAGGGTTTCACAAAGGTCTCCATACATAGTGCACATACATACTTACGTAAGTGTATAAATTAACACCTTCAAGAGCTTTTTCAAGATACCCATCAAAAATGTCTGACAGAGGAACATCATATTCAGGTTAGTCTCATGACTCAGTTGGGAAGGTTGTAATGGATTTTAACTGCAGTTTCATGTACAGTCTTGTGCAAAAGTTTGGGCACTCCTTGATGAATAACAGATTTGGTGATTTTTCAATTGAAAAGATGTTAACACAGTCTCTCTTGGAAATGAAAAAAATGCACTATATTTTCAGCAAATATTGATGCATAATTTCTTCCTATGCCATAAACTGAAGAAAAATAAAAAATGAAAACATTATTATGACACTGTTCAAAAGTTTGGGCACCCTAAGAGTTTCAGAGTCTCAGATTCTTTTTACAAGGTTTCAGACCTTAATCAGCTCGTTAGATCTGATGCATGGCAACAGCTATCATTAGTAAATGCCAATTTCAAAGCTTTACAAATATTTTGACTCTTCAAACCTTGTCCACACACTTGCGGACACTCAACAACCATGGGTTTCTCTAAGCAGCTGTGTAAGACTCTGAAAATGAAAGTTATTGATGGCCACAATGCAGGAGAAGGCAAAACGTTGTCAGCTTGCAGTTTCCACAGTGAGAATGTAATCAAGAGATGGAAGTTCAGGGGAACTGTGGAGGTCAAGATGAGATCTGGAACACCAAGTAAACTCTCAGAGAGAACTCTCATATGCTGGTCAGAAAGACAAATCCAAACCCCCATTTAACTGCAAAAAACCTGCGGGAAGATTTAGCTGACTCAGGAGTGGTGGTGCACCGTTCCACATGACCTTCATGGAAGAGTCAGCAGAAGAAAACCTTACCTGCATCCCCATCATAAAATCCAACGTCAGAAGTATGCAACAAAACATCTACAGAAGCCTGATGCGTTTAGGTGCTGTGGACTGATGAAGTTAAAATAGAACTCTTTGGTCACAATCAGCAAAGGCATGTTTGGAGAAAAAAAGGAGCAGCATTTCATGAAAAGAACACCTGCCAACTATTAATCATGGCAGTGGATCTTTCATGATTTGGGGTTGTGTTGCAGCCAGCACAAGAAACATTGCACGGGTGGAGGAAAGAATGGATTCCACTAAATACCAGCAAATTCTGGAAGAAATTGGGAATGGCTCACAGATTACATAAATTGTCTGAATAACAGATTACATTTTTGAAAAAATAAGTATTAAAATTAAAAAATTAAGTAACTGAGTACTTAAATTACGGACATAACGCGTTAGATTACTCGTTACATCAAAAAAGTAATCCAAGTACTCCAACACGTTACCCAACACTGGTTAACACCAATTTATAATGAGCGAGTGATCATGTCATTTGTGTATTTACAAATGAAGTGGTGAACTTCTTGTTTTGTAAATTAAGTTACATTTGGTTAATTCCTCCCTGTGTGTGGAGAATTTTGACACACCCTTTATTTTGTGTGTGTGTGTGAGAGAGAGATCAATGTATACAGTATATACACATACAAGGTTTAGAAAAGATAAAAACATGAGCCAAGAATCTCTTTTTCTAATCTCTCATCTAAAAAACATGGCTTTTAAAATAATTAATTTTTTAAAATACAAACTCTAAAACATTTAAAATGGATGACTTTTTAAAGAAATTTGCACAGCTATTACTTAAGCACATTTACAGTTATACCTGTTAGCACCTGAAAGAGTCGAAATTGATACTAGCACTTGATCTCAACCCTCGGAGGAGAGGCCTTTTCATTTTAATTATATTCTATACACAGCTTAATACAGACCTCTGCTGAAATGTTTGATACATGGCAGCATGCACGCACTTGCACAAATACACACCTCCAGGCTCGAACCTCCTCTGTACTGCGCTTGGCCACAGAGTCTGCTTCAATGTAGAAATTCTTCTTCAGGGGTGGGAGATCTGAAGCAACATTATTCTTATTAGATAGCACATACATCAAAAACAAAATGTTATTGCAAATAAACACACTGCCTGGCCAAAAAAAAAAAGTCCACTTACTTTCAATTACAATATAATGACATTTTAAATTATGGAATTTGGCAGATGCCCTTATCCAGAGTGTCTTACATTTTATCTCATTTTACATCTGAAAAAAATGTAAAAGGGCCCTACAGTGGTGAGCAACTTGATGGCACTGGTGTTTGAACCCGGGACGTTCCGATCTGTAGCCCAACATAGTCCAAGTAGTCTTTAACCATTACCCCACTCATTTCATCCAAGCACCTTCATCTTTGATTACACGCACTGTGGCCAGTTCATATATAGAAATGACACCTCATGCTCCCAGATCCACTCTTCCTGGAACATTACCTCCAAAACTCCATTGATGTGATACCCTGGTCATTCAGAGGCGTGTACAGTGGGCACTAGGCATGATGAGTGCATCGATTCATGTGCTTCCCTTCCTACCCCGAAACGGCCATAGCGTCAGTCTAAACTCATCAGACCATGACTCTCCGTTCATAATATTTTTCTGTGCACATCTCTTCTACAAAGTTGACAGTTCAGCAAGATCCTTCCAAGGTTTTCATAATGTGTTGAAGGGCTCTTAACTCAGTTCCAGGAACTTTAAATCTCCCTAATCATTTTCTTCGCGTGATGAGAAAAAAAAAAAAAAAAAAAAAAAAAAGACAGGCAGTGTATATACATTAAAGCTGATAATGAACTGGGAAACTGCCCATGATGCAAGTATAAAGGCCATTTCACATTTTTTTCCTTAAGTGTTTAATTTACTCTTCACACTATAGTTTATCTATGTCCCTTGTTCTTGTTTTGGCCAATCAATTGCTTAAAATGTCCATTTATCTTAGAGAAACTACCCTGTGCTGATAATTAAACTCACCTTTCCATTTCAAAGCCTCATATTTCCCCCTGTTCTCTCTTATGGCTTTCCAATCTATAGATGTAGAGGGGGAAGCAGCTGAAGCCTGTGGTGCAGATTCTGACCAGCAGGAGTCACTCTTCGAGCCTGAACTCTCACTACCTGCAGGAAAAAAAAAAACCACCCAATTAGGGTTGCCAGAGTGAGACAAAAGTGAAGTCAGACTCACAATATTTGCAACTGATTCTGAAAATATTGTGCATCAACTAAAAGAGCAAATTAATTTATTTCAAATATTATAATAACATGTATGGAATTCAGCATCAATGTTGAGCACTTAACATAAGAGTGGCTTGATGTTACCTAAACTAAAGGCAGGTTGGCTGACAGTGGCTTTAAAATACAACGCTGAAGCAGGAATTGCTACAGTTTCCGTGACTGGAGTAGCTGATAATTAAGGCATAAGGCACTGCCTTAAGGCACTGCCTGAGACTGTGGCAAGTAGTATATGTAGTACTTGAAAATAGTAAAAATAGTAAATAGTAGTAGCAATGCACAAATATATGCATTGTGGCTAGGAATGCAGCGATACTGATATCAATCAGTCCACTACTTACCTAACCTACTTATAAAATAGTTTTGAACCTTCTAACACCACATTATAGCAGAGATGGACAATCAGCACGCAGCCGCTAGGTGTCAATGGGGACAACTTTGATGAGTTGACATCGTACAACCACCTCCATCAACAATATCTGCCTTTGGGTTTAAATTGACAAAGGCTATTTACCTATTCTGATTTAAATCTACTGGCCATTCTTCCCTTCTCTTACCATAATGATGTCGAGGATCACTGGCTCTACCCGTTCCAATCAGCTCCTTGATCAGATGGTTGGCTTTTTGCTGGACATCGCCGTTTCCAAAGATCAACACTTCTCCCTCATGCTCTCCACGGTTAATCTACTCAAAGAATAAACGGCATATTAAATAACTAAAAATAGACACAATTTTTTGCATCAGTTAGACTCACAGTTTCAACTTTATCTTTTAAATATGGTAATACACCCAACTTAAGCTTAAGGGAAACAAAGACATAGGACCTATTTCATAGATATTACCTAATGTTACTGTAACTAGCAAGCTGATTTGGCTTGCATCATGATGAGCAGCTTGCATTTTACAAACTGCCCATTTCTCTCATGGCTATGTTAGTTGTTAGTGTACAGTATAATACGTGAATGCCATAACTCAAAAAATTACAGCCGGTGAGGGGGCGGCCAACAAGATCAGTTCTGAGACAATCCTCATGGCTGTTTGTTTAGTTACATGTTTTCCCCGCATACTGTACTAGACTACATTCTGTCATCACATTATCAAGAACATACTCATAGAAAACTTAATTTGATGACTAAAGATACACTATATAATGAACATGAATGCCATGCCAATATTGAGCTTTAAACAATTTCTTTGAACCTGTTATTTTGCTGGGAAAATTAAAAGAAAAACAAATTTTGCAAGAATTTGAAACACAAAGTTTAACTTACTTTGGTTTTTCTCACAGAGTCAAAATTATATATACACACACAAAAAATATGCTTTACATCTTTAAACACACTTACTGTACATTTTTAATTTAATGGTGGTTCTGAAAGTTCTCAAACTCCTGTTAATGACCATCATAATCATTTGATAATGAATTGATCATACCACTGTTGGTGTCTCTGTGCCAATATAAACTTGGTGTGTTTTACAACAGTACTGGATTGATAGTAAAGCTCAAGGAGCTCAGTGCAGATCTGAGGAAAATGCAGATTTACACAAGTCAGCAACGTAGTTTCAAACAAATTACCAAATCCAAAATCAGCGGTTCCAAAAAACTGTATGAAAAAAAAATATCACTTATTGGGAGGTAATCAAAAGTGCATCTACTCTGTACACTTCATATATATCTGCACAGCTGTGTGGGGTTTTTATTATTTTATTTATTGGGTTATCAGTTGCTCAGTCTGAGAGTAGTAGCCTATACAATAACAAGCAATATAAAACAATGTTAAATATTATCATCATGTATCTGAGAATCATGGCATAATACAGACATTACATTTTGCTCAAAATATAGACATTACATGTGTAAGTCTGAAAGTCCAGAAAGCCCAGATTGAGGCGGTTTGGACATGTGATAAGAAGAGATTGTTAGCATATTGGTTGAAGGATGCTGATGTTAGAACTGCCAGGCAGAAGGTCTAGAGGAAGACAAGAAGAGATTTATGAATGCAGTGAGAGAGGACATGAAGTTAGTTGGTGTAAGAGAAGAGGATACAAAGGAGAGGGTTAGATGATGGAAGATGATTCACTGTGGCGACCCCTGAAAGGGAACAGCCGAAAGACAAAGAAGACGTGCTAAAACAGAGAGATGTTATATTTACTGCAATTACATTCTACAGTACATGTTGAGTATGTTTATATGCAGTATAGTTTATTGTATATAGTATATTGAGGTGAAAAATCTGTGGAAAAATCTGAGATACACCTATGTTAGGAAGAAGAGGGTGAGAGGAGAAATGGCCAGGCAGGTGGCAAGAACATTGCTTGATGTGGAATGCATTTTTGTGTAGCATGAATTTTTTAGAAGCTGTTTTTGCACATTCGCCTCCCGTTTGACGTATCTGTGCTGCGTTTATCTCACCTATGTAATGTTCACTTTGTCATACCTTTTATTCACAATGCTCTTGGTTTGTAAAGACATTAACATTTTTAATTCTTTCAAGAAGAGCAGTAAAACCAAAATCCTACCAGAAGCTTGCTGATGGCTACCAAAAGCATCTGCTAAAGGTAAAACTTGCTTAGGGACATTCAACCAAATATTAGGTATGATTTACTGTATGTAGTTTTTTTGACCTTGTATGCATGATTTTTACTTGTTTTTGATTTCATAAAACACACAAATTCATATGATTTTTTTTCTTTACAAGTTATACTGTATGTTGAACAATTATTCTGGCCCAAAAATAGTTTAAAAAAATTAATTATAAACCCAATTTCTCCATGATAAGTGCTTGTAAACTGTTGCTGTACTGCCGGAAATTGAGTAAGTACAGAAACACCTAAAACTGTTCAGATTTACCTGGAAATGATCAACTGTAAATAAAACTATAAATATTTAAGACACACACTTGTTATATCAATGTTATATTGTTTGTCTCCTGCACCAAAAATAGCTATTTTGTTCTGAAAGAAACTAAAGCTGTGGCGGTATAATCCAGGGTAACTGGTTTCCAGTCAGCATCATTAGTTAGTATACACTACCAGTCAAAAATCTGGACACACCTTCTTATAAAAATACCTTATTTCTTTTTTACAAAGCTGAAAAAGGTATCTAAAATATGCAATAATCTCTTTGGAACAGTTGATATTGAGATGTGTCTGTTACTTCATAAATGTGATGAAGTAGATGTGTAAAATCTTTATAACGACTCTAATCTGAGGTTAATTGGTGATTTTCGAGGCTGGTGACTCTAAATGAACGACAACTCTGCAGCAGAGGCAAGTTTTGCTCTTGCTTTCCTGGGAAGGTCTTCATGAGAGCCAGTTTCATGGTGGTGCTTCTGTTCTTGCAAGACCTATTTGAGAATGTCTTTTGTGTAGTTACTTAATTATTTAAATCCATGTGTGTTATTTCGTAGTTATGAAAAAGATTAATCCAGGATTGTTGTAAAATGGAGAAAATAAATCCAAACTTGTGACTGGTACTGTAGCTCACTCAGACTAATTAAGTCTTCATACACTTCACAAGCATCAAGTGAGTGCTCAAGGAGTTGGCTAACTGTGTTAACAACAGCAGGTTGTGTTTTTAGTAGATGGACTTGCCTTAATCCTGGCTCCACTAGACTGCTCCAGCTCGCGGATTGTCGCTCCGCCTCGACCTGCTCACAGGCAACAAAACGCAGCCGTGTGATGCGCGACGCTAACAAACATGCTAACTTTTTCTACAATTTAACGCAATAATAATAATAATAATTATTATTATTATTATTATTATTTCAACGACTAAATGTCCACAGAACAATGGTAGGTTACAGGTACATCTCACCTATGACCCTGCCTATTAAAGAGTTGTCCACGGTCAGGGTGAGAGCTCGGCTTGAGGCGGGTCTCTCCACGGGGGAGTTCACTTCTCTGTCCCGCTCCCTCCAGTTCCGCCACTGGGGACCTTCTCGCTCCACTTTTCCGCCTCGCTTCCCACCAAAATAATCGTTCCTCTTATTGGTATTTGAGGTAGCCTTCCACGCGGCTGTATGAACAACTGAAGGCTTGGAGATGGCGCCTTCATCCTCGCCGTATTCAGTCTCCCAGTCCGACATTACACCTGCACACGGCACTCCAGCTCACGTGAAGCTAACGTTATAAGCCTGAATTTGCGCGCGGCCGCCAACATCCGCTCAAGTGGCCACGCCCACTCCACTTGGGCCTTGTACGTACTGTACAGTGGTACCTCGGCATACGAATTTAGGCGAGCTCTTAAGGGGGAAATTTCCCATAAGAAATAATGTAAATGCAGATAATCTGTATTATTAAATTTTTTGAAATTTATTTAAGCAAAATTACCAATTATTACGAATATTATCAACATTAATCATATTTTTTCATATAAAAACAATCAAAACATTTTGGAAAAAATGTAAATAAAGCTAAATATGATATAAATAGACATGAAACATCGACTAACCTTAACTTAACCTTGATTTCTCTTGGCACCGGCTGAAAGTTTCTCCCTTTTCTTTTTGCTACCATCCCTGCTAACTTTCTTGGCACCCATGGTCCTGTGTTCATTAATTCTTGCACAAAATGCTTCGCTTGGCTTTCCACTGACTCAAACAAGTTTGGACACCTCCCGGCTTTCGTCTCGGTTCAGTTTGGTTGTTGGTATGCCGAAAATTTTTTCGTATTCCATGCAAATTTCATGCAAAATTTTAATTCTTTAGGCAAAAATTCGTAAAGCATTTGTATACCGAGGTTCCACTGTATCAGGATTAAACAACAGTTGTATTAGTTTTAGCATTTTACACTTAGCATATTGTCACTATTTGTAGATCAACGACATATAGCTTTCAAATGTATTTCTATTAATATCAGAGATTTAATAAGAAATTACTAAATTGCTTTTTGTAACATAGTTAATGAGTATGTTGCTCAACTATTTTTTTCCCTAGTGAAATAACTGAGAATAGCTTTCCTTCCCAGCATTTCAATCCAATTACAGAAAGTCTAAAAGACAATTCAAATATTCAAACAAGAACACTGATTATTATTTTTTCATTTTCAAGATTTAAATTTATTTGATTAGGATTAGACTCATTATCGTGGCACAATTGCTTAGTGGTTAGAACTGTAGCATCGCACCTCCGGGTCAGGGATCAATTCCGCCTCGGGTCTGCGGACATGGAGATTGCATGTTCTCCCTGTGCTTGGTGGGTTTCCTCCCACTGTCCAAGGACATGCAGATTATTGGAGTTACTTGGAGTTCCCAAATTACATGTAGTGTATCAATGAACATGTGAATGTGTGTGTTTGTGCCCTGTGAAAGATTGGCTCCCTGTCCAGGGTGTACCCTTTCTCATTCCCTGAGTCTCCTGGGATAGACTCCAGGCCCCCCACAACCCAATATAGAGAATAAAGTGGTGTAGACAATCAGTGAGTGAGTAGACTCATTATAGCATGGGGTTGTATGTTGAAATCCCTGCATTGTTTGATATCTGGAAGCTCAAAACCCACAATGACCAAACACCACTGCTCTCTGTGAGTTCAAGTCATTTCTTTATTGAAGTATGATAAAGTTTATTTTTGCATTTATTTCTTTAAACCCAGAGCTTCAGCTCTGTTATGTGCACATAGTTAAAAATAAATTAATCAGTATGACAGAATGGAAACATTATCAAGCATGTATATTAAGGCCAGTTTTGTGTAATAAATTACTGAATTAGTGGCAAAACATACAAAAAAAATACAAAGGCTTAGTAAAACAATTAGAAATGTGTAACTCTCCCTACCTAAACTCTTAGAAATTGCCAAGGGAAGAGTAAAAAGAGGATTGGAACAAGGTAACATCAAATAACTATGCAAAAAGGCACCATGAAGCATTTAGTTACAAATAAAAAATAACATAAAATGTGTTCATTATTAACATTAATCTACATAATTTTTCTGCAACTCAAATATATGTATGCTATAATGATTCGATGGAACACAAAGCAACATCCTAATGTCTAATGTATCATCATGTCCATATATCTGGATTACAAATATGAATTATGTAAAAACCTTTCATCACATTTGCAGGTTTCTTGTAATTCTTTGTGCTTCCAACTGTTGTAAGCTACAGTGCCAACATCATCCTTAGTGTGTACCAGAGGCTTTGCACAGCTCCAAAAATCCTTCAACACTAGTAGGCTTGCCTCATGATATACAGATATTGACATCATATGTGTGTTACATTCTTATTGAAGTTATATTGATAACCAGCTAATAGAAGAACGTTAAGCAGCATTTTAGGTTGACTTTAAGACTGCGGTGGGCTACAGAATAAAACAATACAAATGTGAGATAAATTATGTAATATGTGAGGCTACACAATAAAAATGTCATAAAAAAATCTAAAGAAGTCAGTGTTGATGATATTGATGCAGATTTCTAGGCGGTCACATAAAATCAATTAAACTCTGGTTATTTGATCCTGTTGGGAATTGTTTTGGACATATACCACAAATATGCATGGTGCTTATGCTCTATTTCTTTTACTGGTGAAATATTTGACTTAAGTAAGACATACATTTCTGAATAAAGCGTATTATTTAAGGAAAGAAAAAAAAGGAGACTCAAATATGAATTCTAAGACAGAGTCGGCCATTAATAACCACAAATGCATAAATACTCTCAATCCTTTGTGTGGTTGCATTTTAAACATGCAAGTGCACATGCAAGACTGAGATCAGAGCTCATTCAGTACTATAATCCTTCATGTCATCTTTTAATGCTTAATACCTTCTACTTATTTAAAATCCCATCATGACAAAATTATCCATGCAATGGCATGTAAGAACATAATTTTATGAGGAACGTCACATCTTTTTACGAACTGAAGCTAAAACTTAGAAAAGGCAAGAAGTGAAGCTGCCACCCTCTTTCCTTTGGAAAAAAGTGAATAAGGGATTGTAGGGTGTGTCCAGTCTCCACTCCGAGGCTGCTGTGTGTGTTAGCATTATTTTAAAAGGATGTGAGGCAGGCTAGGAGACTCTGAGCTGCCCGAGGGCCTTGTCTGGCTCTGAGTTGGTCCACTGGCTACCATTTGTACGAGCTCCATTGAGAAGCTAGCATCTGTGCTCTGCTGAGAGAGCAGGTTGAATTTCCCCTTGCTGGTAGCCAGATCTTTATCGGTGATGAAGAGTTCTGTTTCTCCCCAGTCTGTCAGCATCTCCCGGTCATTGGACTCATTGTTGCTGCTGCCGCTACTCCGAGCAGACAGGTTGGGGTGGCACTCTGTGGCTGATGGGAGCATGAGGTTCTGTGCAGAGAGTGATTTCCCCAACGCCCGGTCGGCCTGCAGCGGGTTGACTGCTGATGAAGATGTGAGGCTCAGTGGATTAATTTCGAGACTCAAGTGTCTCCTCCAGGAGCCCTCCTCTTTGGGGCTCCGCTCAGGCCTACTCCTGAGCTGCACTGTGCTCTCTGAACATTTAGCCTCTGTGTCCGAAACAACTTCAGTCTGGGTGTTAAGCAGGCAGGCACTGGGAGTGCTTTCTTGCAACGTCTCTGAGATCATGCTGGATGGCCTGCTTGGAGGCGGTGGCGCCACAGAGGGCAGCTGGAGTGTGTGTGTGTTGGGGGTGGTCATAGGAACAGGTCCGGTTAGCTCAGGAAAGTTGGAATGAGCTCTGGAGAGGTTATTGGGAGTGAGGATGGGAGGAGGGGAAGCTGGGTACACACTTTCAGGGCTAGATGGTGGATTCTGAAGCAGCGGAGATGTGGAGTAAGAGGAAGAGGATGCTGGGAAGCCAGTGCCCACGGCGAGCTCACTGGGTGCCAGAACGAGCTGAAGGCCACAGGGCAGGTTATCACTAACTGAGCGGGAAATCCCACTCCTGCTCAGCTGAGTGGAGGAGATATCTTTGCTCTGAATTGAGCTGTGGTAGTCTGAGGTCTGATCTAGCTCAAACAGAGGAAGAGCTGATAGGCCTAGTACTGAGGATGAGCCTTTTTGGAGAACTTGACGGTAGATATCCAACAAGGAGTCCAACTTTGACTCAATTGACTGCACCTGCATCACATGAAACATAAATTAGAATTAAAACATGATTGCAACATAAACATAAATTTAAACATAAATTAAAGCTTACTGTTTTAGTTTTATATTTTACTATTGTGTGGTATCCTAAATTAAGTCGTCATCTTAAGATATTGTCCTTGACAAATAGCAATAAGAGCACAATGTTACATCAGACTTTGGTGTGTGTATGTGTAAATGCAAAAACACATCCTATTGTTTTTTCTTCTATATAAACCTCTTTGGACTTGTTCATTTTTCATGACATTTTCATTATTCCTTATGAAAAATTAAGGAGGTAATTTGTTAAAGAACCTCCTCCAGCTCGGGTCACAGCTCCACCAAGGGGTCGCTCTTTTACTTGTGTTTACTTGAGTTGGAAATTAAAGCAGTAGAGATCATATCATATCAGAGCCAAAATCAAGACAGGGTAAATGCTTTGTTGTTGGCTGTAAACAAGAACATCTAACTCTCCTTCTACTCTCATCTTCTGATGGAGCAAAATAGCAGCAAGGCTAATGTTGCTAATGGAAAATTGTACTGCATGCTGAAACCGGATAAATCTTCAGGCTAGTAATTCTGAGAAATAGTCAGAAAGTACCGAAAAATGGGGTACAATCTTTGGTACAATCCTCTAAAGGATACTTTCAGCATGATAATGCCCCATGTTACAATTAAAAATTCATCATAAACTGGTTTCTTTTGGATGGAGCACAATAGGGAATTTGCAACATAAGATGTGCACCAGAAAAATCTGCAGGAGCTGATTTATCATAAAGAACTGCAATATCATAAAGAACTGAGAGTGTTTATAAAGCAAAGTATATTGTTCCTAATAAAGTGCTTGGTGAGTAGAGCGGCAAGAATAGCTCATATAAATAAGTATGGCAGTGTGGGTGTGGACGTATTTTAGCTGCGGACCAAGAAGAGGTGAGCTGAACTGGGTGGGTTCAAAAGCCTTGAACCTGAGAGAGAGCGACAGAGCTTTAAACAATCAGCAGTGTTGTCATGTGATTACTCAGAGTGACACAACTCCAAATTTTACTTTCTAATTCAGTGTTTAAAGATATATTTTAAACTAGATTGGCTATACTTTCTGCATTTCCGTCAAATGCTGACGCCACACTAAAGGAAGGTAAAGCCATAGTGCATCAAAAACAATGCACTGAAAGATCACCTGAGAGTAAAACCGATCAGCAATGTACTGTAAGTCATTTTAAGAATCACTTTAAAAGTATTGAATTGTTTTTAAAGTAAAATTGGCAACACTCGGCTCTTTCTAGCATCAATCGATGCAGTATTATAAATCCCTCTGGTTATGACTGGTTACAAGAATTCAGTCTCATCAATAATTAGATTTCTTCTTTCACATGCATGAAAGTGTTACCTAGTGTAAAGTTGATGTGGCAACAAAACATTACATTTAAAAAATAATAAAACTAAATTATAAATCTAAAAGCTAGCAAAAAAAAGACTGCGTGCAAATGACTGTGTACTTAGAAGGTTTTTTTTTCACATGAATTTTCTCACTCAATCTGCATGTTTTTTTCCCCCCCATGTATTCTTGCTTGCATGGTACAGTAACTAGTAACAGCCATTTCATGGTGTCCTTTTCACCTAGTTTTTAAAATTCACTCACTCGAAATGTAATGCCTGATGCCTGTCTTACACTAGTAATTGTTGTTAAAATGCTAGCAGTTTATATGCGATCCCTGTCGATTTTCGAACCAAGGCATTAACCATTGCTTCACTTGCAGTGACAGTAGATCTCAACATGGTACAGTATGGCCAATCTAGTCTAATCTACTGCAGGTGAGCTAAGAGAGATCATTGAGAGATCAATTTTTTCTAATAAAATTTTAATTTAATTGCCCTGATTGCTAATATCTTTCAAACTTGCTTTGGTGACGTTTCCATTATTTCCATTATTTAATGAAAGTGAAATAGATTTTACTCAATCCATTTATTTTTTGTGCTAAAATTTTTGGAGATGTTGAAATTTTAAAGACTCAACACACATTGTCTACACATGTACTACTACTACTGATTTTACTTGCAGAGCTTTTAATAACCAGCCCTACTGTCAGAGCAATGCATTTATTTTGTTCTTGCAGTATGACATAATTATTATTGGCCTCACCTGTCTCTCTACCTTACACACACGGCCCAGCATGCTCATGTCATGTTCCAGAGACTCGCCCTCTGGAAGGATTCTGTCCCTTATCTTTCGGTCCATGGGTATCTGGCCTTTTCCCAAGATCTGGTCCACCCTGTGACATATAAGCACTAAATGAGTACAGAAGGATGGAACAGACACATTAAATCGCTGTATCTGTATCCCCTATAACCAGAAAACTGTGCAGCACAGAGGGATGAAACCTGATTTCAGTTAGTAAAGAACAAAGGTAGTTAGTGGTTTTCTTCTTCTATATTACAATTAGAGAACATTTTAACAAGCAGAAGTCACAGTGTTTTAATTTCAATACATTTTGTGAGTAAATTATGCTATTGTTGCAAGTGTGAAACATGTACATTAGATGGTACTTTTAGTTTCCTTTTGTCTTTTTTTTTGTGGACATTGCAAAAACAAATTAAGCAGTTTAAGAGTAAACCAATGAATTGCTTGTTCAAGGCTTTCATTTCGCCAAGAGCTAGTGGAGATGTTAGATATTTACAGTACTCTATTGGTATTCTCATGCATTCTAGACACTACACTAAATTGTAAGTTGAACCAAAATCTATGTCAATAAAACCACATAAAACAAGTGTTATACAGAGTTCAGAAAACAACCGAAAGTCACTTGGGTGTCCAATGCTGAAGCAGATCTTGTGCTTTCAAGTTCACTATTTTAGCATCAGCCTTAGACCCCTGAGACAGTAAAAAGTTAATTCAGGTGAGTATTTCCCACTGTGTTAGATGTTATAGGCAACAGTGGCTAGCACATCTCTAACCCTGGGCCGGTGTGTTTCTTCTTGGTCTGACTGTAATACAAGTGCAGAGTAGGAGAGGACAGGTTCCTGGCTTTGCTGTTGAGGCTCTGCTGTGGACACAAGCCTGTGACAAGTCTGTGTGTGAAAGAGAGGTGTCTGTTTAACCTTCTATTATCCAGTTAAGGAGGACTAACTATAAAGTTACTCTAAAGCTCGGTCAGCACAAATACTATGGCGTTATATTCCGGCCACAATTCTGATTCCAGAATCAGAACAATTCCGTGGTTTGACATTTTGAGAGCAGACAATGCAGACAATCCCCTGCTCGCTCAACATGTTCTCCGCGCACGCGCGACTTCTCGATTCTGTGCGCGCTCGACTCTGCCTGCACGCG
>JAOVVA010000041.1:17905506-17931782 GCA_028565275.1 Leiocassis micropogon | reverse complement strand
AGGCCTCTCTCATCTTTTTAAGTGGGAGAACTTGCACAATTGGTGGCTGACTAAATACTTTTTTGCCCCACTGTAAGCCTTTAAATGTTAATATTACTGCTGTTGCAATAATAAACCGACTGATTTTTCAGTACAAGAATAATTCATAATAACATTTTAAGTAAAAAAATATTTTGTATTATCAACACAATATTTAAAAGTACATATAAAAGGTTCTTTTGAAAACCAAGAAACAGTTCTTCTCTAGCATCGCTCTTCCAACTTTAATATTCATTACTCGTAAAATTAAACATTTTACCTTTTTATTTCAATTTGAATGACTACAGCTTACAGCTCATTAAAAAGTCAAAATCCAGTAACTCAAAATATTAGATTATTTCATTTCGAGTTTAAGCAATACATTATACAGTGCATCTCATTTAAAAAATGCACTGTATATATGCCTATGTATAGGGAAATAACACTGCGGTGAAATAATATGAATATTTCGAAATCTGATAATATCATACACTTGTAAAAGGAATACTACGGATTCAGGATGAAGAACAGAAAAAAATCCTTACTATCATTTCCAAGAAAATAAAGATGCCATGGCATTAACCGTTATGTTTATATCATCTTGTATATGTCATGGTGGTAAAAATCAAAATGATAACATTTTTCTCTGTAAAGATACTTTAAATTGTGCCACTTTAAAGAATAAAAAACAAACAAACATATAAACATATAAAATGTGTTATTTTGACTCATACAGAACATAAGGTTAAAATGAGGGTTAAAATGAGACCTTTTCTAACAAGGATAGGACACCACACAGCCAAAGGCAAGGAGAATAGAGTCTGTTAGAGGGAGTCAACAGCTTAAGGTCCTGTGTCTGTGAATTGCACATAATGAGCAACATCTACCTGTAATATTAATAATAATGATAAATATTATATTAATAATTCATGATAAATTAATGAAAATAAGAGATGCTGTATATTATAACTTAGCTGCAATCTGAAACATGATAACTGTAGGGAATTTGTCAATAATGTACCAGACAGACACAAAGCCTAAGCATATGACTCATGTCTGTGCAGTTTATGTCAGTTAATGTTGGTGATGGGGACGGAGGGTCAGCTGACCCTGGGGCTGAGTGTTTCCTCTTGGCTTGGCTGTAATACGAGTGCAGGGAGGGAGAGGAAAAAGTCTTGGCTTTGGTGCTCAGGGTCTGTGGTGGACCCACTATTGTATCCAACCTAAATGGGAAAGTGCAAACACACATTCATGTAGTCACAACAGTACACCCAAGCATGTAAGCAGACAGGCCTTTATGTGAGCAGGTGAAAACAGAAGGAAGAAATACCAGAAGTGAAATTAAATGTGATTATACATGATTATGGAAATTACTCATATTTTTTGGCAATAAGTATACAAAGTTCGGACGGGGCTTACCTAGTTTGGAGACTCTTGATACGACACAGCATGTCCAAATGCCCGGCTGAGTACTGCTCAATCACATCCTTCACATCATATGGCCTCAGAGTCTCCTTAAACTTCTTTTTGGCCACGTGAAACTTCATGATTCTAAAAGAATAATAGAAATGACCCACATCACAAATCCTCTAGCAGCAGACGTGCTTTTTCAATAAGACAAAGTGACCTTGGGTAGTTCAGCATTTAGCTGGTTGTTAAATGGTGAACAGGTTTGTTCTTTTCATAATCCCAGTTGTTTTGACCTCAGGCACAAAATATCTGCTAATTCAGAGTTTTAAAGCTTTTAATTTACACCACAGAAAAACAGCTTTCTAGTTGATTCAATCTTCCAGAATAAGCAATGGTTGCCATGTCCAATAATTTAGAAGCATCTTATACAGATAATGAAGATGACACACTTTAAGACACACATTAGTTGTAATTATTATTCTTTACAGACCTTTCTACACAGCTTGTCTTACATGTCAATTTCTAAGATCTACTATAAGCACTGAGAGCACACAGGTAGTCAGCTGACTACCACGTAAGAGAAACTGTATGAAGTCTAGGGCTTGTACAATGGGCTTGTCTCCTGACAAAAAGCTTGTCTCACTAGCAAGTGGTTTTCTTATGGCCACACAGCTGTTTAATCCCAATCTTGTGAGTTATCATTGCATTGTGTGTGGAAATGCTCTTACTTTTACAATTAGACATTGCTGTGATTTGTTCTGTTGAGTTTTTAATAGTACAATACCATCAAGCATTTGTCATCTCTGATTATGGTCATTCATTATTTTTCGGACCACATTATACATTCTACTATAAGCACTATACTTCCATGTTTTAATAATGTGTTGGACAGTTCTTCACCCAACTGCAGTAGTTCTTGCAGTACTTTGCTTGAAGCAGGTCAATAATTTGACCCCTCTGAAACACAGTAAGATGTGTTCCCCGATCTTGGGATATATCTTCAAACACGGCTGTTTATGAAAATAAGACGCTACACACTGCATCAATTAGAATTAAAAGACTTATCAACTGAAACATTTTATTTACTGCTGTAGTTATCCAATCAACAGCTCTTTAGTATTTCTTTATTTAATTCTTTTAAATTAAAACATTTTTTTGGCCAGGTAGAGTAGCTTTTTACACGGATCCCGTTAAATACTTTTCTCACCAGTATCATCCAAACCTCCAGTGGTGAAAAACATTACAGTCATTCTACAGGGTTAAGATGGAACTAAAATATTGACATAGTACTGCACGGTGTCTATCACAGTGTTTTAAATCCTGCTTTAACAGAATATCAGGTATACTTTGATGTATATGTCAGATGAGCCAATGTGTAAGCAGAAGATGCTGGGATTGTGTCCATTTGACACCTTGGGAAAGCAGAGAGAGAAATCTCATCCACTTTACCCCAAGAGGACCTTTAGATGTCACCAGTGATTAAAAAAAAAAAAAAAAAAAAGCTGCAAAGCACATGCAGAAAACAGCTTGATTCTTTCAGCTTTTTCTCACAACCTTGTGACTGTTTGAAAAACTGCTTAAAAAAATAAAAATAAAAAGCAAATACTTGTCCACATTTTGAGTGTCGTTCAATGACTTGCTCAAACACAAATTGCCTACATGGTAGCCTAAAATTAATATTAATTTCAATTTGAAAAAATAAAGTTGCCTATGTATAAAAAACTTTATTAATTAATTAGAATAACACAACCCGTCACATATTTTACAATTCGTATAAGCTCACATAAGCCTTGTTTGTAAAGTAATAGCTGATTGAGGGGGGTTAAATGTATTAATAATAATAATAATAATAATAATAATAATAATAATTATTATTATTATTTTACTGAACCATTTTGAAACAAAACCCTACTGCAGCAGGGATGCAGTTGATTATTATTTGCACGGCATCCACTTCACCACTAGATGTCACTAGCATGCACTGTGTGTTTAGGAACATGTTTAGGAAGAAACAATTGTGAAGAAAGCTTAGAAGAAATGCTCCTAAGGAAATGCTCAAAAACATTAATTAGGGATTTATTATTATTATTATTATTATTATTATTTATTTATTTATTTTTTTTACAAATGTTTATGCCATCTCTACATCTCTATCTATCTTTCTTTCTATGCAAAAATACTCTTTGTTAAATCTCTTTTATTTGTTTAACACTGGCTTGACTGAAACCGGAGCATGAGTACAACATTTTTGGACATATTAGAACATTTTCATGTCGATTTCAGAAGTTTATTTCAGAAGGTTTTAGAAATCATAAGTTTTATACGAAGAACAAAAACAAATCCATGGAATTTAAAAATCAATTAGATTTTTGTTTTAAAAATGTATTTATGATATCTGTGTAGTCATGTTAAATGCTCCTTGGTTGTACAGGGTGTCTAGAACATAAACTTGGCCCCTACGTGTGATTTTTTTTCAAATTAGTAATTCAGCCATTTCCTCACCTGACAGCCCTGATGACTGCCTTCAGAGGAGCAGAGAGGTCCTCCACAGTGACATCACAGTGACAGCCTTTCTCATCAAAACATTCCTCTCCTCCCAAACTGTCAGCTAAGCATGAGAGTTGGAAAAGGAAGAAGGTACAATTAAGCATAAATAAATACGAATTAAACATGCGAAACATGTTGACACTTAAACAAAAGGTAAACAACTAATGTAACTTGGTTAATGCATTTTCATTATTAAGTAACCCAAGTAAAATGGCAAAAAAAAAGTTTCCATTTAAATGTAGTCTCTTGCTAAGAGTGGTTCATTAACGCTGATGTGAGTGCACAGTGTATACAAGTAGTCTAAGATATTCTGAGAGAGAGTTCAACTGCCGTGTCAAGAAAATTCAACTATGATTCAACTCAACTGCACAAAGTAAACTAAACATTCAGTGTTATGGATAATTGTTTTTTTTTTTGCATGTATACAGTTTCTCTCTAAAAAAAAAAATCAGAGATTTTTTGCATGTATGTTTTGGCATTTTCTAACACACTCTTAGTCAAAGTTTTTGTTTTCTGGTCTGTTAAATTCTTTGCAGTGTTAGGCCAAATCAAACCAAATGAAACCCAGATCTTGTGACAAGTGTTTGCACATTAGGCTGGACTGGATTATCATAGAGGCTTCTCAGTCAGGACACACTGGATGCCGAACAGCTGTGAATCTGTGAAAAAAAAAAAAACTAAGCATGCATGTGGAGTGAATGTAAGTTTTTGCTGATACAGCCTGACTCATGCCACTGGGGTTATTACTCCTCATCCTGTGTTCCTGATCTCAGAAAAAGAGCCTGACTTCCTGGTTCATACAAATGTCCTCAGCTCTGCTGGATCCTTGCTGAACATTACAGCATTTCTTCCACAACATAACACATTAACATGTTTTGAAACAGGGCTTCACATACAAATCCTGCTCTACGCTGCATACACAGCTGCCAAAGCATTTGAGAAACCTGAACAAATGCAAATGTGGTTTGATTGTGGATTTGGAAAGTACTAAAAGGAGAGAAAGATTTTTAAAGTCAAACCACAATATTTCCTGTCATTTAAGCTTATATTGTTGCCTTGCAGATTCCCATTTTGCCATAAGATTAACTGGACTGTCAATACTGAAACACATTGTGGATTTTTCCATCACAAGCTGAGCAGAACCGCTTTTAGCAGTACACACAGTCCAAACTGGCACTGTCTCTTCACTGTCTATCTCTCTCAATTCTCGTCATTTGTGCTGAGGGCCACTCCGGGGACTGTTGATGTGAAACAGAACAATAGGTAACTGTTGAAGCAGCCTCATACCTGTCATGAAGCTACGGTGTTAAGAGCACACTCTCCCACTCCATAAAGCAAAAGAGATAAACTTGAACACAACAGGACAAGATACATAGCAGTTGACCTCATTCAGCTTTTAAGACCCATGGCTAAGTGCCGTGAACAAACAGGTCAGGAAACAGAACATTACATAAAGCCTGGAAAAGTTTTTGAACCTCTGACTTAGAGGCATTAGATCGTTATATCATTATATCATCTTCCACTGGGAATATGTCCACAACTTCACTATTTAATTTATCTTCATTATTTATTTCGTGCATATATAAAGCTGGGTGAAAAATGAAATGCAGATCCAGTTCCTCAGTTGTGAGGTCATCATGCTGACATGGTTTGAAGCCACTTTTTTTTTTTTTGAGAGAGGGAAGAATTATTGCAATTCAAGTTAACAGTTATTCTGATTGAAACCTTTATTCTATGATGAAACATTTTCATCCTGATGAGATTGTTCTCTTCTATGACAACAATGCCCACATTCAAAGAACATAAGGGCTCAATGAGTATGACAAGAATACAACCTATATGAATGCTACACAACAGTTCTTTTTTTCTTCAAAAAATTGCATAGAAAGTTCCCATTTTAGGGTCCATATTGAGAATAAACCTGGGACAGTTACGTGTCATGCTGCACTTCAAATGTTTTGCGGCAGACTTTCTTCACTCAGGATAGCTATGTATAGACAACTAGTGGAAACATGGAAAGGGGTGGTCTTGCAGAAACTGTTAACATGTTCTTATACAGTACATATGTTTGGGTGTGTGGGTGTGCGCTTGTGGCCTGTGATCCACCCCATCATCCAGGGGGTTGGATGGATGTTCTTATAATGCATACCATAATTTTAACCTTTGCTAATGGTAAGCAATATAAACTTATACATAGAATCAATACATTTACACTTTAGCTAGACATACAGACCTTTTTCTCTCACATACCTTCGGGCATAGTGCGTGATTGGCTCTTGAGCCTGAGCGAGGGTCGGAAACGTGTTCGGTCATTGAAACTCCAGCTCTTTTGTACTTTGGCTGGGCTGCTCCCCTCTGTGGCTACCTCAGTCACAGGAGAGCGTCTGTCATTCAGTGATGTCTGCCTGCTCTTAATGCTCTGACCACGAGGGCTTGCCATGCGCACCCGTTCCTTAAAGCTCAGTTTCTGACTACATGAGGGAAGAAGGGCAGTTGAGAGAGGGAGAGCAAGAAAGGAGGAATGTTGAAAGAATAATGATAAAGAGAAGAAAAAAGAAAGCGAAAGATCTGTTAAATATAACTCAATTTCATGTAAAAAATAACTGATGATAATGATATTTTAGCTCACTGATATAGAATGGCTTGCATATGTATTCACCCAAATTGAACTTTTCCACATTTTTTATTAGTGTTAAAACCCTTATGTAGTAATGAAGGGCATTTTATTAGGGAATTTTACCATATGTAAATAATTTCACAATATGTTTAACATAGTTTTCCATTTTGATACAAACATAAGTTTTACAAAATAGCAGACTCTTTACATACTTGTTGGTTTCTTAAGTATTCACCCCCATGAAATTGAGTCAACTGTTTTTTACCAAGTCTCTGATAGCTGTTTGGATAAAGGTCATTGTCGAACAATTATTTCTTGCCACAGATTTTCATTTGGACTGAAGTCTGTGCTTTTGACTAGGGTATCTTAATATACAAGCGTGAGTCAAAAATTATCTGCACTCCTATTTTATTTAATCTTTTGTTGGCCACACTGATATATCATGTAACATATTTATGTTCAAGGCGACTGTCTCCCCAGTCACTGCTGTGCAGGTGTGAACATGTTGCAGTTTACTCGTAACTGCAGTGCAAGCAAAAATGGATGCACCACTTGTGATTTTCATGAAAGAAGAGCAGCGTGCAGTAAATCCTATTTATTTATTTTTTTATTTTTGTGGTCTGAGGCCTGGTGCCGAAACAGCTCACAAAAGAGCATAAGCAGAAGTGTTTGGATGTCTGCAAACAAAATACGGACCGATACTCTAAGGAAGGTCAAAGTTTTTTAAAGAGTATCATTATTTGTGATGAGACATACAGTAGGTTCATCATTGCGAGCCTGAGAGTAAAGATAGAAGTATGGATTGGAAACATCCTCAATCTTTGACCAAGAAATAGTTCAAAAGTCAACCATCAGCTGGAAAACTGATGCTTACAGATTTCTGGGATTCTCAAAGGCCAGTATTGGAATATTATCAGTAAAAAGGTTCTAAACTTCGGAATAAATGCAGAGGACTGCTATCAGAGGGCGTTATGATTTTGCATGACAATCTCCGCATACTTCTGACCAAACTATTGCCACCCTCAAGATTTAGTTTTCAGGTGTTAAAGCATGATCCCTATAGTCCTGATCTTGGTGCATAAGACTTTCACCTGTTTGGTCGCCTGAAACAACCCTACAAGCATGAAGTAATTAATCTTCTTCTTAAGCCTATTTTGTGTAGATTAATGAAATAACCAATAACCTGATCAATTTCAGTTAAAGCTTATAGTACAACATATGGAAAACTTTGAAGAAAGTGAATATGTATGCAAGGCATTATATTTCAACTTCTTACATTTTAAGGCAATAATTGTTTAACTATGATCATTCAAACTAATTCAAGGCATCATCTGACTTAAATTTACTTCCCTGTATGAAAATTAGGCCCTTTACGCTTAGCCTAAATAACATAAATAGACTGACATGCAATGCATTGAGCATTCCAAACCAGGCAAAGTTTTTCAGGCCAATAACTCATGATCATAGGAGCTGGAGACATTATAAACCAAAATGAAAAATGAGATCAGTAAAAAGGTAAAATAATAAATTGAGGTAAATGCCTCCCTTTTCGAAGGACCCCTAAACAGATGCAGATGCTGCATGAACGGGACCAAGATGTGTGAGACGATAGTAAAGGGGTGGCTTGAGCCCAGCTCAAACACAAGTTAGTACTTGAGAACTTTGTGAAGTAGTAAGCTTAGCTTAAAAGCATGCACATGCAACATGCAGATGAGGGCATTATTGCAATCACAATTTGCCTCACTTTATGTATGATCATTTAAAACTGGATACAAAAGATTGAAAAGTTTCCCTATAACATCTAAAACCCCACTCGTCTGCCTTCATTAAGTGGCATACTAATACTATGATAATTAATAGTTTCGCTTGAGATATAATTTATAAACGGATTAAATCATGCATGATACAGTCATTCATTCACAGTAGCAAAATAAGAGTTCATCTTGTATGGTGGGTGTTCATTTTGTGTCTGAAACTGTGGGAATCTGGGGTTGTCTAATGTGATATTTTCACAGGAAAAGAGCAGACCCCCTTTTTTGCCCCTCTATGGGTTCACATTGGGAAGATAAAAGGTACATTTGGAGTGAGTGACCATCCATGCACCTGCAGTTAGTCAGCATTCTCATTGTTGTCATGTGGCCAAAGCAGAGGGGGATGCTGGGTACCTATAATTCCTTGTGGTATACTTCCTGAAGAGCTTCTGTCTATTACTATGAACCTTACTAGGGAGTGTGAGAGACAGATGGGTATGGATTAGTTAGAATGTGAAGAGAAAGAGTTGTTTTTTTCAGTGGTAACAAACAATTGTGTGGTTTGAAGAAAAAAAAGACAAACACTTAGTTGTTCAGTAAAAGCCAAACATTAATCTCTGCTTTTCAGTAAAGGCACAATGAGTGGCCGACATGCATGGATAAAGTAATCACCCCAAAAAGACATTAAATACACACTTTAAAGCCCACCCTTAAGTTAAAATATATGAAAGCCAGTTTTTGACAATTTGTTAGTCAATTAAAGGAGCATTGTACCATACAGGGCTACTGCTTGTCACTCTGGCCAGTAAAACATATCGGTTTGCAAAAATCTCAAGTTATTTTATTAAAGTGGTTCAAAGCTTAGCTGTATTTACAACCTAGCTTTTTGCTTTGTGTGTTTATAGTTGAGAGAAGTCTTTGCAGAAACGTATTACAGCATATTTGCCACCCACTAAGGAGACTATAAATTACTTAACTTAAGCTTTAAGGGCCTAGCTGTGCTGCTGTTCTTGCTTTGAATAGGAATCACACACCCAAAATCCAATTAAACTGCTAATTAAAAGCAATGTGGATTAAATGTAGGAAAATGCTTGGCAATGAGTCTAGCTGAAATTACCAGGAAATTAATAGAGCAAGAAAGTGTACAGTATATACACCTTAAATTTAGCTGGTGATGAAAATGTAACTTCTTAAATATTCTCTTCCATTATAATGTCACTCATAATTGTGCATGTTCAATTACTATGCTAAAATCCTTTGAGTCTGTGACACTACGATTTCTCACAAACTTCTTAGTTCTGCCAGTGCAAAGACAGAACAAAGATACACAGGCGGTTCGATGAGACACACTGGCCTGTTGCCATCCTTCGCCATGCCTACCTTAAGCAGCAACTCTCTCACCCTCTCTGTCTTTCTCCCTCTTTTTAATAATTCCTGGAGTATGCGTTCTCTGGAGTGATATTTAATCGCTAACATAAATAATCACTGAATGGAAAAAGTGCATCATGGTGCTGTCTGCCATCAGACAAGTGGTACTGTGCTCCATGTTTAACTACTGCCAAGATAGAGCCGATTATTGTGCACGCATACACTTTATCTCTGTCTGCCTCTCTCTTACAAACATATACACACAAACCTAAATATATAAAATAATAATAATTATATAAAAACACATGCAAACATCTTTGAGCTCATTATATAAATCTACGATCACTTGACCATGCTAGGTGAATTCTCTGAAAATGTAAACTCTGCTCTTTCTCAATGCAAGCAACTGAAAATAAAATTTAAATGTAAGCGCTTTATTTCCTCCTTGTTGGTCTCGCTATAAAGAACATTAGTCATTATTTCATACTACATCCAGATAATTAGGTTAACGTGAAATAAAGTAAATCTATTGTACATCTTGAAAAAATAAGAGAAATCTCTTTTCCAGTGGTCAAAAAGGCACAGTCGACATACAGTATAAGAGTAACAAACCTGGTGCTGGATTCGCCCTGGTCTTTCCTTCAGGTGTTAGTTAGCAACAGAGAAGAGAAAATGGGCAGGAGATTAATTCTTTACATAAAAAACAGGAACAAAAGGAGTCTAAAATAAAAGACAAATGGCACTGAAATATACTGAAGCTTTCATACAGTGAATGAATCATCAATATATTTCTCTGTGTTAACACAATACGGTATACAGTAAGTTGAGGAGCACATACACATACAATACGCGCATGCACTAAGAATCGGAGCATAAACAACCCACACTGTAAAAAAAAAAATGAAAAAAATGAAAAACTGAGAACAGAAGATGGCATAAACATGCATCAAGCAGACATGCAAGCAATCGGCAACGCACAATCAAGATGTCTAGGAAAGCCCTTGCAAGGATAATTTAGCTTTAAAATGAATAAGAACTCAGTGAGTAATTACTGGAAAAGTATAATGATGCTTCCCTCTGCCTCATCATACATCTGAGTGTGCGTATGTTTTTCTAGATATTTCTAGGCTTCTACTGTCTGGCCTATAAAAGTAGGGTAGCAAATGGTCTTTCGCATTGCATCTTCAGGAGAAAGCTTGTGAGCGTCTATGGTTCTTAGATTCACTTTGAATGCAGCCATTTTCATATTAAGGTGACTACACGCCTTTTGCAAGCTAGAATTCAAGAGTGAATACAAGGAGCGGGATCACAAAGAAAAAGAAATTATGGTTGGAGACACAGACTTGTTTGCAATGATAAAGAGGGAAGAACGAAGGCCACAGGAGCACAGACACCAAAGAGAACACCCAGCTGCCAGGATTGTACCTACTTTGTAGGGCTGCAGGTATGCAATGCCTTCAAATGAGGCTTCCAGGTAGCAATGGAAACCGAGTTCTCATCAGCCGCATAACTACGCCAAACACACTACGTGCAGAGTATACAAAAAGGAAAACAGGAAGGAAAAATGGAATCGAAAAAGAAATGTCACAAGGCCAGGAGAGAGCGGGGGTTGGAAAAAGGAAAATAATAAATAAATAAATAAATAAATAAACAAATAAATAAACAAACAAACAAAAAAAAAGAAAAAAGGCAGATTAGTAAAAACCAGTTCAGGTCAGAGTTTTCTCATCAGTTGACTGCATGGATACATGCCTTTGAGGAGGGAGAACACTTTTATAGTATCGCCACGTGCCACTCAGGTATGTTCTGGAGCGATCTGTGGAGTAGAGTCTCCACGCAGCCTGGTGCAGGACACACATACACAAGGACACACACATGGACATGGGTGCAGAGAGACATCAGCATGGTGAGGGCAAAGCCAGGAAAAACAGGCATCCTTATAGAATGTGAACAAAGACATTTATTCAGTGAGCGGTTTTCTTGACTTTCTATTGAACTGTCCTGGATTAATTAGTGTATGTCTCACTAAATGCATGTTTTGAATCTGGTATTCTATATCAGTTGCTTTTTATTGCACAGTGTAGATGCATCAAAAAGAGACACTGAAAAATGTCTTATTGCATAATTGGACTCACACCACATTAAAACAGCTAGAGGGCGAAAGCACAAGAGGGTGGAAGAAAGATGCCACATCTAATAAAATTAAATGTGAACAGTTTGGCAGCAAATATTTTGGACTTTAACTCGTTTTGGCAAAATATTTAGCTCTGACGCACAGGCTTGTCTATTTAAAAATGCTCAATTTGAAAACTTGTATATATAACCTTATTTTAGCAGCTTTACACTTCCACGTTTTGAGCAAAGCACATGAAAAGCCAACTGGGTTGTTCTTTTTGTCATGTGATCGTTGGAGCTAAGATGGTTCCTGTGAAACAGCATTTGCCGTGAGTGGTTTAAATGTGTCAAAGGGTTTTGGAGAATGTTGATGCCAAGAAAAGGAAATTTACACTCTGTTACTACAATTGCAGTCATACCAACAGTAATAAAACACAGTTATGAGTCGCTTAATATCCACAATACATTCTGTGAAATAGGACATTATGCTATTTGGATGGTTTTTTTTGTACATCATGTTATATACTTTACAAAGCTATTTGGGAGATTGAAGTGTAAGCACTGTGTTGAAGCAGAGAAATAACGCTACAAAATATATAATATGGACGAGCGATTTGTGTAGAAGAGACATGAGATGCATGTGCTGTGTGTGTGAGGCTTTTGTATTTTCTTTGTCTGGTTATGTCCATATGCCGTATTACTGTATATAACCATAGGGGACGACAGACAGACACATTGTTGGTTGGTGGTACTATGATGAGAATCAGTCATCATGTACTGAAATGAAACTAAAACTGGTAGAGGAGGAGGCTGATGATGCTTATAAAGTTTGCACTTCTCCTGATCTTAAAAAAGTCTTTGTATTTAAAAAGAAATTGTTAATACAACCAACATATTATTGGCACTAAACTGCATACTTAAATAATAACAAGCACAACTGCAGGCTCATTTTACATTGTTACAAACCTATGAGAGATGGTGTTATAGCTTTTTGCAAAAGCACACAAAATTCACACTTAAATAAACAAAAAAAATTCTGACCAAATATTTTGGGATTTATGGTTTTTAACAACCCTGTGATTTATAAACAAAAAAATATCTATCAGTTTGTAATATACTTGCTTTAAATTAAAAAAAAAAAAAAATAAAAAAATAAAAAAAAATATATATATATATATATATATTGTTTTTCTCACACCTGCAAAAATGGAGTTATTAATTTGCTGTCAAACTGTTCATATGTAAAACACAAACAAAGCATCTACAGAATCTAAGCACAAGAGCAATTCAGTAAGCCAATGCATATAGTTTCAAATTTTATAATTTAATGCATAAATGAAAACGAATGAAATATGAAATATATCAACTATTATGGAGTAAACAACTGTGTGATAAAGTTTAAATAAATTATTTTGAGATGAGAAGGGTGAAGACTGCACTGTAGCAATTAAAAGACAGCCACTGTTTGATTCAAAGAGCAGACAAGCTGATGTTGAGGAATCAAAGTGTAATGAAGGCAGTATAAATCAGAAAGCTTTTTCAGCGCTTATGCAATATGAAAAGATGCTGAGAGGCACAATGGCAAAAGAGAATGATTAAGGAAATGATGTGATGATTCGAATGCTACACATTATAATTCCTGCATAATACACTTCAATTTAAGCAGATAAACAAGAAAGTTGGGAAAGCTGAGAGTAAAGGGCATCACACAGTAATTTCAAGACAAAAGACAAACAGACCAAAAGAAGTGTGACATTATTTCTAAAATCACAAGTTATCCTAAAAACAACCTTAGTGTTATTGTAACATTATTTCACTCCTGGGCACTGAGTGCCCATCATAAAAAGAAGGTTAAAGAAGAAGAAAAGGTATACAATGAGAGCAAGTAAGTATGCATACACTTTTTTCTTTGTTAATTAAAGCTCACTCATTGCAAATATCCACTTCAAATTTACACACATATTGTCTTTTGACTGTGTTCTTATAAATATCAACAAAAGAGATTTAACCAAAGATTTCTCAAGTATTAAAATGCAAGACTTAGGTGCCCCAGATGCTGTCACTAGATTACTGGTATATAACTGATAATCAGTGTTATTCAGTACACCTAGTGGTGCTGTTAGTGTTGTGGCAGCTCGCTGTATGTCCACACAGGAAAGGAAAAAACACAATAGATCAAAAGCGAGTTGCGATTATATTTGGAGAAATGCTTTTAAACCGCTTCTTTCCATAAAAGAGAAGGCTTCTGTTACACTGGCACTTGCTACTAAACATGTTTCCGTACATAAAGGAACATTAAGGTCTAATATTGCACTGCTGTCACACTTGTCTGAATAAATAACTGGATGAATGAGTGGGTGTACAGATGTTCCTGTCTGCAAGTACCAACACAAGAAATCGTGAAATGGCTTTTAAGCACACAGCTGTTAGGCTTACTAAAATAAACAGTAAATTTAGATGTTTATTTTAGTTTTACAAAACGTAGCAGCTTGGTCAACTGCCTTTGACAGTTATCCCATGAATATGACACAGTAAATGTCAAAGCTTAATCCAAAATATCATCATCAGCCTGCTAAATTTACTACGGTATGTACAGTAGAGATATAGCCCTATAGATACTGTACGTCAGTATGGTCATTGTCAAAGGTGACCATATCATGTGGCTCTGTACAAATATACAGTGCATCCGGAAAGTATCCACAGCGCATCACTTTTTTTTTTTTTTTTTTAATAAATTTGCAAAAATCTCAAGTAAACCTTTTTATGTTGTCATTATGGGGTGTTGTGTGTAGAATTCTGAGGGAAAAAATGAATTTAATCCATTTTAGAATAAGGCTGTGACATGACATAAAATGTGGAAAAAGTGATGCGCTGTGAATACTTTCCGGATGCACTGTATGTAAACAAACCACTTTATTACAGCACCAAACTGCTGCAGTCTTTAATGACATTTTCTTACTTTTTTTGTAATTTTATACTGTATAATAAAGCATTTTAAAGGCATATTTTCCCTGGCAGCTATTTGACTTACTAAAAAAATCACAACACCCTCCAAACTAAAGTTGCAGGGTGACCTAAAAGCAGCAGGAACAACAGTTACAAAGAGACACAGAACTTTCAGCAATAAACTGCATTCCTACACCACTCACAAAACTTAAAAAAGAGGCATATACTGCATATGCATATGTAATATATAGAAATAAGCTGGGGAAGATGAAATATACACTGAGAGGTTGAACTGAGAAGGTGTGGGGTGTGCATGTGTGTGTGTGTGTTTTTGTGTGTTCTGGATAGGTGTGTGGGTGGGGGGGGGGTTCTTTTCATTCGTTTCCCTCTGTTGTTGCATAATAATAATAATAATAATTATTATTATTCAATTATTTGTCACATGTACTTTAAAGCACAGTGAAAAGATTTTTTTACAGTACATATCCCAGTTACGAAGCTGGGGTCAGGGAACAGGGTAACCCAGGTCACAGCGCCCCTGGAGCAGATAGGGTTAAGAGCCTTGCTCAAGGGCTCAACAGTGGCAACTTGAACCCCCAACCTTCCGATCAGTAACCCAGTAACCCACAGCCTTAATCGTCTGAGCCATCACTGAGCCAAATACTTCATTCAACAATTCTCTTGATATTTTTGTACATGATATATATAATTTGCCAAAAAAGTATCTTAAAAATTTCAGAACTGTTTTGGAACAACCCAGGCAAAACATAAATAGAACTCACTGGCAAGAAGTTAGGTCTTCAGCAATAATTCAGTTTGGAGAAGGGTTGTTCATATGATCTCAGTGCATTAGCCAAAATCCTGAAACTAAGACAAAGATGGACATTTCAACAAGAGAACTACCCCAAACTTAAAGCCAAGAAGTCCTTGCATGACCAGCCCAATGTTATGGAAACTGAATATGCAAGTTAATTGCGGGTATCCTTTTTACCTTCAGGAATTAAAGATGATTTGCTCAGAAGAATGCGCAACAAATCAAACCACAAAGACGCAAAACCATAGTGCTTACAGTATATGTCTAAGCTGAAATTGGAAACAACAGAGTCACACCCGAGCTGGTATCAACCCAAACCTCCGGCCTGACTTACTTCCTGTCCCTGTTAATGATTTGGATCTGTTTGTTTGTCCTTGATTTAAAAATGGACCTGCACTTTCATCCATCTCAGACTCATGCATGACATCTGAATAATTTCTCACTCAAATTAATTTAGTTTTAAAAACATATTTCCATGTTCATGAATACATACTTTGTTGTTCACATTTATAAGTACAAAGTCAAACTACATTATGTGTGTAAACATGAAGTGGATATAGTGCACAGTTTGTGTATTACATAACAAAATCAAAAAGCATCACAAAATACTTATTTCCTCGGATGGTAGAGTCACTTAATAATACTTTAATGAAACACAGGTCTAAAGCAAGAGAAAAGACCTAGATAATCAGTGATTAGACTGGCCAGCCTATTTGCTCTTTTTGCTACTCAAGTTTTGTATCTTTGTTTCTTGGAGACCTTATGTGTGTGTGCAACACACAACTTTAATTTTTACTTTTCTAAAGAGGGATGGCTCAGTCCATTAGGAAGAAGTATTATTCTTCAGGAAACCCTCACACAGAATTCCTTCCGTGGAAACACATAATAAATAGTCGCTAGTGTTTCCTTTGGACAGAGACGGTAACAGTCTAAAGTGAAATAAATGTCTGTGTTATTGTTCATTTTCTCCTGCCTTAGACAAAAAGTACTGAGAATTGTAGACATGACATATGGTAAATCCCATATATCTTTACCATGTAAAACTTCTCTGTCATCTCTCCAACCCACGATATAAATCATTGTGAGGTTAGAGGTCAGGGGAAAAGGGTCATTATTTACTGCTGATGGAGAGTCTGAATATGTAATTATGTTTTCATACATAAGAGAGCAAGAGCCAGCATCTAATACTGAAGCACTAAAAGACAAAGACCCATACAAGTGTTACATGTTATATACTTTATATGTATATATAATACACATTATACAGCTATGAGTATGAGGACAACTGACTATCACACCCATATGTTTTTCTTCCCCAAACTTTTCCCCAAACTTGAAAGGACATAATTGTCTAAAATGCATTTTGCATTATAGTTTACTGGTACTAAGTGGGGCCAAACAAATTCCAGCATTGTTGCCAGACAGTGCCCCTCTTAGGCTTATAAAGACATATGCTACCAGTCGAAAGATTGGACACATTTTCTAATTTCATGGACTTTCCTGATTTTTATTTCTTTCTACACTGTAAAACAAGGCTGAAGGCATCCAAAATATACAAGAATCTCCTGAACTTAAAACGTAAACATAATTTAAATGAACTTCTCCTCTGCAGCAGAGGTAAGTTTTGGTCTTGCTTTCCAGAGACTGTCTTCATGAGAGCCATTTTCATCATGCTGCTTGATGGGTTTCGCAAATGCACTTGACAATACTGTTTTTGCAAGAACTATTACAGAACAGCTGACCTCCACATCTTAAAATAACAACTGACTGTTGTCGTTGTTGTTACTTATGTACCTAATGCCATGCAGTGTGTGTTATTTCACATACAGTATGAACTCCTTAGGGATGAACTGAAACGCTGACTGCGTGCCAGGCCTTCTCTCCCAACATCACCATTGGAGCTCACTAATATTTTTGTGGCTGAATGTACAAATTCGTGCAGCCACACTCCAAACTCTACTGCAAAGCTTTCCTAGAAAAGTGGAAGTCGTTATAACAGAACACTAAGTCTAGAATGGGATGTTCAAAAACACACATGGGTGTTATTCGCCAGGTGTCCACATACTTTTGGCCATACAGCGTACATTTAATTAAAAGATACTTTGTTTTCTCAGTCCTAGTCCTGAGTACCACCTTTTTATACAGTTTGGTTCAGTCTAGTTCAGCATAGTCCTGTTATAATCACAGGAGTTGATTAGTTGAATCAGGGGAGCTGGGAACAGGAAAAAACACCAAAATACCAAAGTACTCCAGGACCAGAAATGAGAAACAATAGTAAATACTAGACACATACTGTATGTTAACATACTTTAAAACTCTCATTTACAATACAACTCTCATCAAATACATATGTATTCATTTTGCTTTTATTTACAGCAAATTACAAATGACAAGGAATACAAGAAAGTGAAATGTCACTGCAAAGTGTCTTCAATCATTTCTTGATCAGTGAGGCAGATATGTGTTCAGTGCAATGGGTTTACCTGTATAAGACTGGCAGCGGGGTTTCTCCTCTTTTCAAAGTGTTTCTGTCTGTGCTGCTCCTGAACCTTCAGAGCAAAGCCCGAACCTAGAATCCCCTACACACAGACACAACTGATTTATAATTAGGTAAACGATGGCAAAGAGTTTGTTCTTCAATAAATTCCTCAAATATTCACCCACTCTAACTGTCATTTATTATTAGTCATCCAGTGTGTGATCTAAAAATCTACAGCAGAGCAAATGTCTTTTCTGACGCCGACTGAAACCAACTGTCATTGGGCTTTTCGACCTTAGAACTTAAACACACTCTGCAAGAAAGCCACCGCAGCAAAGATAGTGTTTCAGAAAAAAAAAGCTTATTGGAGGTGATCTTGGATAGAATATGACACATAACTGACATTAATCTTCTCTTTTGAGAGCTGAGAGAAATACTGCACTCCTGAAATAACACTAGCCACACAGAGCTGGCAGACAGGGGTGTGCAGGAATGATGTGCATATGGATCTGAACACTGAGATCTAAGGCACCTTGGATTAATATCACAGCGTGACCTACCGCACACCCAGATGTCTTAGCAAGGGCCAAAATAGATAAGTACAAAAACAGGGAGTAGAGCTGCTTCATAAAAAATGTCTCAGTTTTTAAATTTTATTCATAGCTAGAAGAGTCAGGAAATAAGGGGGGTAAAAACCTTTAGGCCTATTACACGACTGCATGTGGGAATCATAAAGTCTTCTGTTCACTACTTTACACTGCATGTACTGTAGAGGGGCCTCAACTGAACCCGATATCATTGTCACATTGTATCATCTATTTTAGTGACTTTGGGATATATACTTTCTCTCTCACACACACACATGCACGCACGGACACTGATCAGATGTAACATTAAAACCACCTGGGTTTTGGGTTCTCCTTGTGTCATCGGTGTGGCTTGGTGCCTTGTGGTAGGGCTGGGGTGTCTGGGCTGGTGGCATTGGGGTCTTTGCCTTCTGGGCCCTAATCGCGGTGGTCTGTGGTGCACTGGGTGTTCTGATACCTTTCTGTCATGGCCAACATTTTTTTTAGCAATTTGTGCTGCATTTGGTTTCTGTGGGATCAGGTAGACTAGACTTTGGTGCCCGCGGGCATGGGCGAGCTTTGGGTGCCCATGATCCTGTCACCACATCATTTATAATTGGTATTAATGCTTTGTTAATGTTAAGGCTATGTAAATATAGTTATGAAATTTTATTCTAATTTGATTTTCTTGTGCTGAATTAAAAGAGAGAGTACTAACTTTTGAATATGACTGTGTGTGAGTGTGTGTGTAAGATGGCATTTACTTACCGCAGGTAGGGCAAAGAATGAGATCCCCAGCAAAGCAAAACCCGCCGACAGGAGCCGACCTGGCCAGGTCTGTGGCGTCTTATCCCCATAGCCAATTGTAGTAAGAGTGATCTGAGTATACAAACATGAGACATGAGTGGTCAAGGTTGAGCGGTTGGGCATGCCCAGTTCTTGCAGACAAGAGTTAAATTACTCTAGTGAATACAAGCACGAGACAAACAGCAATGGCCAGACAGCACCTTTAAAGAGTCTAAGGAGAGAAGGAAGAGACCGAACTCGCTCTGCTTTTGCCTACACAACGGAAAGCTGGGTGCGACGGGGAGCACGAGCTCCCACAGCGTTTGTACTGATCATATTCCTATGAGAGGCCACCGCGCAGAGCAGTAAAAGCCACATGTTGGATTCAAAGCTCCACTTACAGTACAACAACTCTTGTCCAATCTGCCATATTAAAAGGCCATGAATATCTAAAGGCAAACAGAGGAGTACTCTAGAGTTACAGCCACACTGCCATTTGTGTTACCCATTTCTCCTTGAGAATAATAAATTGGTAGCTTATGTTTAAAAAAAAAACATTAGTCTAACAGCTCTTTCTCCGTTCTGTACCAGTAAGTGAGAGATTCGGATTCTTGCAGGCAGGGGATACTTAAACAAAGCGCAGGCCAAAGCAAATTCAATACATCCAGTAAAAGTGAGTGAGCTGTCAAATACTGAGTGTGCTGTAGACATCAAATGATGGCTAGGAGTAGACACACAAAGACACACACACACAGGAATGAGTCCTGTTCTTCTGCTTTTCTCCTCTGCCTTGTAGTTAGCCAGACAGATCCACGCACAGAACCGAGAATTCAGTCCAAATGTCACGGTGTAACGCTGGCACTGCTATGAGGCATTAACCTCAAAAGAGTAATGAACAGAAAACCACCACAAACTGATCTTATGTTCTTGACACCCAAACAGCTGATGATTTTTCCTGCTCTGATTGAATTCACTGACTTGTTCATTCCCCCAACAAGAAACTGTGACAGTTGCCATGGTGTGTGGACTCCTGTGTTTCTTTAACGTAACCCTGTAACATGTGAAACATGACAGAACACTACTGTATAATACTGCTGTGAAGCCAATCATGGCTCTATATTAATTCTAAAACAGCATACTCTAAAAACAAATTTGACGTAGTGGAACAAGGAATTAATGATGATGGAAAAAAAAGAAAAAGGTGTACAATGTTTTTGTGTGTATATATAAGTAAGTTACATTCACAAAGACTTACCGTCCCCCACCAAAGTGCATCAGCATAGGTGGTAAACTGCTTGTTTAAATCTTTCTCCACCAAGTAGACCAGAAACGAGGAGAAGATCAGTACCAGAAACCCAATGTACCAGGCAGTTACCAGCTCCTGTACACACAGAAAAGCACAGAGACTTAGAGCATGCCAAAAAATCTGGCTAACCAAATACCGTGCAAACGGGACAGAAAAATCAGAAGGACAGGAGTAAGAAAAGATAGAGGAGTAAAGCAGCTGTTTCATAGACCACAGGGAATCAGTAGGGAGCTACAGCCCGTAATCTATCCACTAAATGGCGGGTGGCTGAGGGCTGAGGAAGTCTGTGGTTTGGCCATGACTCATGCCAGGAGCTACGGCCCAGACAGAACTGCAGAGAGAGAGGCTGAAAGCAGGGTCGAGCATACACACACACACACACACACACTCACACACACTCACACACATACAGTACACACACACACACACATGACCTGGTCATACTCATTATCTATCTTTAAACCTCATCTTGCATTTCTACTGTTTTGTGCTATTCTAGATTGCAGAAAAAGCAGTTTCTGTGTTACTCCAGTTGGTCATTTGCTGTCTCTGGAATGCAATTTGTTTTCGCAATTTGAATTATTGTATACTATAAGACTACAGGGTGTATGCTGTAATCTATTTAATTTCATACACAAACACACTGAAAAGAAGCTTCCATCTGAGTAAGGTCTTACTGTAGGTAAACAAGGCCAAGTTATAAGGTGACACTCTGAGTAAAGCCTCATATCCTCGTCTACCTTGCTGTGAGCGTAGACTACAGATCCCAGCAGTTTCCAGGTTCCCCCTCGCCGGTCCATGCGCACCATCCGCAGGATCTGTAAGAAGCGAAGGCTGCGCAGTGCGGACGCGGCAAAAATGTTTCCCTGGCTGCCGGCCGACACAACAGCAATGGACGCAATGAGCACGATGATGTCTGCAAAGGGAAGAAAGAAACACTCACGTTCGTAATTACTGGAAACACATGACACTATAACTGATACAAAACTCTTTCAATTATTACCCAAAATCACATCCTTAATGTGGATCAGTCAGCCGCAGTGTGTGTTTGCCTCACTGTTTCCAGAAGGTACTGTATAACGTTTTGCGCTCCAGGTCTAGTGCCTGAGAAACCCCTTGTGGTCTCTGAATTTCATCAAAGGTGCACTTAAAACAGGTAGTTCTTATCTGTCATTTCTCTCACACACCTCAGAAGCCGAGAGAAATGTCACTAGAGGCCAGCATATTCACCTCCTTTCATAAAAGCAAATCCCATCTTCTAACTCCTTTATCCAACCCACCACTATACCTCCTGACCTGGGAAAATTACATGACATATCTTGCGTTTTTCAAGACCTTTTCTACACAAAAAAAAGAGGGAAGGAATCGATTGCAAGTGAATCCACCCATAAGCAACATAATACTGTATGTACTTGTGATTATGAGTATCTGCCTAAAAAGAGAATGAAAGCTGTGTACCTTTCCATAGTCTCTTGGTCTCTCAAAATGATTTACCCAGATCTTCTGGTCTCAAGCTACAATACGCATGACGTTCCTATGCTGCTACATTTGCTACGTCAAAAGTCACAAAGGTTGTCCCTTTAACCTAAACTTAAAGTTTAAAATTAGAATTGAGCATATAAAACTGACTTGCCTCACAGTTTATGTCCACCATCTTATTAATTCAATAGGCTCTGCATTAAATGCGATCATAGCCTTCTGGTGTGAGGGGATGTGCGGTACAGGTCTACAGAGTGTGATTGACAATGCATTTGATTTAACTTGGAAATTTTTGTTATGTTTTGTTTTGTTTTATATACAGTTTACATAAAGTTTTGTTACGTGTTGAAATGAGTCACATTTAGCAAAGTAAGATCTGGCAAAAAAATATATATATTTAATAATAAATTAATTTAATGCACTTCAATAAAACCAATATTAAGACATGTTGGGTATTGTATTCCATTTTGCAAAAACTGCATATAAATCAATTTATAGTTGAAAAGTGATTTGTCTTTATGAAAACTTAACTGTATTGATGATGTCTTCCTACAAAGAAGCCCAGACATGATCCTGGGCTAGACTTGAGGTTTTTACACACACATTAGTCAGGTGCTGATGAAACTATAATGGAGCTCTGACCTTAATTAATTAACAAGGATTCAAACAGAACACTTCCCGCCACTCTACACTGCAGTCCTACAATTGCAGTGTCCTGTGTATAACACCAGACCCTCAAATGACACTTTTTATATTGAACAATCAAAGAAAGTAGAATTTATTGTATGTGTATGCATGTGTGTGTGTGTGTGTGTGTGTATACCCAAAAATCCATAAATTTAAAGATTCATAGGATTGAAACTAAAAGCTCAGACCAAGTGTACAGAACTCATTTTTAACCTTTTTAACTCCTTTTTAACAGTATGTGTGTGAAACTCAGAAACTGATTCATTTACTAGGAGCGATTACTCCATTTACTCTAGTTTTCTGGAAACATCTATCAACATCAATGCCCACACATGGACAGTTACTATACACATATGCAAGTATACAGTGCATACACAGCCAACCGAGTCTCACCTATGACACAGAAGGGCTTCCTGGCGAAGCGCAGTCTCCCTTGCCATCCTCTGTAACGACAGCAGCATCCAGCAGACCAGATTCGAATGATGTACTCCAGACCAAACACAACGATCATTACAAACTCCTGCGAGGTGCAAAACAACAGCATATCATGCGTATCTCATTAAGCACACCGTTAGCACATAAAGCTTCCAGAGAAACATGACATTTCAGGTACACGTCCTTCATTATATGTACAAGCAAAGTTGTAAGGCTGAGAGGGCGGGTGGGGAAATGATGGAACATTTGGGAAGGATTGATATCATATCTGTATCTGTCAAAAAATGAATGAATTATCCCTTAAGGTTCCAAAAGTTTGAAAGGTGTATATGAGCTTTTTCTCCCAACATTTCCTTTTACTCTGTTACGGTAACAGCGACAACTAGTAATGCAAATAAAAATTCATGTTTTGTCCATCGCTTTCGTCTCACATCTCACCACTGGACAGGAGAACGAATTCCTCCGTACAACTGATCGTGTCTCTTGAAGTAAAGCCAGTGGTGGTGTATGAGGAGTGACGAAACTCTTTACTTAGAGCCTAGTCTCTTTAGGGTCTCTCTTCATAAATTTACATGTGCAACATCTTGAATGATATTTATGTAAGACCGATGGTGGTCCGAAAAATAAATTCAGTGCCTGATGAGCAGGTCTTTAGATGCTTTTATCCACTCTGTACGAGTTAAGTAGAACCTCCTAAAAGAAGACCATCCTGTTGGAAATTGAAGTGTGATTTTATGTCACAGTTTTATTATTGGGATTAAAAATGTACACAAAGTTAATTTTCTTTTTCCTAGCATCTGTTTACATGGGCATTAGACATTATCTATGACCCTTCTAAAAAAAATAATACCACATTTCGTATTTTTCTGGAGGAAGGCTTCATTCTCTCCGCGAATGTTTTTAAAGTCTAGATAAAGATTTTATACAATGATTCAGATGGAAAGAACTGTACTTCGAGTTCGAATGAGAGTCTGGAGGTTGTGTACTCTGTTTGGCAAAGTGAAGGCTTTTGAATGATGACAATTTTATGAAACAAAATGAAAAACAACGCTCCATTGTGTCGAGCATGGGACATTATAATGTATAGGGAGTCACAGGGAGCAGCAAAATGCCTGAGTTTGCATTTCGCGATGGATTTTGGGCGCCCCGCAGGAGCCCATAATAGTACCTGGTTCGTGTAATTAGCATGGAGCTCGTTTCTCAATGTCGGCTGCCGACCATGCTAATTGCACCACTTGATAAATGTAACAGGATTCACTGGTACTCTCAGCAGATTAAAACATCTGTCAGTACAGCATATTACAACAAAGCTTACAGTGCAGCAGCAGAACAGCGGCTTATCTCTCCAGTTTAGTGCTCACGTTGCGCTCAAATTGCACCTCACATACTGTACATGTATTATGACATATTACGTTAAAACTTAATACGAGAGTGAGTAAAAAATTATCCGCGTTCTGGCTGTAGTAATTAACTTGAAGACATGACAAATACTTTGTGTTTCAGGCTGAGCTGTGAGCCACGAATGCTCTGCTATCTTCACTTTTTCATTTGAAGTGAATCTTCCTCCTTTCAGGGGACCAAACCGATGAAGCAAGATCATGTCCATTGGGAGGATGCTTCAACACCTCAACGCAAGCTTTTGGAGTGTCGACAGTGTGGGCAGAAGTGTGCGGATGTGTATCGTCATGCAAGATTCAGTTCCATACGCTGTGGTTTACTCTCAGGCTCGTAGTGAAGAATCCATGTCTCCTCACCGGTAAAGTATGTCAGTATGATTCGCTTCAAAAGATTTCACCTTCCTTAGAGTATCGCTCCAAATTTTGTTAGCTGATATCTAAATGCTTCTGTTTGTGCTCATCCGTGAGTTGTTTTGACACCAGGTACACCCTCAGAGCACAAAAATGAATCACTGCACGCTGCTCTTCTTTCATGCAAATCACAAGGGCATCCATTTCTGCTCACACAGCAGTTACAGTACAGTAACAGTACAGTACAGTAGTGACCGTGGAGACAGTAGCCTTGAATGGAAAGCACTGATAAGACAGAAGTGTTTTAATATAACCAGAGTGCAGATCATTTTTCAAGTTAAGTCAAGTGGAATTTATTTATAGCACGTTTAAAAAAAAGTGCTGTACAATGATAAAAATAAATAAATAATTAAATAAATAAATAAATAAAACAAACAACCAGGACTACATGAAACCAGCTAAAATGAAACTTAACTATGTACAAGGTAAATAAAATCAGTTAATAAAAACTTTAAAGTAATTAAATTCATCTCATCTCATCTCATATACCGCTTTATCCTGTATTCAGGGTCGCGGGGACCTGCAGCCTATCCCAGGAGGCTTAGGGCACGAGGCGGAGTACACCCTGGACAGGGTGCCAATCCATTGCAGGGCATACACACATTTACACTCTCATTCACACACTACAGGCAGTTTTGGGAATGCCAATTAGCCTAATCTACATGTCTTTGGACTGTGGGAGGAAACCGGGGTACCCGGAGGAAACCCACCAAGCATGGGGAGAACATGCAAACTCCACGCACACAGAGACAGGAATTGAGCCTGGCTGGGAATCGAACCCGGACCCTGAAGGTGCAAGGCGACAGTGCTAACCACTATACCACCGTGCTGCCCTAGTAATTAAATTAGATAATATAATTAAAATGAGTTATTAATAAAACTAACTAAAAAGTACAATAAAAAAATCAAATGTCAAATGTCTCAGCCACGTATAAAAGCCAGTGAAAGGTGAGCTTTCAGTCTGGATTTAAAAGTTCCTAATGTAGGTGCCGCTTTAATATTAAATAATAAAGCAAACGCACGTTCACCTCGGAGCTTTAATCTAGACCTGGGGACAGAGAGGATTAACTGGTCTAAGGATCTGAGATTTCTTGATATTGTATGCAGTTGTAAAAGCTACAGAGATATTACAAATGGATATATA
>JAOVVA010000041.1:17894755-17905406 GCA_028565275.1 Leiocassis micropogon | reverse complement strand
AAAGCATTACCGTGGTCAAGTCGAGATGAAATAAACGCATGAATTACTCTCTCAAAATTGCGAATGATAAAAACAACTTAATCTCAGCTTAAATCCTCAGTTTTTTTTTACTCACCCTTGTATTAATGCATAGCTAATTTTAGTGAAGCGTCTTTACACATGCGTATGTCTTACGCATGCATCCACCAAATCTGACTTACTGTCCTGACTCTTTTTGCAGTTCAGATTTCGCATTATTCAGCACTTCTGGGAAACACAAACTTGGGTAGAGATTCACTCAGCATTCTCTTTACAGACTAATTTCCCAAGATGCCATCTAATACAGAGAGCATTGTTTCTACATCAGTGGGAGTGAAGTCACCTCTGACCAATGCCCAGTGGGACACATGGGCTCATCCAGCACCCCAACTGAGAGCACATGGTCATCTCTGGCCTGTCCCTCATTATCCTAGCTGATCGTATTTACCAATACAACAATGCTGGAAATCTAGCGTAATAAAACAAAATAAAATATGTATCATATAGCAGGGTAATAGATTTGCCCACAAGAGCCAAAGGAGGTCCTGGAACATGAGATAAAAAAAAAAAAAACATTTGTCAGAGATAAAAAAAACAACAACAACTAACTATGCTGTTTCTTTTTGTGTGTGTGTGTGATAATGTGGCACGTGTCCCGAGTTGAGGAATGTGTTATGTTCTGACCAGTATGAGTAGGCAGTGGTTAGACAGGTCCATATGGTCCGGGATGGTGGAGAATACAGACAGGACCAGACAGCCAAACACCAGGATGAAGCTGCAGAGAAACAAGACACAAAAACAAAACATTTTAATTTGAAAGTAATTACCTCTTCAGGTGTGCCTTCAAATCTCTGAGCCATTGATTGGCAAGAAAACATTAGAATGATAAGGTCAATGACAATCGTCCTGAGCTTCCTGCTCCAGTGAGAGAGGAAGTGGAGTAATATGAGCCATGGCTTTCTTTTTCTTTTTTAGATTGTTATCAGACCAAGAGCCAGTGTCTGGACAGCTCAGGTAAGCGCACAGGTAACACTGATCTTAATGTCTGTACACTGCTGTACACACACACACACACACACACACACACCAGGCTCCTACAACTAGGCTGTTAGAGTGATGGAAAGACTTTCCACAATCTAAGTGAGTGTAAAAGTAGCAAGCTTCGTAATATACGGACTCATTCTTAACACGATGAATGTGTTTTGCATCACTGTACAAACACTCTTCAAGTCCTTCGGCGCTGCTGAGGAGTGTAAATATACAGTATATCAACTAACTACAGTATGTGAACAGAGGTGGTATATGGATATGGGATAAATTCTAAATCATAGGAAGAAAAACAACATTTTGTCAACCACTTTCCTCTTTACATCCTCTTGTACAATTATCATTGTCAGGAGATGATAAATAAGTAACTTAGTCCTAATCTGGGGCAATGGACAGGGAACGAGCCCGATTAGGCCCCAAGTAATTGGTTGTGGTTTGGTGGCCACATTTCATGAATCAGTTTACAATTCGATTTAAACCCTACGACATTTAATAAGTATGAGTTGGGCCACATCTCATCGATCTGCTGTAATTAAGAATGATTCAAACCTGCTGATTCTGGACGTGGCTTTGATGGCAGCAAACTGAACTGATAGGGATCTTTTACTGTAGTTTTGGCTACTGGTTTGCCCTTAAGGTCTGGTGTTTGCACTTCAAAAAAGTAAGTGGTTATATTTACATTTACATACTGTAGATATATTTCTCCAGAGAAACTTAAATTTTTTATCTCATAATACATTGGAGCAGTTGAGGATTAAGGGCCTTGTTCAAGGTCCCAACAGTGGTAACTTGGAGGTGGTGTGGACCTGTAGTCTAGTAGTCCAATGCCTTAATCACTGAGCTACCCCTGCCCTTAGGGATAGCTCTGTTGCCTCATGCCTCCAGGGTTGGGGATGAAATCTCAACCCCAGTCAGTGTGTGTGTAGTTTGCATGTTCTTGATCAGTGCATTATAGCTGTTTCCATCCATCCATCCATCTAGGAACCTCTGTAGTCCAACTAGAGAATGTAGAGGCCCCTGGTGATCAGTGTATTTATTACTGTTTTGTACAACCGTGGTAGGACTTCCCATTAAGATTCACACACATTCACACACTACGGGCAATTTGGGAACGCCTATTAGCCTAATCTGCATGTCTTTGGACTGTGGGAGGAAACTAGAGTACCCGAAGGAAACTCACCAAGCACGGGGAGAACATGCAAACTCCAAGCACACCAGCTCGATGTGGGAATCGAACTCAGGACCTGGAGGTGGGGAGAGTGTTTAGATAGTGCTAAACACTAAGCCACCGTGCTACTATATAGCTGTTTCCAAATTACCTGTATTGTGTGTGTGTGTGTGTGTGATGGGTTGGTCCACTCAGTTTAAAGTTCTCTTAAAAAGGCATAGAATAAGTGAATGACTGAATGAAGGTTTGCTTTTTAAGTAAGCATTTCTTTCTTGCTTTGACGCAGGTTTACATAATCAAACCAACAATGTCCAATCTGTTTTAAAATAAAAAAATTGATGAAATCAAATCTTGCCTGTGAGTCATTTTTAATAGCGACTGTGTGGTCAGTAATGGCATTTTGAGGAACTTGCCATGTTTTGTCATTGTTATTGCTGTATAGTTGTTTGATCTCTTGCAGTTTTCAGCTTTATCTCTGTCTTGAGAATCTTTCTCACCATTATATATATATATATATATAATCATATATATATAATTTTTTTTCCATCACCATTATCATCATGATCTTCATTATCATCATCATCATCATTCTGTCTTTCTCTCACTCTCAGAGGGAATGTAACTTGTGTGTCTGCAGTGGATCAGCAGTGGCGTATGTGTGTAACAGCTGTCGCTGACTTCCCTCACCTGTTAAACTAATCACTTCTTCTGAGAGGTGTAGTCTGTCTGCTCTGTTCCTTACCCCTAAAAGCCAGACACACTGACCTTAAACTCACATCTCACTAGACAGTCTACAAGGAACAATATTTCCTTTCCTCATCTGTTCATTCGGCCGCACACAGGCTGGATGAACAGATGACCCTAAAGCCACCTTGTGTTTCAACCATCATTCATGGGTCTATTTGGGCAAAAACTTTAGATGATATGATGCTATGAAATCAGTAATGTGAAAAAGGATTATATGTCTGCCTTATAGCACATTCCTGCTGACATTTCCTTTTACTGTAAATCTGAGGAAACAAACACACAAAGCGGCAGGACAGAGATCTGTGTAGCTTGGAGGTACATATTACACCTACAGACACCTTCACACACATCAACTGTGAAAAGAGTCCCTGCTGTAGTCATTACTGCCTCGGATTTTACAGTAGATACACAAATGCGCATACGCCGGGATCTCAGGGATCTCTCCTTGCGCTTGGTGTCAGAGGTGGAGGGAAACTGAGCCGTGTGCTGGCCTAGTGAAAACAGTGCTTGGAGGAAGGAGAAGCTCAGTTGAGCAGAGAGCTGGAAACAAAGAAGTCGTCTCTGCACAAAGTTAGACAATGTGTCTTTCATTCTTCTCTTAGAGTCAAGGCCACTGCGCCAGACTCCTGCAGACACACACCAGCCTCCGTGGCCTGCACCCCAAGGACTTTTTTTTTTTCCATTGGTACAAACCACAGCAGCATTCTCCACTTTTTTTCCCCCTCTGTGCACCTGTATTTATGTGCGCTAGTCAGGACACTGATCTAGAGACAGGATATACAACATATGTGTAAAAAAAAAATCATTAAAAAATTGCAACTAAAATAAAGAACCTGGCTGTCTGTTGTCCTTGTGAGAATCTTAAAACTCAAGAAAGCAATAATGATGAAGGCAGAGACTGAAGTGCCAACAATTCACTCATCCACTGGACAGCCACCAAGACACACTGCACGGCCAAACAGGACACACTAGAGGGCACTGTTACAATCTTTCCCATACTCTCTCTCGCTCTCTCTCGCTCTCTCACCCTGACTGTCAAAGAGAAGAGAAAAGAGAAGTTTCCCTAAGATTATTTCTTAGCTCAGAGGTCAGTCTTTGCCGTTTGACAAGACAAATAAGCTAATTAATTTTCCATAGGATTACCGTGATATATTGAGTAGGTAAACCACAGTCCAAAACCCATTATTGTCTGAGTTATAAAGGCTGCACTGTGAGTTATTGAATGCCGCGTACAAGTAACCCGTAGACATCTGGCTCTGATTTGGCCCGGGCTCCTAACGGCCCCAAGTCTGCTCTGAAAGGAAAGGTCTGGACACTCACTACCGTTTTCCCTGCAGCTACAGCAGGCCAGTCCACACGCTGTCTCACACATGGAGCTGGGGTCAATGGGACAGCACTAACGAGTGATAAGCGTTCGGATCTTAACATACCTTCCCACAGAAGTCATAATTATGTAATAGGTGGAACTAATATGTGTTTTGCCAGTGAAGACATCTAAGAGGTTTGAGTAATGTGGTGATGTGGGACTGCTAGAGTTTAAACCATGCTGAGGTTTATCATTAGACATCTCCTGAGCTGCTGACATGCACTTACATTTTCTTTCTCTGAAAAAGAGATTCATTCTGAGCCCTTTCGGACACGCTCCTGCACAGAACCTGAGAAACTACACATTCGTACTACACTAATCTAAACTCGTGCTTTAATTCCCTCCACTTTCCACAACTGGATGTTTTTGTAAATGTGCTTCCTAAGGTTTTAATAATTGTGTAATGTGAGGTTAGATGAGGCAGGATACACATGTGAACCCTCAATGCATGCATTACTTAGAAAAATTTATGACTCGACAGAAGGGAAATGTGTCAGAGCGCAGGCATGCAGCAACAAACTAGGATATTTCATAATCATAAAAATTAATGTAGGCGAGCGTCATAACAATAAATATAAAGTAGAGACCGCTAAATGTCTAGAGAATAAACATAAGGCATAAAGAGAGTAATTAAGATCTTAACACATTATTGATGCACAAATTTTTGAGAACTAACCAATCAGTAAATAGAAGCACATGGCATGAAGCCATGAATAAAGAAACGAGAGCAGTGTTTATTTTGCTGAGAAAATGTGCTTCACACATGAAAGGACAAACTTGTGACAATACTAATGGCATTATTTATGGCTTCATACTGATTGTGCCTTAAATAGAGGTAGATCAAAAGAAAACATGTATTATGAAGAGGAAGTGATACATTTTCTGGAAACCTGCTTGACCACATGACATTTTACCACCGGGAAAAGAAACAGACCCCTGTGTACTCATTAGACTCACTGTGTACTCATACGCTCTTCGTCTATATCTCGCAAAAATGATTTGGAGGAACGTATACCGTCCTCTTAAACACATTACACATCACAACAACCATCTGGGAAAGGCTGGGAGTCCAGCTCATTTTAAATTAAACTGTGTTTTGTTTTTTTCCAGCTGCCTTCACATCGACTTCTTGCTATCCATCAAAAACACACTTCTTGCCTTTGGCTTCAGTAGGAACAATGAACCTATGGACGACACACATCAAGCTAAAAATAACTAGCTATCCATTAAAAGGTTCACCGGAGACTTTGTCTAAGGCTCAATCTGGGTTAGCTGTAAACTAATCTTGGCTGGCACCTCACATCCAGATCTGTACAATATAGTGCTACAAATTTATAAGGGTGCTGCACATCCATCTCAGCTTGGCATGCTGTCGGTGTGCGCACAGGTCTATCAGGTTAGCGCAAAATAAAATACTCTGCCCATAAACTAAACCCTGACAATAAACGAGCCACAAAGATTAATGTGACACAGCAGGTCTGCAACGGTAGGTCCAGTGGTCCAGTCAGATACATTTTAGTGATGTGTATAAAAAAGAAATTGCACACACTAACATATTGTTCGATCGCCTTTATGGCATGCCATGTGGTGGCCAATTCATGTATGAAAACAGTTCTTCATGCTCCCAGAACCACTCTTTCACAGTCAATCCTGGAACATTCTCATGCCACTAGAGAAGAAAAAAATCCGTTAATAGGATAATTCAGGTCATCAGCTGAATTTGTTTCATTGCCACATAACATTGCTGAGTCCTAGACCTGACCAAATGAAGCAACCACAGAGGGCACATGTGCTTCATGTGCTTCCCTTCTAACCCAGACAAGAGGTTACCTCTTACCATCACCTCATTTTTGAAATCAGACCACATGACCTTTTCCCGCCCTTTTTTCTTTATGCTCCCCAGCAAACTGAAGCCTTTTTTTTTTTTCATTAGTCTCTCTTAAAAGTGATTTTCTTATTGCCTTGAAGTTGTTTAGTCACAATGAATAAATAGTCATAAATGTCTGGGTAGTGCAAGTCCAACACACTTTTCACATCATTCATGGTGGTAAATAACACAGCACTGAGCACTGGTGGGTTCTGATATGCTGTGAAAGTTAAGTTCACCGTGTAAATGATAAATAGATTTTTTATGATGTGAAGTCTGAAGGTGTGATTTTGGCAAATAAGTAATGACGGTGATGTGCAGAAGCCATTTTTCACTGGTGGTACCAAGGTAAAGCTTGACCAACAATATGGTACTGTATCTGTTTAGACTCATTAAGTCACAGGTTGCAGGATCTTTGTGTGCTGGTTAACTGGGCAATTTATTTTAGCAGTATTAGGAAATACTGTATTATTACCTTTACCTAAAGTTAGCTGATACCTACTTACTGTACCATCAGGCTCTATAGCATACAGCTATCCATCCATCCATCCATCTAGGAACCTTTGTAGTCCAGCTAGGGACAGTGAAGGCCAGTGGTGATCATTGTAATTATTCCCATTTTTATGACTGTGGTAGGACCTCCAGGCAACATTCACACGTGCATTCACACACTACGGCTAATTTGAGAACGCCAATTTTCCTAATCTGCATGTCTTCGGACTGTGGGAGGAAACTGGAGTACTCAAGGAAAACCCACCAAGCAGGGGGGAAAACATGCAAACTCCATACACAAAAACCCCAGAGGCAGGTATCGAACCAGGACCCTGGAGGTGCAAAGACCTACATACATAGCCTACAGCAGTGGAACAGTAATGACTAATAATCACTCAGAAGAGGATGATCTCCTTTGAATGTGGTTCCTCTCAAGGTTTCCTCTTTATATTTGGGGACTTACTTTAAATCTAAATCTACACTATACAGGTATGTGACAATATTTTGTGAAGCCACTCTCTGTCCATCAGTAAAAATGCTATATACAGTACTATACAGTAAATACATTTTTTGAGCAATGGAAGACCAACATGGATTTGAAATTAGTATTCTGCTCTTAAACATTTTGAGAAATGCTTTACGATAGAGCGCGCTCTCTCTCAGCAACATGGCCTTTTGTTCAAATCAGTCTGTGTAACCTTTCTTAAAAAACTCAACCAAGCTCATCTGGTACCAACACCCGTGCCACAGTCAAATGTACTAAAAATTCTGATGTTCACTGTGAACGCTAACTGAAGCTCATGACCTGTATCAGCATGACTTTGTACTTTGCGTTACTATGGATAAAGATCCATCACTTGATCACTTTTGTCAATACATAGTTTATTATCTTGCAAAATAAAAAAAAAATTTTGCCAATTTTTACTGTAGTCAGTCTGGAGAAGCCAAAAATTCCAGTCCCTAAAAATAGCAACCACAGCAGAAAAATCACATGACCGAAATGGGAGTCACATGACTAAGAGCCAGTCCAGTGAAATGTGCGTCTTTTTTTAAAATTTTTTTTAAAGTCACTTTTTTTTATCTGCAGAGGAAACTAGTAGTGCAAGCAGGTCGTCTCACTTAACTGAACCACTGAGACCAGAACTGATACAGATGCAATTATTATGTACATTTTATTTAAAAACTGTACTATCTGCACTTTATTCAGTAGAGAAATCTCAATTAGCTGGGAGCAGAAGGCATTTCTTTTTTCTATCTTTGTGCTCTTTTGAGTCGGAGGACCTGGAGTGCGTGAGGGGTCAGCGACGTGAGAGGTCAGCGTTTTCCACAACCCTGCAGCCCGCTGTTTATTATCGCCTCTCTTATTTCTGTTACAGACAGGTCATAAAGTCTTACTCAGTCCCACACACACACACACACACACACACAAAGGTACTGAAAAACCAGGAGCAGAGAGAAAGAAAAAGAACAGATTGCAGTAGTAATGGGAGGAATAATAATATTCTCATTCCCATAACATACCTTGTAGCGCTCCCTTGATACTCTCGTCTGAATTTAACCTTTAGATTTCATTGTTCCCTTTTCTCTACTTATTCCTAATTATAACTGTCTTCTCTGCAGCTTACCAATTTTAAGCACAGAAACATTTTACTCTGTGCAAACTGCATGAACTGGTGTGACAACAAAACTAAATCTGAATCCTCCTCCTCTGAAAGCAGCAGTGGTAAGATCTGTAGCGGGCCGAATAGAAAATATCAACAGAGGGACGCAACTGGGCTGTGTCCATGTCTCTGCACTTCTCTGAGAAAAGCACAAGCTCGACAACCGTCTGTCCTTCAGCCCAACGGCAGCTGCTCCTGTTTATACGCAATAGCCTGTGTTTATATGCAACTGCACGGCAACTTAACAGCTTCACTTATGCAAACAAAGTCTTGCACATTGCGCAGCATGAAAGCATGGACAATTACACGGATGATTCCAGACCAAATTCATCACCGTGACATCGCTTCTGACTGCGCGATTGTTTACAATTTACCGTAAAACAATCGTCCTGATTTAACTGTAACAAACAAAATGGCAAGGCCATGTTAAATTTAGAGTCATCTGGTTTTGTTGGGTGAAAATGTGTTTGGGTTAAAGTGGGACTATTTGTACACTCGGCTGAAAGCTGATGCATTGGAAAATGACTAACACTCTAATACTGTATATCAGCATCGCATTAGGGGAAGGAAATAAGCAGATCCTACATCTATTTAAAGAAATGTAGATGTGGTAACTGATTCTCACTAAAAATGGTCTGTAAACACCCAAGATGATAATTTTATCATGGCTGCACGTAGTGAGTGTATACAGTGCAGAACGAATACAATGAACACACAATATCTAAACACTTGCACATCTCAAGAACACACCACTTAGATACTAGTCTGCAGCTGTGGGAAGAAAATGAGTCGTGGTTGTTGTACAGTATATGAAAAGTTTACAGATGTGTGTGTGTGTGTGTGTGTGTGTGTGTGTGCGCAAACTGATATAACTATAGTGTTTAGATATTGTGCGTTCAAAGTATTCATTCTGCACTGTGTACACTCACTACATGCAACCATGATAAAATGACCATCTTAGGTGTCTACAGGCTATTTTTAGTGACACCACATACACACACACACACACACACACACACAAACTGATTTAAGTGATTTCTTGATTCAACAGGTCTGGTAGTATTCAGACCTGGGGGTGGGGGTTTACTTTTTCCACATAGGGCCAGGCATTTTGCATATTGTATTTACTCAGGTTATCTTTGTGTAATATTAAAATTAGTTTGATGATCTCTGTCATTTAGGTGTGACAACGAGGCATTCAGGCCTTCAGCGTGGTTGACGTGGGTCTCGCGAAGGGCAGAACCACAGGAAAATGCTCTACACAGGCGCGGTTACCCAAACGTGTGGTTGATAGGCGCCACCACCGCTAAGGCAATCCACCGGATGCACCGCACCTGCAGCATGCCTATTTAAGGGCCCTGACACCGGCGCACTTTGTGATCATTAGGTACTGTAGCACCGGTAAAGGTATTAGGGCCAAGAACAAAGACAAGCAAGAAAGACAAGAGCAAAAGACCCAGCCTCAGTCTTTACAGGACGCCTGCGTAACACAGAAAGTAATAGTCTCAGGCAGTGCGATTGGCCTCGCTTTGAGTTAAATCACACACATCACATATAAATCCTTAGTAAGGGAAGAACACTTCGAGAAGAACAAAAAAGTTTTATTTTCAGTTTATAGCGCCCCATTCAGTGTCGAGGAGACGGCGGAGCTCTGTTTATTTAAATTTTTCTTTTAAGTTCAATAATTAATAATCCCACGCTATCTCCAAACGGAAGGGCATTCAGTGCGTGTCATAAGCACTCTTTCAAACTCCTATTTTACTGACCCCCTCAAAAGCCCTGAGTAATGGCTCTTAAAAATATTATCACATCTTGTGGCTCGGCTCTCTAATCCGCATCCACGTAACAAAAAGACCTTTGAAACAGAAGGAGTGACCAAAGTTTTAACTGGTAATATCAGCCAAAACATAATGGCCACCGGTTTAACATTGAGTAGGCCCCTCCTTGTGCCACCAAAACAGGGATGTACTGCTTGTTCTGACACCTTTCTATGGAGACCAGCATTAACTTTTTGAGCAGTTAGAGGTACAGTACTGTAGCTCTTACATTAAATCAGAGTACATGGTCAGGACCTACCAAAACTGGTCCAAGGTGTGCAATGAAGAAAGAAATGAAAAACAGGAAAGACCACTGAGTCAAAAGACGTGCCCGAGGTTTTTACTGGTCGTATTTATGTATATACAGTGAAACCTCGGATTGCGAATAACACGGTTTGCGAGTGTTCCGCAAGACGAGCAAAGATTTTTAATAAATTTTGACTCGAAAAACGAGCAAGTCTTGGTTTA
>JAOVVA010000041.1:17868810-17894655 GCA_028565275.1 Leiocassis micropogon | reverse complement strand
TCTCCCCTGCTGGGTCTTAGTGTGCGTCTCTTACTGGTATAATCAACATCCGTGCACGTGTGTACTGTTTACTATAATACTGTGACCACGTGTGTGTGTAAAACATATTTTATTTTGTGTTTGTAAGCGCTTGTGTACAGCAATAACATACGTGTGCGCGCGTGTAAAGCAAAAGAAAGTCTCATTAGAAGGTTAAAAATCCATTTTCTCCCTCAGCCTCTCTTATGTGTGCGCGCGTGTAATTTGACACCGTGCCGGGTCTCTCACACACACACTCTCTTTCTCTCTCGCCTTTAGTGTGTTTGTGTGTGTGTTTGTGTGTGTGAAGCAGAGAGAATCACTGCTCTGTTGCGATTCTTTTCAAAGGTAAAGTGCAGGTTCATTTGTTTGTTTGTTTTACTTTACAGCAGTGATTCCGTTACTATGTGCTCACACGAGTGTCATTATCGATGTTCCTTGCTAATTTTTCCGACAAAACAGTCTTTCTGTTAATGTGTGTTTATGTGAAAATCAAATAAGAAAGGAGAAAGATTTACTGTGTAAGAAAGTCTCATTAGAAGGTTAAAAATCCGTTTTCTCCCTCAGCCTTTCTTATGTGTGTGCCCACACGTAATTTGACACCGTGCCGGTTCACACACTCTCTCTCGGGACGGGAGGGGCTTCTCACACACACACACACACACACACACAGCGCCTGCACGCATAAACGGAAACACGTATCTGTCGGGATTTATTTTTACTTTTTTTAAAGGTAAAGTGCAGGTTAATTTGTTTTATTTTTACTTTACATTTTGTGTTAATTATTTTTCTGTATTTATTTTTTTTGGGCTGTGGAACAAATTTTGAGTTTCCATTATTTCTTATGGGAAAAATACATTTGATTTACGAGTGTTTTGGAATACGAGTCCGCTTCCGGAACGAATTATGCTCGTAATCCAAGGTTCCACTGTATACTACGTATAGTATACATATGGTGGTGGTACGGTGGCTTAGTGGTTAACACCAGGGTCCAGGTTTGATTCCTGCCTCTGGGTCTGTGTGCATGGAGTTTGGATATTCTTGCTGTACTCGGTGGGTTTCCTCCTGGTACACTCCCACAGTCCCACAGACATGCAGACTAAAGTGAATGGCGTTCCCAAATTGTCCATAATATGTCAATGCACATTTGAATGTTGACTGGAGGGCCTACCACGGTCGTGAAGATGGAAATAAATACGGTGGTCAATTTCGGCCTCCACGGGTTCTAGTTGTACCTCAGAGGTTTCTAGATGAATGGATGGAGAATATATGCAAGAAACCAGTTCTGAGATTTTATATATATATATATCAGCACTGGTTTCTTTTTAACTGAATATTTCTTATCTCAATCTTATCCTTCACTTGTCTCATGTCAGATATTTGCATACAGTTTCTCTGTAAGGCCATAGTCATTCTGACTGTATATATTAAAATCTATATGCCATTTCATTTCAGTTGATTAAACTAATATAATAATATCTATGTCAGGGAGTTTGCTTAATCATTTGTCATGGCCAGTTTGACTGTTCTACATAATTTGCTCTGCATTACTAATGGGAATTTCAGTTCTTTTCAGTGAGTCAGATCATTTGGCTCAGTTCACCAGCCAAACGTCTGTCATTTTCTTCAGTGTTTTATAACTAAGTTTGAAATAAATAATAAAATCTATATATCTTCATCCTGTATTCAGGGTCGCGGGGGTCCTGGAGCCCAACCCAGGAGACCCTTAGGGCATGAGTCGAGGTACACTCTGTACCATGGATGTTTGTTTGGAGGTCTGGAGAATTTGGCGGCCAGATCAACAACCTTGAACTCTTTGCTGGCTAAGCCTCATACACAGCAGGCTGTGATGCACTGGGGGGTCTGATACCTTTCTACCGTGGCTAGCATTGACTTTTGTCAGCAATGGAATTGGACCAGAGGGGCTATTGAACCATAGTTGAGTCTTGGGTGCCTATGATCCTGTCACCAGTTTAAAGGTATACAAAATACACACCCCAAAAGAAATCAGAAAGGATCAAATCCTTTTCAGCACCGTTTTTCTGATTCCTTCAGCATTTTGGTAGAATGAAGAAAGTAATAAAAACATGAAAAACCTTTGAATCAGAAGGAGTGACCAAAGTTTTGATTGGTAGTATCAGTTTCTTCGGGTACTCCGCTTTCCTCCCATAGTCCAAAGAAATGTAAATTAGTTTAACTGGCGTAAATTGCCCGTAGCGAGTAAGTGTGTGCCTGGACTGGTGATGGACTGGCACCCTGTCCAGTATTCAATTCAATTCAATTCAATTTTATTTGTATAGCGCTTTTAACAATTGGCATTGTCCCAAAGCAGCTTTACACAATCAAAATAATTATTTAAGTTTGTATGGAATGTGTAGTATCCAGTATTTACCCGCCTTCTGCCCTGAGTGTCCAAAAACCCTGTACAGGATAAGCGCCCCATACACACACACACACACACACACACACACACACACACACATAAATACTGTATTGTGTAGGACCACCCTGGTGCTGCCAAATGAGCTCTGACTCATGGGCCCATCAAGATGTTAGCAACAGATCCTTTAAGTTCAGCAAGTTGTGAGGTGGGGGCTCCATGGATTAGACTTTTGTTGTGCTTATGACGGCATCACAGCCATGCTGATATTTAGTTCTACACGACACCCCTTCACGTTATACTGTTTATATACACATTGTCTAATGAATAAATACAGCATGTCTCCCTGACAGTTCACATTACAAATAGCATTTAAAAAATCTTTTTAAGATTCCTTACACTCCTCATAACATTTCTCATCCCTTTGTTTCGTCATAGTACAGTTATAGTATTTGTATTTGGCCATTGGCCATTCTAGTAGTCATGAGATTCCAGCATTTAAAGGGCCTGAAATAAGAAACTGTTCCATTTACCACATGGAGGGCTGGTGTTGTCCAATCAGAAATGGTGCTGTCCAGGGTACTGAAAGTCTTCCCATAATGCCACAGCCATGTCACATATTAGTTTATTTTTAAAGTCCACATCATGGAGTGTTGTAAAAGAAGCACCAATGATTTACTGTTAATGCAGTTCTTAAATCCATTTCATTAATCAAGAGATTAATTAAGTTAAACTCTGAAATAAGCTGTTGATCACACGATTATGAGGAAGTATTTAATCTGACTGAACTAATACAGCTGCATGGAACTCGTTATATTTTCTCCATCCTAGTGCTGATGTGAGACACATTACACATTAGATGTTACAGGAGTGTTGTTCCCCTGCAATCCCCTAAACACTTTTACAGAGGGAAGCCGCTTCAAACTTCGAAACTTACAGCCAAATAAAACACTAAGGGAGCCCATAAAGCTCACCAAGCCCTGAGCTACAGTAACTGCAGACTTATTGCACCGTTCCGTCCACAAACACTTCTACTCCGTTCGCTCCTCTCTCTGTTCCACTCCGGCTGGCTGATGTAACAGCACAATGAGCTATTGCGTGCTGCTCACTACTGGGTTTTGTACTCTGTCTTTGGGAGGACAGGCAGAAGACAGGATGTCCCCCTGCCAAGAGTCTATTAACTAATCCCCTGTTTATAAAGTCTACTTCAGTATCTTACAAGACTGATCGGCTAGATAAAACACAGGGTTTTATTTCTAAGCAACTACTTAACAAAACACGGTGCAGCCAAGGCATCCACTACCCCGGGAACTCTTCCGGGCAAGAGTTCACTGGAGTGAATGCAAACACTTATTAATCTTTTACCGTGAATAATAATCACTCTTTCTAATTATTAGGCTCATTAGTCAAAAAGCACAAATAATAACACGTGCACATAGTTTACTTCTGATGAATACAAAGAGCTGCACAAATATAGCACTGAATCTGAATCTGTACTTCTATTTTTATCCACATGAAATCAACAGTCACATTTTGATATCTTTTTTTTTTTAAAGCGGTAAAGCAAGTGCGGCATAGTTGTCAGCACTGTGGCCTCGCACCTCCAGGGTTGAGGGTTCGATGCCCTCCTGGGGTCTGTGTGCATGAAGTTTGCATGTTCTCGCATTTCTTGATGGGATTCCTTCGGGTACTCCGGTTTTCTCCCACAGTCCAAAGACATACAGATAACGTTAACTGGCGTTTACAAGTTGCCCATAGTGAGTGTATGTGTGCCCTGTGAATCCCCCGCCATCTGCCCTAAGTCTCCCCTGTATACTGTATGACCCTGTATATGATAAATGCTGTTGAACATAAATGAAAAATGAATTAAGCAATTGTCCATGGTGGTCTTCTATGCTGTTATGCTATAAAGCTATGCTATATTCTTGTATTTGTATGATTTGGGCCTTTGGCAAATGCAATTCTAAAGTGCATCCTCATGTATTTTTAGAAAAGTGAAGACATTTGACTAGGTTTAAAACAACAACAAAAAAGTAGTCATTATAATAACACATTTTCACAGAACCATGGTTCATAGTTTTAACGTAGGTATTTTTTACACTGATGTCTTAAAACAATACCATGGTCATCCCAGACAAAACAACACCTACTACTACAAAATAAATGCAATTATAAAAAAGCTATTTGAATGACAAGGGGAAAAATAAAGCGAAGCTCTTCGTAGGTAGAGTGTGAAAGATGAAGGGAGAGGAATGAACTAAACAGCGGGTTGAAAAGTTAGAGCCGTAATGATTCTTAAGAGCAGTCAACATCACCCGCGCGTCTGAGGAACGGAGCCAAATTTCCATGATGCAGTGCTGCTTGGCTTTGAAGGTGTGGGCCAGGAAACTCACTCTCTTCAACTCTCTCTCTCTCTCTTCCCCTCCTCCCTTTCTATCTTTTCCCTTTTGAGTACCATTAAGGAGAGTGGGAGTTAAAGGCACAAGCTCTTTTCCATGTGATGAGCACAAATCCTGTTTTAACAGGATCCAGACCTGGGGAAACTGGTGAGTTCCAGCAGCTGACAGGCTCCATAAACGCTGCTGGCATACGGGGAGACAGCAGCAGGTTCTCATCAAACTCCAAACGCCCACTCCCTCAATTCACTCTCTCTTTCTCGTCCCTTCCACCTCGCTCGCTCGCTCGCTCACTCCTGCTCCACATGGGTCTGTGCTAACCAGATGTCAGTGCTACAGCCACCATGAGAGGAGACAAACACTTAGTGGTGAAGGAGAAAAGAGAGGAGGGATGTGACAGGCAGGTAGGAGGACAAGAAAGACGAGAGGTAAAGAGAAATATGGGAAAATAAATGAGTGAGCCAGGGACGTTCTGTGAACCTTTTCGGCGTTACGGTGTCAATGCTGCGATGAAATCCCAGAAGGGGTGTTTATAAGTGTTCGTACAACTCAATAAAAGAGAACAGATGTCCAAGAGCCAGAGTGTGGGGATCTGGAGTCCTGAGCGGATAGAGGTCCTGTGGCTACTGCTGCTACTGTGCTGGGAGTAAATGTTTCTGCGCACTGTCGCCTGGACTGTCTCAGCACTCAGGGCCTGGAGAGGGATTTAACAGACACTCGAGCTGAAGGCACAGGATGTGAAAGGGGAAGAGAAGAGAAAAAAAATGGGAGAGGAGAGGAAAGGAAAGAAAATGAGAGAGGGTGTAAAGAAAGCAGAGAGAATGAGATGAGATGGAGATGGAGGAAAATAGAGAAGACCTTTCTTAAGAGGAGAGAAGAGGAAAGGCGATATATGAGAGGAGAAGAAAGGAGAGGAGTGGAAAGGAAGGAATAATATGAAAAAAGAGGACAGGACAACAGAGGAAAGGACAACTAGAAGTACCAGTAGTTCAAATTCTTCCCTCCTCAGCAGTTCACCGAGGAAGGGGTGCAGACGAAACATGAGAGCGCGGACACAACCCCTCCCCCGCCACCGCTGCGTGACCTGCCTCATACAGAGTGACACTTCTGTTGGTTACATGTGCACAATGTATGTGTGTGTGTGTGTGTGTGTGTGTGTGTGTGTTTGGGAAAGAGGACAGAGAAAAAGATATGGTGTTACATGGCCTTCTTAGCTTACTCTGTAAGTGCTCTGTCTGCGTACTGGAGTTAGTAATGCACTGGGGAGGAGTTGGGTTCCTCTGAGATGGCGCAAGCCTTTCACTTCACTTTACAGACTCTTATCACACTCGCTGCTAAACTTTCTCATTCCATTACTGTCCCTGAGTCGCCGTCTTTGTTCGCCGGACCACATATATAAAGCAAGCAGTCAATGACTAGATGTGTAATACTGTACCCTTTCTAATGTCCATGAGAAGGAGAGTGTGTGCTGTGGGACACACGCTGTGGTCTAATGAGAGACAATGGGCCTTGACTCCACCACTATCCTCACCTCCTACCCTCCTAATTCACTACTGGTTTCCCATCACACATCAAAACCAATCCAATTCACCACAGTGAGTTATCTAACACTGCTATCACTCAAGGCACTTATTGCCATATTGCTGTGGCCCTCAGGACAAGAAAGAGAAGTGTTTAACGCCTCTCTGTCTGTTACTGAGACAAAGAAAAAGTTTAATGTCTTCCACTTTATGAAAGTGGATGGCTAATTACTGTACCAGACGCAGCCAGTGAAGTTTGAACAGTTATAGAGGTAGAGAGCAAAAATGACAGCAAGTCATGTCACAAAGTTGTGCTTAAACACAGAGTAAATCTTAAATGTAATTACGAATAAACGGCCTCTCAGCTGCGTTTCGCTGTTCGACTGATTCCACAGGAAAACTGCGATTAACTCGACAGGAAACAAAACTAGCTCATGACGTAAAAAAGATATGAGGACTGACAGAATGGCTGAAGGAGAGCTTCGTTCACTGCCAAAGATATCCAAAAGACAAGATGAAGCTTAAATTCCTCCATGCTTTATTATTACTCAGTCATTTCCATACACTATTTAATAAAACCTGATCAGTGTTAAGAGGCTAATTTGGAAGAAATATGGAATGGAATGCGGTGGGGGGGAAAAAAAGAAAGAAAAGAAAAACCTTGTTCTCTCTCCCAGACAGATGTGAGTTTTATCCTTATATAAAGGCACACCCACAAAGCAATCCTTTGACAGCCACACCAGGCAATACCCAACTCGATTTTCCTGGCAATTATGCAGTCTGCATCATCATACGTGTGTATACTGTGTGACACCGTCACGCCTGGCTGTGCTGGGTCAGACGATGCTCTCTAGTTGGCATGGGTAAAGACCGAGAGATACTGTAGATAGACGGACGCAGACCCAGAGAGAGTCCACTGACAGCCACTCAAATCACTGTCAGGTAAATATCTCTCAGAGACAGAAAGACAGCGAGGTTAGACACGGAAAGTAAAAGACATGCAGACGCATGTACTGTATGGAGAGAGAAGTAAAAGATGAAAGATTTCAAAGATGAATATATTTAACGTAGAAAAACAGAACACGGGTCTTCCACTCTAACTGCAAAATCCTTACTCGCTGCTTTCTTCTCAGTTCTCTCTCTAGTGCTAGTCATATGTGCTGTATGTTATCAATATGGAGCTTGTTTTCCCTTTGAACGTCAAATCTGGTTCATGTCAGGAATGATAAAAAAAAAAAAGACATTAAAACATACAGTTTTGCTAACGTGGTGAAAGTATGTCTGACAGCTCTCATGTTGCTGATGAGTGTTTGTCATGCTACTTTTGTAGAAATACTGTTTTCACTAGACACAGGTTGACAGTAAAAAGACACACACACACACAAAGACATAGACACACTTCCATCTACATAAACACTTGTATCATCCCTTAGACCGTTGGCTTGTTATGACATTAATGATAATTTGAAGTAAAGCAGATGGACATAATGTGTCATCCTTGTATTGATGCTGTCCATGTAAGGTTACAGTAGTCAGACTCTTTGCCTCTCCGAAGGTGCACTGGCACACACACGTAACACACGTAACACACTAAATCAAGCTACCCAATTTTTATTTTTTTGCTTTAGTGAAAATGTATACGTTTGCCCATACCGTTCTGGAGAGATCACTTTCCTGCTGAAAATGTGTGTGTGTGTGTGAGAGTGGGAGAACTGATGAAGGCTTACAAGCATGTGTAGTGAACAGCATGCGCTGCAGAGGAAACCGAGTCTACTAATAAAGCTCTATTATAGTGCAGAGCTGCATGTTATTACATGTGCAATTAGGACATGTGTGTAGTAAATCTCCTTTCGCCTTCACACCACTTCACACCACTTCACATAAAGGTTTACCCAAAGACAGCCCATTAAGAGGCTGTTAAAACCACCCCGGCACGCTCTGTTTTCCATGATAAATCAGGCCTGAACAGCTGTTTACCGCCTGAATTACTTCAGTCACAAACTCCTGCACAACCATTGAGATTTGGCTGTGAACTTTAAAGGACAGGTAAAGCGAGAGATTTCTCCACAAAACTGACCTGTGATGTTTCTGGCTGTGATGGACATGATCAGGGAAGGCACCCGACTGTCTCTATAATGTCTCACAGTAAATTGTGCATGTCTGAGGGAAAATAAATCCATGAGATCGAGGGAATTATCTGTAGACTCATGAGACAGGATTGTGTCAAGACAGATCTGGGGAAGGGTACAAGAGACTTTCTGAAACAGCGAAAGCACACAAGAGCATATCTTTCCAGATCTGGCTGCCCAGCCACACTCTTTTAATTTGTCATTGTGGAGTATTATGTGTACAATGATGAGTAAAAAAAAAACAAAGTAAAAAAAATAAATGTGGATGCCCTGGCTCTGCCTTACAACTTGAAGCACAGGGAGTATAAATTTATTTCATTATTTAAAAACAGCAGAATAAACAGGGCAATGGTGTCTCAAATAGTTAAGGCTCTGCGTTACTGATTGGAAGGTTGGCGGTTCGAGCCCCATCATCACCGAGCTGAGGAAAGGCACTTCATCCTATCTACTCCAGGGGCGCTGTTTGGTAGTATACTAGTATACTAGTTTGGTATGTAAAAAATAAATAAATAAATAATTGTGATGCTGTAAGGTACACATAGGTGAGTTCTAGTCTTAAATGTACTGTACATAGTTGCTTTGCAAAAAGAATATGGGAATACACGAAAACATTGCAGGCTTACTTTAAGCAACTAGAAACATAAAGCATATTAAAAGCTTAAGAACAGCGTTTCAAGTTACGCCTTCCATATGCATCAGGTTTGTGAAAAAGCTTATAAATACTACATCCACTGACCCTTTTGATGTAATTCACTCCGAAGCAGCTTGATTGGGTTAAGATAGGAAGACTAGGCAAGTAATTACATTACAGACAACACTGCCTCCTTCCTTTCCAAATATCACTTGCACCAACCAAAAAAGCCCAGCTGTCTATAAATCTCTGTTGAGCAATCTGGATACGTCTGAGGCCTGCATAAGAGCTACAGTATGTGGAATAACCGGTGCGGTGGTGTAGTGGTTAGCACTGTCGCCTTGCACCTCCGGGGTCTGTGTGCATGGAGTTTGCATGTTCTTCATGTGCTCGGTGGGTTTCCTCCGGGTACTCTGGTTTCCTCCCACAGTCCAAAGAAATGCAGATGAGGCTCATTGGCGTTCCCACATTGCCCGTAGTGTGTATGTGTGCATGTGTATTTATATCACAGGAACATTACCGTATAATCACTTTCAATATGCTTCAGGGTGTGTAAATGTTCCAACACTGGCCTTGAAGTAAAGTGGGTTAGTCCAAGAGAGACTGGTTCCTTTTCTGCTCGTTTACATTTGCTCCTCACAAGGGGAGAATAAAGGCAATGAGGGTCCGGTTCAGGTGGCATTATGTAATCTGTGGTCTAACAGTGTGCTGAAAGCTGGCTGAAGGTTTATCACAATCTCAGCACTGGCTTCTTCTCCGTGACTGAATATTACTCATTCTCTTGCCTCAATCTTATCTTACACTTGTCTCATGTCAGATATCTGTTGGCATGCAAGGCTGATCCAAGAGAAAAAGCAAGTACATAAGACTTCAGCTCAGACACACACACACACACGCACACACACACACACACACACACACACACACACACACACACACACACATTGAGTAGGAGTTAAAAAAAAAAAAAACATCCAGTAAGCATCAGTGCTACATGTGGAAATATCTTGATAAGAGAGGACTGAGGAGAACACGGCCAGAATGGTATGAGCTGAGCACTCAAATTACAGCTTTTTACAACTGTGGTGAGCAGAAAAGCATCGGAGAAACACTACCGTACATGTCAACCCTTGACGTGGATGTGCTACAACAGCAGACATCCGCACTGGTTTACACTGACGTACAGATCACTTGTACTTGACAATCGGAGATTGGAAAAGAGATCAACAGAATAAACAAATAGTTGCCTACATAGAAAGACCCATCCTGAGATTATCCTTTGCTAATGAGTAGACTGCTCAACCACAACTCGATTCTATAAAGGGAGCATAAGGAGGGAAAAAAAATAAATAAATCAAAGAAACACGGTTGACTGTCAAGGAGTTAACAGAAAAAAGTGACCTGTTACACAACTGCTCAGTCTTGCATTAAGGACTGAGTCAGATAATGTATACGGTTATGTAATTGTTCTCAGCGTTGACGAGACAAGATGCTGCTGTAAGAAATGCAGCGGATCTGCATGTAGAAAAAAGCAGGGAAAATGAGGCGCAGGGGAAATGATGATAAGGAGGAAGACAGATATAAAAGTGTGTGTGTGTGTGTCTGAGGCACAGTGCAATTAGAATTGCATGCTGATGAGACAAATTAGCAGAAGAAGTACATTATAGGATGCCCTTATAAGCAACACATAGAAAGTGAAAGGAAATGCAGATTCTTTCTCCCTCTCACTCTCACACACACACAGACACACACACATACACACACACACACACACACTCACTCACTCACAAACACTCTCTACAGTAAGTGTTAATGTTATCAACTATTATTACACAAGCTTTGCCGCTATGCTAAAAGCCTTTGCTTTGGCCTGGACCCATTCATTTAAACCCAGGGTAGAAACGATCTACCCTGTAGACAAAACCACACACAGCTTTTTTCTAAGCACCCGAATCGGTCTGTAACTCCATGAGAGTAAATGACTGTGATTTTGTGAATAGTGATCTCCCTTATTTTTCATTACCATTTTCGTGAACTTCACGCAAATGATACTGAAAGACAGATTTGGTTCATTCAGGTAGTCGAAAATTTCTCTCGAGAATTTCAAGAAAATATTCATGTTTAAGAATGATTTACAATATAGACATTCTTAAGGATTTAGTGGGAGCTAAATTTTTTGATGTGGTTAATCCTAAGGCTCAAATTCCAATAAACTGACAAAGTAGGTAATTCCTGTATTTAATTAAAACCACATCCACTTTTCTCTTGAGCACACACTCTGTAAAATAATGTACGGTAGCGAACAGCATGAAGCCCTTTTATGGCTATAATACAGAATGTCGAGAGATGCAATTAGCACGGAAGTCGATATCTTAATCTCAGGGAGAATATCAGCATGTAGACTGTAGGATGCACGCTTTACTTCCCCTTACTGGGGGAAAAAGGGAATGAAACATTGGTTGGGGGTGGATGGTGGGAAATTATGGTATCTCTTTTATTTCGCGTGCAAGGCAGGAAAATCTCTCCATATTTCTAGTTTTATTTTATTGGAAGGACTGTAAAAAATATATGTCCCTGTAGTGCTGACTGGTTCGTTTATTCTCTGATCTCCACACAGGCAATCCTTCCTCAGCCCCCAAAATAGCAGTAGAGTCATTCATCACCCTCGAACAGAGGGGCTCCATCGCCATCGCCATCTCCATCTTCATGACCCCCTGCAGACTATATTTGGAAAGGGGAGGAACACTGAAAAGGAAGTCCAGTAGTTGGTGCAGAAAAAACACAGGATGCATATATATATATATATATATATATATATATATATATATACACAATATTTGTGTGTATGCCATGAAAAGCAGGATCTGTCCCTTTAAAATGAAAGATGTTCAAAAAAAACTGATTACGGTGACGATGAAAAAAAAGTAAAATTCCGCTAATTTAAAAGATGTTTAAAAATATACACATCTATTTATCGCCATGTGATTCAGTGTCTGAATGTCAGTTTAACAATTATAACAAAACTATAGCTACTGGTGACAAACTAGATATTAAAATTGTCTTGACAGATAAAGCATCGGGCCTGCGTGGGAGGATAACACAGTATTCAAGTGCCTCTCGAAGTGTGTGTGTGTGTTTGTGTGTGCGTGTGTGTGTGTGTGTGTGTGTGTGTGCTTGTTCGTGCATGTGTATGCCCCTCTTTCAAGTCCTTTCTTTCCACATTCCATAACATAAACACAGATAACACATTCAGGTCAAAACACTTGTACATCAGAAAGTGCAAAAGTAATAAACAAATAAATGTCTGCAGACCCTACTGTACTGTACTGTACATCCAGTGGAAACGCAGAAGGTTAGAAATGAATAGGATTTATCTGTGATCGTAAACAGCCTATATTATCCCGGACTGAGAAATACTGCTACCAGAGAGGGTTTTAAATCTGACTAAACTATATTGAGGTACGACAGGGAAGATTTCAGACTGCTAAAAACTTATTAGTAGTGCTCTGGAGAACGAGTAAAATGATACAGCAGACTCCCACTGCATTACTGACGAGCATCAAGAGATCATGATTTCCAGTCCATGGCTGGGACTCGAAAGTGCGAAATAGGTTGTGCTCTCGACCTCTTGTCAGTCACAGCAACACTAAGCAGTCATGGGTCTGTGAACACAAGTGTACGGAAGAGGGTGGAAAGCGCTTTCTTTCAGGGGTGTTTGCCTGTCCTGTGATGCAGCATGTTCAATTGGAGGTCTTTACATGTCTCAGTCTCTTACACCTTAGCCACCCCACCCCCTTCTTCTGTCGGTGGCTGTCGCAAGTGACCAACAAATTGATGTTTATTTAGTTTTTTTATGGCGACCACCATAAAAGAGAAATGACTAAGTAAGTAATATTCATTTCTCTTTTAGCTTTTACTTGCAAACAATTTGCTCTTGGATGTCCTCGTTAAATGTTCTCTGTTATTTCCCTTTTCAAATCTTCAAGTATCAAACTGCCATGTAATTTTAACTGAAAATATTTTCTGCTGCCAGAATCTTTTCATTCTCACCAGAGTGACAAAAAATAATTATATCCAAAAGTAAAAAAAAAAGAAAAAAAAAGCCATTCAAAAACGTAAGTGATTTCTGAATAACAGATTTTTGATACTGTGCTCTGCATGTACTGTATATAATCTACAAGTTTTAATGAAGATAGATAGATAGATAGATAGATAGATAGATAGATAGATAGATAGATAGATAGATAGCTTTATTAATCCCAAAGGGAAATTGTATTTTTTTTATACATAAGACCTCAAAGGGTTAAGTTAAAAAAAATCCTCTATTGTTTATGGGACCCTTTCTGTGCTAAAAGTGGTGCAGTATGTAAGAAAAATTCTCCTTTCTTAGAGAAATGCTGACATGAAAATATGTACTGTATACAGTAGATTCAAGACCATGGTTTGAAAGAGAGAGAGAGAGAGAGAGAGAGAGAGAGAGAAAGAGATGATAACCACTTGTCACACCAGTTTAAAAGTAAATAAAATTCAGGGGGGGGGGGGGCTTTTCATTATAACCAACAATCTCATTGCTCCACAAAGCAAACACAGATGAGAATCATTGGCAAACATGCTCTTGTTTTTCTGACCTGATCTGGTTTCTAAGTGTTAGGGCCATCTGTAGGAGGATTGTGGGAGATTTTTTAGATGTGACCATATGCAGGATTCTCAGGATGGTAGGCATATAGCTGTGGAATGGAGGTTTGATGGCAGGTTCTTGATCAAACACATTTTTTCGCTTCGTTTTCTTTGATGCTAAACACTCTCATAGATACGCACAATCTTATCCAGAGGGAAATCAGTGTTCTAGCTGATTAGGTCCTGATTTAGATCGATATTAACCATGTTGTGGCAATTACATTCACCCTGGGTCACCACAACAGTGTTTACACTGGTATCATAGTAAACTAGACTGCTAAGGGTGTGTGTCTGTTTAACATCATTACACCCTTCTACTATGCTGCTATAGCTCTTACTCACACAAACACTAACATTTTTGACACCGACACACAGCTCTGAGAGTTATAATAGTTACAAGCTTTGAGCTATCATGACGTTCAGCCCACAAGAGTAATTCTGCAATGGAAAATCAATAAATTATTAGAGATTATACGTCAGTGCTGATGGAAAGGTTATGTTTGCTACACTTGCTCAGGTTTAGTTCACAGTGCCCCACTGGGGGAGCTGTGCACCATGGCAACTCACACACCAAATCAGAGAAACACTAAGCATTCATGGGATCTTGGGACCTCAAATGCTGTGCAAGAGAGATAAGGAGGGATGGCCGGCTGCTTTCAAACCTGTCGATCAAGACAACAAGGAGGATTTTTGCTTCGAGAGCATTTGAAATCATTTCATATCTGTATAATAGTTTGGGATGTTCCCAAATAATAAAGTAAAATCAGTCAAATCTGTTTTTAAGGATTTTCGTGCAGTGTCGTGGCAGGATAGAGAATTTTCTCATTATATCATGACAAGAGAGGTGACTCAAAAACAATTAAATATAAAAGAAGCAATAAAAGGGGGAGAAATAAATCCAGAATAACAAGGGACATCAGAAAGTTTTAGCGGTCTCAGTGTGAAACTGCCACACCCACTCTGTCTCACCATGTCCTCATAGCAACAGGTGCTTCTAATATTTGGGCTCCATTTGTGATGAGCTAAATCCAGCCTTTTCCTACGGGGAGGGGAGAGAGGTTGGTTTTTATTTGCACTATAATATGCGTACATGAAACGGAGAGCGAGTAAACATATACCTCTTCAACCCACAGCCTCCACAACCCCGATGCTCATCAATGCTAAAATTAAACTGACCTCTAAATTCAAGGCTAACACATTTATGATATAATCTACTATTTGATGATATTTTTAACACCGTAATAGGCAGTTACGACAAAATAAAGAAATGTACATTTAATGATTTACTGTATTTCCATTGGTGGTTTACAGAGTTCAGTAAAATTTCCAGCCTCAAAATTTCCGACGACGACTCAAACCACACAAAATACTGTACCTAAACCTAGGCTTAGAAATGAGGGCATCAAAATGTCAAAGTGACATTTTTCCTATATTTCTCAGCATTTCAACAAGAACTTCACATGTTATACTGATGGATGAACTTTATCCACTCCTCCTTCCCCTCTCTCTATCCTTGCAATATATTTTAGGATTGAATTAATTCTGTACATCATAGACAGACTGATGACTGCAATAACATTTTGTCTGTTTGTAGAAATTCTATTCAATTTCAAATATTTGCCAACAAGTAGCTTTAAAGTAGGACAATCTGGCAACCATGTCACTAACTGTCCTGTCCTGCTGCTTCAATTGGGTGTCCCATTTTTAACAACTAACTCTATGTAAGCTTAGAGGGCAGTGAGCGAGCTGAACCATGAATGTGCAACATCTAAGCCAAGTAAATCTATTTAATTATATCTGTCAAATGGTAACATTACTATCATTCACTCAAAAGGGGTCATTAGTATTTCATCGTCTCACTCATCGTCTACAACACTTTATCCCAGGACACTTAGGCCACAAGGCCAATCCATCGCAGATTAGTATTTCAAATGAAATCAGTATCCTCTAGATACTCTGGTTTCCTCCCACACTCTAAAGACATGCAGCGTAGGCTAATTGGCCTTTCTAAATTGCTCGTAGTGTGTAACTGAAAGTGTGTATTCGTGCTTGTGCCGAATGGCACCGTGTCCAAAGTGTACCTCGCCTAGTGTCCTGTGTTCCCTGGGATAGGCTCCGGGCCGCCCATGATCCTGTATAGGATAAGTGGTATACAGAATGAATGAGTGAGTAAATACTTAACTTACTTACTTAACCTAATGTATAGGGCCCTGTGTGGCCCTCAAATCCATTCAGAGAAGCAAAACACACCAGGAGCCTGACCTAAAGAGATTAAAACTGTGGTCTCAGTGACACTGATTCCCTCCGAGTTTCCAGATTCAGGCTTATCAGCAGGCATCTGCTAAGCCAATTATCTATGATGGCAGTGGCTTGCTTTCAAATGCTGTCCTGCAGAGCAACACTGGCAATGCCAGCTATAACAAGCTCAGGAGTCTGTTCCATCAGCAACATGCATGGGCCATCATTTTATTGCTCTCTGGAGACATGGCCTGGAAATGCCCTACTTCTGGCGATTTTTAATTCATGCCCAGGTGTATAAATAACCAGCTGGTGAAACGGGGGCTTTCCACTTCAAGAGGCGAGGGGAAAAAAACTGCTGAGGGGCGCATCTTTTTCTGTGTAGGACAACTAGTTCTATATTCCCATCCTCACTATTTCTGTATTTTCCCTGTTGCCCCATAACCTCAAATCTTCTTACTACAGCATGGTGAGTATTAGTGAGATGTCCGTTGAGGAGACCTGGTACACAGTTACCCATTCAAATCTAATTTATCCCAAAGGTGTCCGGTGGGATTGAGGTCAGGGCTCTGTAACGGCCACTCAAGTTCTTGAACACCATGTCTTTATGGACCTTAGAGCACACAAATAAATGCTAGACAATTCACCATCACACTCATACTGGGACTTTCCGCAGACAGTGACCACAGTTGGAAATCAGTATCACACAGTTATATAGAATGTCTTTGTATGCTATAGCATTAAAGTCTTCCTAACATGTTCTCCCTAACATATCTGTCAAACCCAAACATGTTCTACCATGACAATGCCCAAGTGTACAAAGCGAGGTACAGTGGAACCTTGGATTGCAAGTAACGTGTTTGCGAGTGTTCCCCAACACGAGCAAAGTTTTTAAATAAATTTTGACTTGGAAAACGAATTACGCATGTACTGTTTCTTATAACACATGTGTGTGAGCGTGTAAAGCTAAAGAAAGTCTCATTAGAAAGATCCATTTTCTCTGTCTCTCTCTATATCAGCCTGCAGTTTGTGTCTGTGTGCACACGTGTCATTGAACACCCTGCCCCTTCACACACACCTCTCCTTTCACCTTCACACACACACACACACACACACACACAAAACCAACCTCCTCCTCTCGCCTTCACACACACACACACACACACACACTCTCTCTGCTCTACACAGAAACACTGCTCTGTCACGATTCTTTTCAAAAGTATCCAAGTTTCCACTGCATCTGAATACCTGATTTGCAAATATTGGTGTAGGAGAACTTGAGAGGCCTGCACAGAGCCCTGACCTCAACTCTACTGATCACCTTAGTGAGAAACTGAAATACCAACTGCATCCAAGGCCTTCTTCCTCAACACCAGTGCCCAGCTTTACTAATGCTCTCTTGGATGAAAGAGCACAAATCCTCACAGCCATGTTCCAAAATCTAGTGGAAAGTCAAAAACAGTTGAGTTTTCTACACGAGCAAAAGAAAGCCTAATGCATATGGTCTTGAATGAGCATATACAGGTGTGATGAGCAGCTGTCAACATACTGTTGGCCATGCAAAATATTTTGAAAGCTGTAGATATCATGTTTTCTAAGAGACATTTAAATCACTCATTAACCTTAATGATAAATGAAGACTATGCAGAAGGGTTCATTTAGAGTTAACAACCTCAAAAATCAAGTTACAGCACCTCAGGAGCCGCTTTAAAGGATTTAGAGAGCATCAGTAGCAGACATCTCAATAGCAACTCTTCAAAGGAGACTTTGATGCCGTCAGCATTGTTTTACAATGTAGAAAGAAATAAAAATCAGGGAAGATCATGGAAGTAGAAGGTTTTTCACCCACACTCATTTCATCAAAGCATTCATTTGCAATTATTACAACAGTTACATTTGCATTTTGACTGACATAGCAGGAAATCATCATTCAAACAGTGAAACACTCAAGATGAGTTCATTATTAAAAAAAAAAAAAAAAAAAAAAAAAACCTTGTGAATTAAATCAGAAATGTTTAGAACCATTTGATCCTTGTTCTAAATTATTCATGGTATGTGTATGGACTGAATTAAAGTAATAGTATCCATAAGTGTGATTAAGTTTAAAACAAGCAATTTGCACATCTGTAATTTGTTCCACATCATTGTTAGTAATAAAAAACTCTCATATCATTTAACACGACACTTCATTGGAGCTAAAGTAAGCTTAAACCATACTGTAGCTGTCTTTGAGCGGTGACGACAGCCAAAGAAAGCAAGTGGAAAAAAGGCTCAAAGCTGGAACTTCTGAGAGTTTTTTAAAGTGTGCAGAGTGTGCTGATATATTTTCCATCCATTAGCTGAGTGTGGGGCCTGACACACACACACACACACACACACACACACACACACAGTCTGAAACATATGAATGTACACTGACTTATATAGACATCCACAACATACAAACACCACTTGCTTTCCAGTTCTAAAGGCATTTCTGTATAATCAGAATCATGTGATCTCATTAGATCTCTTGTACCAAGGATCACAATATTGTTCACAATATTGATTCTGGTCATCCTGTAATAACTCAGGACTGAAAGACATTATTTCAGTGTAATAATTTTAGTTCAATTAATTTGCAGACCTACACTATGCATGTCGCTATAAACAAAACACATAATTTTACTTACCTGCGTGTTAAGGAAGTGATGAGAACCAGGAGCAGGAGGAGAGAAGATGGAAAAGAAGAAGAAAAAAAACCCCACAATTTAGAACTGGTCACTTGGTTGACAGTGACATCATCCAAAAATGCCACAACAGTCTTTTGTCACATGTACAGCACAGGGAATATTGTTTGCTCAAATATCCCAGTTGAAGGGTCAGAGCACAGAGTCAGTCAGGACACAGCACCCCAGAGTAGACAAGGTGAAGGTGGTGCTGGGTCATGAGGCTGGGTCACCCCCAACCCTCCAATCAGGAACCCAGACCCTTCACCATTAAAGCCACCACTGCCCCAATACATTAGAGACATGAATAAAACTTGCTTGGCTGACCGTGACCTCACAAACTGATGTTACCTTCTTTTTTTAATTAACCAAAACGTCTTTGTCTCTAGAGTTCTCCCTATTTACAGTACATACTTTGTTTGCATTACAAGTCACACCACACTTCACCTCTAAACACAAAGTTCAGGACAAACTCTATGCCTAATGTCTTATAAATCTCGAAAGTATGCAAAAGACTCTACAAATCAATGAAACAATATTAAGCCCAACACATCAAACACTCTCTATCTGATAGGAGGGAAATGTAGAGTAAATTCCATAAACAGAATTGATGTTTTTTGATTTACCTGTTTATTCATTCTTTACAGTACGTAATCATAATGTTTCATTTCATTCTTGTCCATTCATTCCTATTTTATATTTTGTGCCCACTCTTTTCTGGGTCAGCTGTATTCTTTATTACTGTATACTGTATATTTATTTTCCCGTAGCTAACAAGCATTAGTCACTGACGCATCAGTCACAAACGCCGAAATGACTGTATTTTAGATTTGTTGTTGAACGCTGCATGATATTTAGTTTAATTTAACTATTTGGCTTTCGCTTTTTCAACCGTTTATAAATGATAACTTGATCCAGTGTGCATTTTGTCCTTCATGCTGAACTCTGAGACTTAATTGCGCACAGAACAGAATGTAGGCTTATTGTCTAAAGCACAGACTTTTCAGACATATTGAGGTCTGGCTTGAAGTGATTGCACCGAGTGAGCTGGGGGAAGCGAGGCAGCAGTCAGATGTTGAGCTACTATGTATACACAGGACTGAGAGGGCTCAGGTTTGTTTGACTGTATGAAGGCTCCAGGCTGTTGCTGTGCTGAGAGACACACGAACTACGTAATGGAATCTCTGCAGTCTCATGTCTGACTAGCACAGAGCTGTCCCATCCATCCTCATACAAGCGTCTGGACGTCTGGACACAATCACAATCGTACAAGTCTTTACCTTCTCACACTGACAAGGGAGTTAAGACGACAACACACAATCCACGGCAGACTATGAACATACAGTATGAGGGGTGTTCAAGTGAAATCAGGACTTGCCATGAAATTTCTTCTGAGTGAAGGTGTAAAGAGTGATTGATTTCAAACACAGTATGGTGATGAGACTCTTAATCGCAGAAAAACATTTAGATTGTGCAAACACTTTAAAGAAGGCTGTACGATCCCGGCAGAGGTGGCTCAGACCCCACTGCAGTCGTTCCCATGAACATTCACTGAGTGAAGACCTGATGCTTGAAAATCTATGGATAACTTGTCACCAACTTTCAAAAGAGACACATCTGTCTATGGAAACTACTGTATATACACAATCATTCACTAACACCACCAGGAACTTGACTGGGAGGTATTGCCACATCTCCAGTACAGTCCTGACCTCACTTCAAGCCATTGGCACAAGTTTGGAGTTCCTGGGAGGCCAGCATTTCAGACACAAAGCATGCAGTCTGATCATGAGAAATCTTTCGAAATCTTTCTACCGTGACGGTATCCAAGCGCTAGTGAAACGCTGGGATAAGTGCATTATTGTAGCAGGGGATTATTTAGAGAAATAAACCTAGTTTTTACTCTCATAACTGTCTTCTGTTATTCTGACAATCCAAAGTCCTGCCTTGACTTGAAAGTACTTGTATGTGTGCGCACATGGACAGTGAAGAGGTTCTCATCATGTTCTTTTGGCAATAGCGGATCAGACAAAACAGAAGATAACAGGCTTCGCGAATGTCTCTGCTGACAGTCCCTGCAAGAAACACATTTCTAGGAAAGATTCAGGACTTCACACATAATAAAGTAACCCTTCCTGAGCATCCTTTTATTTTACATCATATTGCATAAAAAGAGAGCGAGAGAGAGAGAGAGTTCCTAGGGCATTGAGGATCAGGATAACATGACAGTGAAAAAGATATTGAGCAGCAAAAGTGCTGCTGCTGCGTACTTCACTACAACGAGGGATGACGTGAAGAGGCGCGTTCATCAACTGCAGGAAGACAATCAAGACATGTGGGCATGTGTGTGCAAAAAATAATCAATAAAAAAAGAGACAGAGTGTGCTGAAGAATGCACATCCAAGACATAAATGAAAGTCACTGACAGGGCGACTTTAATGAACTTGCGTCTCGCGCCAGGTCGAAACAGGCCAGTTCAATATGGAGTGTATATACAGTAGTCATAGACAGATCTCACAGGCCTGCCCGTGGATCCTGCTGGCACATAATATGCTGAAACACAACTATTCACAATAATTCATCAATCAAGCATTTCTGGAACAATCATTCTCTCAGTTTCCATAAACTTCTCTGGCAAATTTGATTCGCTTATGGATATTATATTAATGAATAAAGTATGTGAACTGCTCCACCCATTAGCTCAGCTCTGGTGCTTCTCCTCTACTGAGATGCATTTATAATTAAACAACAGCAGTCTATCAGTATACCCCAAGAGCTACACAACAAGAAAACAGAGCTAGTCTGAACGACAGCGTTATGCAAGTAAAAAAAAGAGCTTTAAAATACAATGTAAAATAGTTTATATATGATAATGTACATCTAAAATGCATATGCATAAGGAAAGAAGAAGTTGATTAAAATATTTTAGCAGTTGCTTCTCCATGGCTTTGTGGTACAGTATAGTGTCTTCCATCCGTCAGAGTCCAGGGTCAAATCCAGCCCGTTCCCATAGCCCTTAAAACCCAGAGCATTTTAGGCTCTTTTTTTTTTTTGGGGGGCATTACTGTGTTACATTTTTGTGACATCATTCCCGTATTCAAGTAATGATAACTTTAGTTCTACCTGAAAATCTCATTGCTTTATTGTTCCCTGCCCAAAGCTGTATCCTGCTTAAGATGACAATTCCAGCAATGTGTTGGATTAAATGTTTAAGGTTCTGGGTTACTGATAAGAAGGTTGGAGGTTCAAGCACCCCAGCACCCTGACGTGTGCTCTGACCCCAGCTTCCTAACAAGCTGGCATATGCCAAGAAAATAATTTCCCTCTGGTGTAAGGTTGATGTGACAAATAAAATTCTCTCAATTACTGCATTGAGTTATAGAGCACTTTCACACTCATTAGACTGTTTAGACCAATAAACTGATATTTGTGCTATTGTGTTTGGCATGCTTTCACACTACACACAATTAAAACAAACGAAAATGCAAATATAGTCTTTTTATGGGGAAAAGGTAAAAATAACAAATAAACTTGTTAATGCTTTTATTCTTTGCCCACATAAACAGCAATAGAGCAGGAAAACAAAGCTCTGGCAAATCTGAGGCACTGTTAAATAAATGATTAAATGTTAATAGAAATAACAAACAATTATTTAAAAAAAGTTTCTTTTTTTTCTTCTTTTCGTTCTCTGATCTGTGCACAAGTGTAATTACCGTGTTCACACCTGCACAAACAAACCACACTGACGGTTGTTCACGCACCATGGTTGAATTCAAACCGCAACATGCTGCATATGCAAAAGCACGCATGAATTTATAGACTACTAGTTCACCCATTCCCAGGCGACAATACCATAATTATGGATTTTTAATTGTGAAAGAGATTCCAGAACTCACAGGAGCTAAGCAGAGTCATGCAAAACATGAAGAGAGCTGGTTATCAGTGCTCATCATAATCACAGGATTTTTTTTTTTCTGTGATAATCACAGCGAGTTGCCGCAACATAAAAAAAATGAAATCAGACAATAAAGTTAGTGACTCACATCTAATGAATAAATTATTTACACACTCATTAGTCTACAGTCCATAACCTTATCTTGATGTACTGAACTCAAATTGAGTATTTTCATGAACCTTTAATGGACCTTCACTGTGTTTTCACTGTGACGAGTAGTTTAGACTTTTTTTTTTAGCTGGGTGTAATGGAAATTGTCTGTTGTGTATCAAGTAGGTGGTGTGAGTGTGTAGGTGGTGTAACGTACTGTAACAGCAGTCACAACTGGAGTAAAGTCATATTCACTCTCTGAAGAAGGTCTACTGTATGACAGTGGTTAGCACTGTGGCCTTGCACCTACAGAGTCGAGGGTTCGATTGCTGCCTCGGGTCTGTGTGCATGTTCTCCCTGTGCCTGGTGGGTTTCCTCCAGGTGGTCCGGTTTTCTCCCTCAGTCCAAAAACATGCAGATTAGGCCAACTGGCATTCCCAAATAGTGTGTGTCTGTGTACGTGTGTGCCCTAAAATGGACTGGCCCCTGTCCAGGTTTACCCTGCCTCATGACCCAAGTCTCCTGGTATAGGCTCCAGGCCCCTTATAAAATCTCAACACTTATAGAAATTGCCTTACAAATCATATCAGACCATTCCTGTTCCCACTTGCTAGTGCGCACACTCGCGCTGATTTCTCCACTCCTGCTTAATGTTCAAAATTGCCATCCCTTCTTCCTTTTTGTCTTCAACTGGTGAGCATTCATATTTTAAGCGAATAGTCTTGATATTCCTGAAGAGTGTTGTTTGCCATGTCTGCTGATGATGTCACTAACATGACTGGTTTTGAACCACAGTTGAATTGCACAGACAGGCAGAGTAGTGTTACACACACAGTGAACCACCCCAGTGTATTTATGAAAAATACAGGCACTTGTGGGATGGTGCTTGATCAATAAAAGTAGCGGGCATGTATGTTAAGAACATAGTCCGTAGTGTATCAAGTAACCATTACCATTGTTTTCATGCTCTGGTATATTTTCCTTTTTCCACCATACGTATTTGTGGGTCTCCTGCACTGGGTGACGGACGTCAGAATTTGGACTTAGTCACTGAATCACACTAAATGCCAGCTACTGATTCATTCCTGAATCATTTTTAGATGTGGAACTAACTGGCATCGAGAGCAGGAGATAAGCATCGATTTCAACATTTACGGCCCCCATGAGATGTGAGCCCACTCAACTCTGCACAGTGGTGCACTCAGATCGCGGGCAGTCGATCTGCTACGGGTCTGCGCTAACTAGTATGAACATTCACGTACTAGGCACTGTACTACGGTTTTGTTTTATTACAGTATTGTTTCAGTTTTATTTTTAGCAAACTTGCCCAGACCAGGTGAAATGATGGAGCAGGCTGTGTTTGGCCTGGTGCCCTTGCATTAGGCACATGTGATCTATAACATGGTACTAACAGGTTAAGCACCAGATGTCACTGATGTCTACTAACATTCCAGGGCCAAGACACGGTGTGATTTTTCTCAACGTAGGCTTACACATCTCCCTGGTACAAGGACAATAAGCCAGCTAACTGCTGGCTTTAATGCAAGATAATGTGATTATGATGAATGACATTTCTGACTCAGTGCACAAGGTGCCAGAGAGGAGCCCATTTTTTATCCAACAATTATGCAGCCTGTCTGCAATGGCTTTTACTGCTTATTTCAGGAGTGTCAAGCTCACATTCTGCCTGGGCCACATCAGCATTTTTGTAAGCACTTGAAGGGGCCACAAACTATGGCTATTAATTTTTAAAAACAGTATTATCTACGCTGTTAATCAACACGAATAGCCTGGCATCCGACATCAAATAGAGCTACTAGATGTTTCTAGAAGCAGGAAGGGTTCAACTGTATACAGCATTAGGTGACCTTTACTATACAACAAGTTGGTGGCTTAGTGGTGAGCATTACCGTCTTGCACCTTCAGGGTCCGGGTTCGATTCCCGCTTCTGGGTCTGTGTGCATGGAGTTTGCATGTTCTCCCAGTGCATGGTGGGTTTCCTCCGTGTTCTCCAGTTTCCTTCCACAGTCCAAAGACATGCAGGTTAGGCTAATCGGCATTCCCAAATTGCCCCGTAGTGTGTGAATGTTAGCCGGAGGTCCCAACTCCGAGTGTGTTACGCCGCCCCCAACAGTGTGTGAGCGAGCGTGTGGTTCAGATGAAACATGATAGTCTTTGGCCCTCCCGACTTAATGGTAGTAGTAGTAGCCTTAATGAGGAGCCCCCCAGTGACAGGGAGGAATTAGATCTGACTAAATTAGAGAGTCAATCGGGGAACCCACTCAAAAAAAATTTTTTTAAAAAGCCAAACGACCTATTAGGTGCATGTATACGTGTATGTAACTCCAGTAAGCAATGTTAACACAGTCACTAGTTTATTGTACGTAAGAACCATTGCACAAAATATCCTTATAAACAAAGCTGACATCAAATCAAGGAGGCTAGCACGCTAGTACTGTTGTACAAAAGCAATATCACACATGAGGTTGTGCTGTTGTACTGAATATCAGCACAGCTGTGATGCATCGGCGCTAGGGGTGCACACTTGTGCCTATGACTATGATATTGTTTAATTATACTAAATAAAGTTTTCACATTTTCGGTACAGAATTTAGCAGTTACACTTTTCCACATTGTCTTATACTTGCTAGTTTAACTATGTCAAGGACTAAAAGTACCATCAGTCTAAAAACCCAGTCTAAAAACCCAGAGACAATTAGTACAGTATAAAGAGGAAACACAAGGTTATTTATTTTTATCATCCCGCAGGTAAAAAGATAGACACCCGGGGGATATTCAATCCACTACACGGGTTCCAGGACAGAAAACAGCCCTGATGCTTGTCTTTCTTTCACTGTGCATTGACATGACAAAAATAACATATGTAAGCATTATGTTTTTAAATGCTGAGTAATCATACTGTAGGCTTTTTACTTTTGCTAGAATAAAAGGAGGCAGCAAGCAGTATTTCGTATGTATACACATATAGTAAAATGTATTCTATGATGGAAAAAAAGTTTATATATATTTAAACACGATTTATACACATTACTCTCTCTCACACACACACACACACACGCCTCTTTCGCCCCGCAGGTGGCGG
>JAOVVA010000041.1:17844796-17857358 GCA_028565275.1 Leiocassis micropogon | reverse complement strand
CTCCGTGTTCACAGGGAACACCCCAACGCTATTTATATAAGGACTTGAGAAACACACACACACACACACACACACACTTAATAACAAACACTATGTGATCTGAGTCTCCTGTCTCGAATCGGATTTGTGCGCGAGTTCGTATCTGTGTGCCTTGACAGGATGGACGAGTTGAGTTCGTGAAGCGCTGACAGATCCTCCTGTCTGTCGACAATGGTGCTGCAGTTCATCACGAATATCAAATTGCACACACAAAGCCACGTCTCTGCCAGTGACAACACATTGCTTATAGTCATAACACCAAAACCATGGCAACCAAACAGAGCGTGCTCCATCTTACTGTCATGTGGAAAAACATTTAGAAGCACATCCAAACCACCTGGATGAGGACTCACTGCGCTGTTCAGAAAATATCTTGAGAATTAGAAAAGTAATATGTTTACATGAAGAACTGCAGCTATAATGATATTTGACACCTTGTGCAAAAAAGGAAAAAGTCTAGAAACAAAGCTGTTCATCGCCGACTTGTCAATCAGGTCTTGTCCACACTTTAGCGCAGACACATTTTAGGATGTGGATGATTTTTCTCTCACTGTTTCTTCAAACACTTGGAAATAAATACATCTGACATTCGTCAGTTGTTTTTACAATTGGATAGGACAGTGTGAAATTTAAAACCAGCATTCTTGTTTTACCTTTTAAGGGGAAAAAAAAGTACAATCCCTGAGTTTAGCCTTATTACAGTACATTATTGCTATTTGTGGTGTTTTTTTTTTTTTTTTAATATTATTGTTATTAACGACATGCTCTTGGATCACATTATGTCTCACTTTGAATAAAAGCATCTGCATGCATGAATTATTGTAAATATAGTAAATATAATATGACTTGTCGCTCAAGAGAGCTGGGAAGCAAGTATGGGAGAGGGAGATAACTCCATATCGAATTACACACTGACCTGCGTTATTACTTAATTCTACAGAGCATAAACAGTGCCTTGAATCACTGCTGCTTTTTACAGGCTTAATTTGCACTGGAGGAATGCGACATACCCGTTGTGCCATACAAACCAGCTCTAAACAGGATTAAAATGTCAAGCACAAGATCAACAGCAGCAATGCAAAGCCTGAAGTCACTAACTCCACGTATTCCCCAGCTGTAGCCTCGTCTCTGAATCAGATCCCTCTGGACTTGAGCGCATTTTACGGGTCTGTTGTCTCCAGATCCTGATAAAAAAGAAAACACTGAAGCTCAAAGCTGAATGCAGGGCAAGGATGAATGCAGAGCTAGAGTATGTCTAGGTGAACAGAGAACTGAGCTTGTAGGGCTTTTAAAATGTAAAACAGATTCAACTTACTGTATTGTAAATTCCTAGAGAGACACACACCTGTGAACGCATTACAATAATTACATTTTGCATAGTTCAAGGTTTAAAAAAATAAAACGGTTACGCTGATGTCACTCCGTTGTGCGTATAATCCAATATAAACCATATGTGTTGTTTATGTTGCTTAGTAACAGTCAATATTACTAGACAGAGGGATTGTTATTTTGAAATATTATTAACAATAAATATACAAGTTGGTATCAAACATTTTCGAGACTTAAACGCTGAATTTTAAGAATTAGGTATTTAGTACAAGGTTTGCAATTCTATGAATTAATCACCAAATTTGCAAGAGGCATCACCCAGTGAAGGTTTTATTTATTTATGCTTTTTTATTAACTCTGATATGATATTTTGGAATTAAAATGTCTATCAAGGCACCAGTCCAGTCCCCTGGACAAAACATATTGAAAAGTCAACATTATTAATAAAAGACTTACAAGTCTTGTTCAAAAACAGTGCATACACAGTGCCCCTTCTTTTGATTTTAGAAGACTTATATAAGCAAGATTTATATAATAAAGTTATAATGCAAATTTACGTTGCATACTTTTATAGGTTCGAAGACCTGCTGCTGATTATGAAGTGTTTTCTATGATATTTCGTTTGGTAAGACCTTTTGAGAGACAGAATAACTAAGACTGAGATGTTCAAGAACAGGAGGCAAATTAGGAGAGAAGGAAAGGTGAAGGTGAAGTCAAAAGAAAAGAAAGAGGAAATAAGAGAAGTGAGCCATTTAAGTAATGAATGACGATGGAAATCAAGACAGACTTTTAGACCGTTAGACTTTCCAAAAGCAAAAACTTTCAAAACACAAATGCAAAATACCAGAGAAAAGCCTTATCACGTTCCTATTTAATAGTTATGTGATTGATTGGTCATTTAAAAGATAAGCTTTTAAAATAAATAAAAAGTTAATTACGTTACTTTTAGTTGTGAACTAAAAGACATATGAAAGAGCTAATTAAAAAAATTATTATAAACTTAAGGAACTTTGATTTTGATTTCAGAAATCCTAAAGAAATCTCATAAAAATAATTAATAAAATATAGGGCAAACAATAAATATATTCAGGGACTAATTCATGTCCAGCGTATACTTAATCATTGACAGTTAAAGAGTTTGTAGGAATAGTTAAAAGGTTTAAGCTAAAGATAAACTGATCACCATCTGACACATACTGTAGCTGCTCATAACTTCCCTTCTACTCAACATTGTGATTTCATTTATGGTGCAAGGTTCAGTTTTCATAGTGTACGTCCCTTTGCCCCATGCTGTCTTTTGGGTGAAGATTGTGGACGTTTCTAAGGTGCATTGGTGTCTTTTCTGTGTCTTCCGCATACTCTGTGTCTACACAGTCAATTATCGCGTTGACCGGCCCTGCTGAATGATGCGTAGAGCCAAGCCCACCTCAAGGGGAAAGCTCTAAATTGATAGGCTCTGTTGAGTGATGCGTATGGGCACGCCCACCTCAAGGAAAACGCGGTTGGACAGACATACAGGCATACAGACATACGCACAAACAATTTTGTTTTTCAGAGTCTGGTTTCTGGACCTCCGATGTATGAAACGTAAAGATATTATTAAAAGAGCGAGTTCTGACCAATGGACAGACAAAACCTTTCTTTTATTTTTATAGACACTGTAACCATAATCCTGTATATGTAAATGATATAATAATAATAATAATAATAATAATAATAATAATAATAATAATAATAAATAATTGAAACATAAAAAAGTATTATTATTTTTATTGCTTTTACCCCTTTTATTTATTTTTCATTTTTTAAAAAGTGAACATTTTAAGAATTTTTAGTATGTCTTATATCGTACTTATTAGGGGAGATTTACTTTTTGCCACATTCACTCCTTAAACATCTCACTGAGATCCCTATTAAACTGTCACAATAAAGAATTGTATTAGATTTTCTATGATGTCTGGCAGGCAGTACGATGTTTCTGCTTGTGAAGACTGAACAGAACCAGCTGCCCGGGTGTTTTGTCATTTAAACATATTAAGCATTACTACAGTCAAAGGCGCATAATGGAGAAGAGTGTAAAAGCACAATATGATAAACATGTATTACATCATTATGTTCATTTGTACATAAGTATGGAGACAGGGTGACAGGATGAACGTGTGTGTGTGGTTCAGTAATGTGTACATTTCCTGTCATCCTCTAAGAAATAAATAAATACTAGAGTAAAGTGATAAAGTATTTAAAGACAAGTATCAATCATTTGGACGGTAAACGGATCATGGAAACAACCTGGCAGCGTGAGCTTAGCCCTGATTAAACACTCTTTTATCCAGCCACTTAGTGCAGGCTGATCTGGTCCCTCTAGTCTTTCCAATCTGCGCTGCATCACTTTTAGCCTTTAACAACCCACAGCACAACTGGCCTTTAGGACACTACAGGACACTTATAGCCCTGCAAAATTCTTACTGAGCCTCACTGTCACTGTGTGCTATAGTGCCGTGGCAGGGGAAGGAACTGATTAAAAAGAAAAAAAAAAAAGAAAAAAAAAAAAGAAAGATGTGTCTGCATCCAGTGCATCATGTGCTCTTAGCTGAAAGTGTTCTAATCATTCCCAAGTTTGTGATTGCCAAGTGGTTCTCTGCTGCAGCCACACAAACCGATGCTACAGTACACTGAAAGCTGACAAAGCACCACACTCCCGTATGCAGGAACAACTGATGCAAAGAGATCAGGGAAAATGGCTTAAGAAGGCGGTATAGTACATTAACTGAGGTGGTACAGGGGGTAAACAAGAAGAGATCAGGAAAAAAAATAAAATAGAAAAGGATAAGGAGGCATAACTCCATCCTTACCTCTGTGGGCTACAGTAGCAAAGAGCCCAAAAGCAAGCCCCAGAATTTCTGTGACTAAACACAAGGCTTTCGGCAGTGGCATTAGCTTTCTACACGAGTTACTTAAATGTTGCCAGCTGTCTGTCTCATGTGGGTTTCTGTGTGTAAAAGGCTAAAATAATGCTCCCTCTGGGGAGGCTGGTTATGTAGTGCACTGCACAGGGATGGCGTGTGCCATTCTGCTGCGAAAGGAGAAAACACAACTATGCCACCCCCTCGCAATCTGCAGTGACTCAACCAAAAATACACAAAAGACAACAAACTAGCCCATTTATGGAATTTGGCAGAATGCATACATTTTATATTTTGCCCTAAATATCCCCTATAGATTTTAATAAAAAAAAAAAAAATGCAACTCTAATGTGATTGCACTTTCAGCACTAGTTCACTGTTGAGGATGGGTATTTCTGGTGCACAAATACATCTGGCCCCCTAGCGGTGACTCTGCCCCCCCCCCAAAATTCTTTTTTGACCGAATTGAGATCTTTAGAGTTTGGAGGGCGGGTCCTGGGCTCTTTGCCTGATGGGCACTGTGTGCAGTGGGCTGTGGTGGACTGGTTGTTCTGGTGCTTTTCAATTTTGTCCAGCATTGACTTTTTTTTTGAAAGATTTGTGCTGCATTTGGTTTTCAGTGGGATCGGACCAGACAGGCTGGCTTTGGTCTCCGCGAGAATGGGTGAGCCTTGTGTGCACATGATCATGTCATCAATATGCTAGTGTAATCACGTTATCTGTCAGTGGTCATAATGTTATGGCTGATGATATTAAAGCACTTTTAAAAGTTGACATAGACAGAAAGGCCAGCGAGTGAACAGTGAGAAAACATCCTAAGCTGACCTGAAACAAACACAATAACTGTCTACATGTTCAAAATTTCCAAACCCTTGAGGCCGTGATACAAATATGGTTTGGTCATGGTTTTTAATATTTGCTCTTTTTAAGAAGCAACAGATTTGGTTGCTACGGAAGCACCATGTGTGATGAAATGATGTGTAACCTTTTAAACCACCATTAACAGTGCTGGACAAATCATTAGCTCTGGCACATGGGTGAAGCAGAGTCTTGGTTATGGGATAATAGGTTTATTCATAAATGCTTGGTGAACATGTACTGTAGCTTCAATGATTAGAGGCAAAAAAAATAAAATAAATGTAATGTACAGTAAATACACTCCTGGGAGATGATAAAGTCCTGCACAGGAATTCATACACTTGTTCATTTCACTTGAATCTAACTGTATGTCATAATACTGAGACCAATAACACTTTTTGCCTGAGTGTGTGACTGTGCAGCATATCTGAAATGTTATGTGCCTCAGGAGCTAGATAATGAATTGTTCATTTGTTCACCCCCTGATTAAAACTGCACCGTTTTCCATCATGAGTGTACACCTTTCCACCTGGTGTGTGTTCAGTACTGTGCTTATCAGGAATTCTGACTTGTTATCAGCGAAGCTAAGAGATGCAGACAGAGTCTGTCAACTGAAAAAAAAATAAAATAAAATCAAACAAATAATATTTAGCTGGAATGGTAAGCCGTAGCCAACACTCACTTACAATATCTCACTTCTTACCTAGTTACCCACACAGCCCAATCATTACTACTGACACTCTCATGAGCAAATTCCTAATCATCCCTTCGTAAGCCATCCGATATATTTTTATTATTAAATGTGAGATCCTGTGTAAACGCGTCTATCTTGCAGTAATGAGAACAAATTTTTCATTCTGGCGTAGAGCATGCAGGGAGGGTGCCTCTGGGGTCGAAACAGACCTTGATTTAAGCTGCCGGGCCCAAAGCCACATCATCAGTGAGGAATCCACAGCTGAGCACGGCTCTGAGCAGGAAATCATCATTAGGTTATCATCGCTGTCTGCATTTCCCCTCCCTACAGCTCCTACGTCACCATCCCACACACCATCCCGCATGGGGCCCCATCACTACCTCACACTCGCTCATGCACTTTCTCAAACAACAGCGTGCGATTCCTCCACTGAACACGCTGCATATATTAGTGGTGTAACATTTTGCAAAAAAAAAAAAACACCTCAAGGCTTAGTAGCCCTGGTAACGTAAAAGGAATTCATGCTTCATACTGTTTACTATGTTTGCTATTAAAAGTAGGAGCTTAGCACCTTAGCACCTAGCTATTCTAGTCTGTTCCTCCACAAAGACATCCAATACACAAATAAAACAGATTTTAATTTAACATGCAGTTAAATGCAACTGCGATCCACATTTACTGTACATGTCTGTCATCACGCTTTGTACATAAAATCATATCGTCAGTATATTCATAGAAATAAAATAAATGAGCTGAAGGAGCGAAATTAGAAAGTAAAAGTCCCTGCAGCGGGATTAAGTGAAGGAGACATCTGGGTGGAAATGTTCAGCTGTGAAAGCCTGGGCTGTCACAAGCTAAATGTAGCAGAGAGCTATTCCACCAACGAACATTTCTATTAATGAGCAACCATTACAGCTGCTAAAAATAGCTTTGGCTTAAAGCCTAGACCCCCAACTCCCTTTCACACGTTCAATTATTTCATTAATTCCAACCTGGTCCTTATGTGATACAACGTTATTTACAGTATGTGCATATTATATCTCAGGCTAGTCTCGTCAGGGAACACACACTTGTTTCATATTACAGTACAGTATGTAGCATAAAGCTAATATATAACAAGATTATGTCTTGTTGTGATGGGTTTAGTCAAACGCAGTGTAAATATCTCTTAACAGTATAGACGTTCATTACCTGGACACAAGATCACACAAAGTTCAATGAGATGATTAACTTTGTACTGCTGCGGCTATACTGTAAACTGTCACTATGCTGCGCAAAAATATACCTTTTTTTATTTAAGATACCTGCTCTGTGTGCTGCTGTCATGGCCTTGATTAACTGCATGTTGGATGTGTTGTAAGTTGTAGTGGTCTGGTGTAAAGTAAGCGTAAGGTAAATAGGCATACTGTATAATAGTAATTAGAACTGCACGATTAATCAGGAAAGAAATGATGAGTCATGCATACACGTGATCTCATTTCTGGATGACAGCATTTCCCTGCATTCCAATCACGCTGCATTCACATGTTCGCTTATTTACCTGACAACAATCCCAGTTATATTGGTCACGTTCATTGGTCACACTCGCTTACACACTCACTTAGGTGTATAAAGCACCAAATATAAATACAGTTTTTCTTGAAAAGGCTCATAAAAATAACACTTTACTGTTAACACATTGGTGAGAAGAAAAGTGTTTCTTCTTGGAAAAAAATGGAATTGGAACAAGGTGATGTCAACAGCGGCCTTCGCCTTCTGCTCTGGTTCAGTCACATGATATACTGTACTCCCCAGGGAGCAATTTTTGGTTGTCAAAAAGTTGTGGTGACGTTCATTTGGCAACATTACGGACATTGGAATAATTTTATTAGGTTATTTCTGAAAGATAGGATTGCTTTGAACAACGTTGACTAGGATAGGATAACATCGAATGAATGGCCCCTAACACAATGCTGCTATAAAGATTAAAATTACATTAACACAAATCTGACAGCCTGAGCGAGATTCCAACTCAATTCAGTGTAGCGGGAACATTTCAGGTTTACCAACAAAAGGAGAGCAAACAAAAGGGTAAAAAAATTTACAAATGACTGAGCTCTGTTTTTATGAAACGTGATGCAGTTTGCGCAAAGACCATATTACAGTAGAGTCATCTGAGAGATTACAGTAGATGCACCACACAGTAATTTGTCTGAAAATATATTAATCTGAGAGGTAACATTACAAGATTAAACGATGCATGACCTGAGACATGTGTGCTGTGTGCGGAAAGCTGCTGTGTCCGTCCCAACCTGCGATAAAAATTCTAAACCTTGTTCGAATTTTAAGGGACCATGGGTGTGGTAAGAAACTGTGCGAATGGATTTGAAGCAGAAAAAAAGGTTACAATTTAGCTTACAAAAAACCCCCAAAAAAACACAAATACAATATTTTTAGGTTGTATTTGAAATGTTGTGTTTGGGTGATTCATTCAAGGTTATCCCAATGTAATTTTATAAATCACTCAAAGTTAAAGTTCGTTTTAATGTTATCCTGACAGTGGACATCACAATGTTGTTACAACTATATTAGATTGGTCATTGGAGATGAGGGGAAACATAGATTTAAATTTAAAAATATAGATTTTTCATTTATCTATGTTTGCATTTGCAGCATGGTGACATAGTGGTTAGCACTGTGGCCTCGCAGCTCCAAGGTCGAGGGTTCGATTCCGATTCTGTCCCCATTTCGGTTTGCATGTTCTTCCTGTGCATGGTGGGTTTCCTCCGGGTACTCTGGTTTGCTCCCACGCATGCAGATTTGGCTTTCCCCAAATTGCTCATAGTGTGTGTGTGTGCCCTCCAATGAATTGGCACCCTGTCCAGAATGCACCCTGCCTTGTGCTCAAAGTCTCCTGGGATAAGCTCCAGGCCCCCTGTGACCTTGTACAGGAAATGCGGTATAGAAGAAGAATAAATGAATGAATGAATGTTTGCATTTGAAGTGGTAAAGTGTTGCCATTCCTCTACAATCCCAAAGGCGACGCTCTCTAAAGTAACCAAACATTGGCAGGCGAAACAGCATCCTGTTTGGTAGGAAAGAATTATTTGACTAGTTTGTTTAGAATTTTAACAAACACTAAAAATAAACAAAAAAACAAATAAATAAAAAATATCAAATATAATATAACGCAATATTTATAAAATCGTGCCACTATCAGAATCACAACAGTATCGTGATAATATCGTGGTCCCTGGTGATTCCCATCATTACTGGTCACCCAACATTATTGTTCCTGCCAGGTCAAAACACACTGGAATAAAATTACTGGCAAATCCAGCTTAAGCTCCAGTTAATGGAGAAAGGAAAATGATGTAATACAAAACAGTTTCTTGGGTGATTGTTTTTAACAGGTCTCCTTCATCATCATTCATCAGCATGTGTAAACTCTATTGATTTGCTGAAAGGTTAAGCTACTTGAATCCCAGGAGTGTTGCCTCTCGCATGGCTCAAACAGCACGTACACTTCGGTTTCAGTCAACTAATGTTCCTTTTACATTCTGCATCGCCATAGCAACAGCAGCACATGCTCCAGTGTCATCTAACATAACTGAACTTATGTCAATATGATTCACATGTGAACATATATTTTCTATAAAACACCAAGCATTTCCTTCTTGGAATTTGCAGTGATGCTACTGTATAAACATAGCTGTGATCTGTCTGTGCAGCCTTCTGGCATCCATACTATTATTTTGTATCAATAACCTGAACATCAGAATTTATGAGTGAAACATTGACATAAATGCTTGTACACAATAAATTTGGCAACATTTGGTTGCAAATTGTGTATGTGTGTGTTGTGTCTGGACAGCAGCAAAAAGCAACGCATGACACAAGCTCAGCCCAAAAATCTATACACTCTCACTCACTCGCATGCAGACACGTACTCACATGCAAAAGCAATAAAAGACTTCCGCTTGCTCATGCGCCAAGTTTCTATTTTTGCCCAAAAATATCAATCACTTTGACACTAAAATATCAACCGTTCAATGATACTAAAGAAGTTGGTATGAAATATGTAGACTCATTAGTGCAGACCCACACAGGATTGTCCATTAAGAGGGGACAACAGTGGTAACTGCTGAGTCTGCTGAGTCTGGAGCCAGACTCCCTTTATGGACGGTGAGAATAAGAGTGTTAGTGGTTTTAATTTCTTTTCAAAATGCCTGCATGAGGAAAATCCAGGCTGTGACTCAAAGCTCTGCCACCTTCCCTTTCAACTATTCAACTATTTCAATCTCCACTGAGATCCTCCTGGGGTCACTGAGAGCATTAACCAGCCTTCACCCTGCTTGGCCACCAGAATCAGAACCAAAGTAAATAAAATGAGAATATAGGAGAGAAAGGAAAAGGGTTGTGACTTTTATTGAGAAGTGTGGCGGGAGTCTAGCTGGCAGCTTAATGCTTCCATATGTGTCTCTGACCCTGCCAGGGTGGCTGCCAGGCTTCCTGTCTACGACACGGCAAATCAAAACTCCAGAGAAGCATTCGGAGCATCCATCAGGCACAGCCATCAACTCAGCTGCCATTGTGCTACTGTTTCTGCAAAAGCACTTGACATCACTGACTTTTTCTATGGGGCAGACACTGAGAGAGAGAACGTTCAAGTCCGGTAGGTGTTCCGGGACACTGACTACAAGTTTCAAATGACAGCAATCAATCATCGCGATAGATTAACCAAAGTGATACTATAACCGTAGTCCAATGCCCCACTGAGCTACCCCTGTTGGGCCCTTGAGCGAGACCCTTAACCCTCAACTGCTCAGATGTATAATGAAATAAAAATGTAAGTCGCACCGTTTAAGGGCATCGAACACATACTGTAATGTAAACGTAAAAATTAGGTCAGGGGTAGCTCTGTGGTTAAGGCATTGGATTATGGTTCAGAAGGTACCAGGTTCAAATCCCGCGACCACCAAGTTGTCCCTGTTGGGCCCTTGAGCAAGGCCAATTTTTATCTCATTATTCTTGTGAGCAGTTGATAATGAGATAAAAATTGGCCTTGCTTTTAATCAAGGTATCAACATGGACATGCCCATCTCATCAACCTGCTGCCACTTTGATCTCAGTGCCTTCAGTTCTGGCCCGCCGGCACAGCCACAGGATTATGGTAACTGCGTAAGCTTTCTCACTTCAGGTTCCTGATATGCTGTTGCCACTGTCGATGATCAGCTACGATGACTTTGATTCCGCCCTGCCCCTGCCGTTCACGCCCTTTTCATGCCCACCTCATCAGCCTGCCTTGGCATTGATCTCAGTGCTTAGAACCTTGTCCTGCCACCACAGCTGCAGGGGTGTGACAGCCGTGTCCTGTTCCTCTCTTCAGGTTTCATATATGCTGCCGATGCTGCCGCCCACTGGATATTATGCATTAGATCCCGGCCAGCCGCTATCACTATCAGACCACGACTCCCAAGTCGTCTCTCCCGCTTCAGCTTGCCACCACGTCCAACAAACAGTAATTGGCTCCTTTGGAATTCAGCGAGGACATGCTGCTGATGAGCGAGATGCTGCTGCCACTGCTAGATGTCCACCTTCTCAGGCTGCCACTGCCATAGCCAAACAGCTTCGTGCCATCATGCCTGCTGGACGCTTCTCCTGACCCATTAAAAATAAGGCTCTCTAATAATTATAATAATAGTGGTTTGTGACTTGCACAACTGTAACAAAATATACTGTACATAAAAAAAGATGACTTAGTTATGCTTTATACTGTAGACTCTGCACTGACAACCACTTCTTTAGGCACCTCTGAAACTCTTTAGGAGACTTAAAAGGACAAGATATATTTGTAAGTGCACTTACTATAGCTGCATACTATAGCAGCACCAGGCTGATAAACAAAATTATGCACCTTTTCCCGAAAACAGAACAGTTAAAAAAATTTTACCCATCGGGCAACGGTTTATAAGCCAAAATACCACCGCATGATAAGAAAATGATCACAATTAACTAAACCCTGTCTCTTTTATTCTCTTTTGCTGTCTAACAACCAAACCACTTGTGAGCCAAGAGTGAGAGTGAGTTCTTGGGGTCAAGTATGTGTTTTTCCACACAGTGCTGAGATGTTTAGCCGCAGTTCTCAGAATTGACCACGGGCCTAATTAGTCCTTGAGCAAACGCCACCATTGGCATTTTCAAGGCTGCACAGGAATGGCCAGTGGAGAGAGGGAGAGAGAGAGCAGATTTAATTGTGTGGGAAAGCAGCAGGACAGCTGTCTGAGAGCGGTGTCCAGGCGTTCAGCTCTTCCACTGTATTTAGACTTTCCCTATTACTCCATTTTAGGACATACTGCAGTATGTAATCAGCGATCAATGAGCTGAAGGGTCAAAGTATCATCACATGCAAACAAATACACGCACACACGAATATAACCCTAATCATATAGTTCCAACTGATACTAAAAGACACCCCATTTCACCGGCTTCATTTCGTATTATGTTAATCCTAAAGACAGAGAGAAGATTGTACTGAACATACTGAAATTAATTTTAAATGATCTAAATGTGATTCAAGGTGGCACGGTGGTGTAGTGGTTAGCACTGTCACCTTGCACCTACAGGGTCCAGGTTGGGTTACTGGCCAGGCTCGATTCCCGTCTCTGTGTGCATGGAGTTTGCATGTTCTTCCTGTGCTTAGTGGGTTTCCTCTGGGTACTCCGGTTTCCTCCCACAGTCCAAAGACATGTAGATTAGG
>JAOVVA010000041.1:17824224-17840911 GCA_028565275.1 Leiocassis micropogon | reverse complement strand
TCATGGTAGAGTGAAACCGTCCCCAGACACCGGACGCATCCCAAAGAGACACACGGGGCATCCATGTGACGAGATCTTCAACCAGAAGCGGAGCACCAGGATGAGTCAGACAGGTCCGGAGGGCAGAGGGAGTCTGGATCACTCGTCATAAATCTGCGCCATAAATCAAAATGTTGAGTAGAAGGGATGCTATGAGCAGTTTTGTGCCAGATTATGTCACAGCATTTCCCCTCAAGGTGGGTGTGGCTATACGCATCACCCAACACGATACTATGCAGAAACCACAGAAACACAAACAAACATGCAACACATTTACACCTAGGCATTTAGCAGACACCCTTATCCAGAGGAGATCACACATTTGAGCAGTTGATGGTTAAGGGCCTTGCTGAAGGGTGGTGCCCAACAGTGGCAACCTGGTGGTCGCAGGGTTTGATCTTCCAACCTTCCAAACCCTAGTCCAATGCCTTAACCACTGAGCTACCCCTGACCACAGCATGGCTTATTCCAAAAGTAGACTAAGTGAAAGTACAATAGCAAGTACACTATGAAAACTGAATCTTCAAAGATGAATGGACAGATCATTGTATGTTTATTCTTCCTGCGGGAAGTTTATCTCGTGCGTCTCATATGTTCCGAAACCATGGTGCTAATAAAACACAGACATGTGGAATGGCACATACAAGGGAGCGCATACAATACCCGAGCACATTGTTATGCACTAAAATCAAGATTGAGTAAAAGTTGAGTAAAAGTGATGTAATGAACAGATACAGGAGTGGTAGCGCGATGTACTGAGAGAGGATAAATTCAGTAAAAAGTATAAGAAGGGCATACTAATGGTCGCACATGCTCCACAGAGGGTTTTAAGGGTTAATCTTCCTGGGAAAACAGACTCCTCTTAAAAAACAACAACAACAAGATTAACCCTTAAAATTCAAGCAGCACAGATCCGTCCATTTGCACTTTTTTGCACCTATTTAAAAAAAAAAACTGCTTATATGGAATTCCTGCCGGTGTGTGTTAACAAGCAGCTGTGCATTTGGGTTTTCTGATAAATCATGTAGAACCAAAGTTATTATTACTTTTAGCAGACGCGCTTATATAGAGCGACTTACATTTTTATCTCATTATACATCTGAGCAGTTTAGGGTTAAGGGCCTTGCTCAAGGGCCCAACAGTGGCAACTTGGTGGTTGGAACCTGGGACCTTCGGAACCGTAGTCCAATGCCTTAACCACTGAGCTACCCCTTTAAAACGTGTAAATAGAATATGAGAATGTTAAACTAAAAATGTTCTTATTATTATTATTGGTCAAACAAACAACCAAAGACAACCATAAAAACTAGTGATCTTGTATATCTGTGCGATTTCTTTGCCTATGTGACCCTTTTTTTCGGCTCGCACCTCCAGGGTCCGGGTCCTCTGTGCTCATGGAGGCATGGAGTTTGCATGTTCTCCCGATGCTTGGTGGGTTTCCTCTGGGTACTCTAGTTTCCTCCCACAGTCCAAAGACAAGCAGATTAGGCTAATTGGCGTTCCCAAATTGCCCGTAGTGTGTGAATGAGTGTGTGAGTATGTGTATGTGCCCTGCGATGGATTGGCACCCTGTCCAGGGTGGATCCCGCCTCGTGCCCTAAGTCTCCTGGGATAGGCTGCATTTGATCACAAACTTAAACACAATTTGATTACAAACTCATACACCAATTGTGATTTAAACTGCAAATGAAACTATTAAATGTATATTTATCGAGCCTAACAGGAAATACTGGCTAAAAGTATCTCATTAGGAGGCAATTTGCCAGTATTTATTTATCACACTCCAAAAAGATTTTTAAAAAATATATACATAAATTCCCAACTGTATCTTTTGTGAATAATTGTACAGGTCCGTGCTGTGAGTAAATTTTTTATACAGTAGTCAGTATTTGGTGTGATGAAGCATTGAGGACCCCTTTGTGGCAGGTACAGTTTGTGCAATTTTATAAGAAAATTAGCCAATTCCGTTTTACTGAGCATCCGGCAGAACCACCCACAGTTCTTCTGAGGATCTTGACTGTTGCACCTGCTTCTTCTAGCATGCAAATCCATCAGCTTCAATTTAGTTTTTGTGGAAAAAATGGTCGCTAATATAATATACTGCTTTCTTTTCTGACATACAAATATTTACAACAATACATTGCAACATACATTGCATTTAGAATTGAGGCAGATTGTGTGCAGGTACAATAAATGTTTTTAGCATCAAAAAACACATGACAAAGTAAGAAAAGAGAGAGAGAGAAAGAAAACTAAAGCAGATACCAAAAGGAAGTTATAGCCTCCACCACAATGAGCACACTCGGCAGTGTTGGGAAGATGGTGTTTTTCAGCTGTCCAATATGTTCGTTAGGCATCAAGGGCTGAAGGGTGCAAAGAAGGACGCAGGGAAGGAAGAAGAAGAAGAAGACAGAATAGGAGAAAGTGAGCGAAGGGGAAGAATATGTGCATGTGTTTCTGGGTGTTTAACTCTTCTACACAAAATAAAACAATGATGAAACTGTCACTGGGTTAGCTCATCTTTCAGCTGCAGTGTTCTCCTGCTTTTCCTAACATCATTCATGTTCATTTCACATGTAATAGACAGCAGACTTTTTTGGGACAGCAGTGTGTACAGTATGTGCAGGGCTCCGCATTCAATTAGAGGAAATGCTGCACTCAGAAGCCCCAGGATCACTCCTCACACCATTCCCAAGCACATTACTCTTTTCACTCCAACCTATGAGGTGCAAACTCTGATCTGGGATCAATATAAGGCTTGTGTATGAAGTATATGATGGCTGGTGATGATAATATGAGATAATATAAGATGTGAGGACTAAAATTTAAGATCTGTCAGTATTTCAGTAATGACTTCAGATTCAGTAGTGCAAAATAAGACAAGCATTCATTACTCACACTGTAAAAATTACAAACTGTTACAGAGATTTAAAGACAAGCATATTTAAAGGGAGCTACATTAAGAACTCAAATGCTTTTAAGTGTCTCTGTAAGACCCCACTGGGGTCAGGTCATGTTAGCTAAAGCACAAGATGTACAGTTCTTTGAACTGTCCTTTGGTACTATTTAAGATTAATTTGGCCCACGTGCACAGTCCTACAACACAGTGAAATGATTATTTTTTTCCATATCCTAGTTAGGAAGTGGGGTCAGAGCACAGGGTCAACCAGGATACAGTGCCCCTATGGGCCTTGCTGAAGGGCTCAACGGGGGCAGCTTGGTGGTTCTGGGGCTTGAGCCCCCGACCTCCCGATCAGTAACCCAGAGCCTTAACTGTTTGAGCTACAGTACCACTTCCCTACGGTGCACACTGATTGCTTTTTCGTTTGTCTGCCAAAGGAATTGTTGGAAGGAGGAATGATGGAAAAAATAAAGATGCTTTTAAAAAATTTGCTAAATAGTAAGAATAAGTTCAGGGGGGTTGTTTCACCTCTGTGTGCGTGAATCAACAGTCTGGGCTACAGATGAATCAGCCCCAGCCTCACTTCTACATACTGTAGCGTTCTGTGTATTTTTTTTATGACCATTGAACATGCATTATCATCCAATAATGTGATGTGGATGCCAAAAATGGCAAGCTTATACTGATGTCTTTTTATCTTCAAGAGACTCTGGGTCCAGATGAGACAGAGGACTACATGTGGCTTTTAAGATTTTAGTGAAAATTCATTTCGACCTTGTGCTCTTTAAATGCAGGCAGTAATAAAAACACTTCCTTTTATCCATAGGCTTTCAGGAACTGGAACTTATAAAAGTGAAATAATAATTGAATTTCCATTTTAAGGGCCTTCTAGTAAAAGTACAGAAAGTATATGAGCTCTAATAAATCACACCATATTCTTTGGGACAGCCAACTAAATAACTAAGACTTAATCCTAATTCAGTGAGACAAAAGTACACAGATAACAGATTTTTTTTTAATCTCTCACGGCATACTTGTGACATGCTCTTTAAAATGTACAGAAATTTAACTTCAAGCTGTAAGAATCTTCATGGCGGTGGATCTTTTAAACGTATTTCTTTTAATGAGTGTAAATAGGATTGAATATACTAATTGAATAAATTGAAAACTAGCCTCTGCATGGATGTGTACAACTCGAGGAAATGTACAGTATAACGGTCTGCAGTTGAGTAGCAATGGTAAAAGACCTGCTCCTGCAAATACAATAATGCAGAATGTGCAAAAGCCGAATACGCTCCTACTGTACTGCTGCACGCTGTATTTGCTGCATGTCACATGTTGATTGATGCTGCTGGATACCTGTTACTAAATATAAAAGTCTATCCTCTATCTGACTGAAAGAGAAAATAATTAGAGAATAATTAGTCCTCAATTATGTCGCAATATTCCGAAGTCAGTGAGTCTGTAGAGTCGAGATGTAATCAATATCAGGGAATCGCTCGCCACTAATCAAATCACTGCATAATCGAAAAGCATGGCTGTGCGCTGCTATTGAACGCGAGCACATCAGATAATCACAACGTTGATCCTAAAGGCCGTCATTATCTCCCTACTGTCTTGAACATGCTGTGTTCTTGTTGCTGACATGTTAATAGTTGCAGCAGGTGCTCTTGTTGTGCCTCGTGGAAAGGGTAATAAAAGACAGCGCACACACACACACACACACACACACACACAGTCACCATAAAAGCTTCTCTATTATTTGCTTACACACACACACACACACACACACACACACACAGAGCACTCCATAAATGATCTGACCCTGTAGAGCAGCAAAAGTAGCGGAATGTCATTTAAAGCTCGATCACACTGAATCACAGGGCAAACTTCATCATCACTAAAAAAAAAAAATGATAATAATAATCACTAAAACCAACACATTGTCTTTTCAGAGAGCGATTTCAGCAAAATCATAAACTCGTACCACATAAAGCATGAATCGAAATAAAACAATATTGTACATATAACACATATAACAGATGCTCACACTGAACTCCTCACAATAACAGAATTAACACTGCACAGGCCTCAGCTTCTAAAGTATCCGAAACATTAGAGGTGTGATAGTGGTGTGTAAAATGTGTGTCACATCAGAACAGAGCAGGAAATCCATTAACACCACAGTGTGGTCAAATTCTCCAGTCTGAAGATTTCGTTTTCTTAATAGCTGAGATCTGACAGCGGTCTCAGTTAGTATAAAAAAAATAGGTTTATTTTAATGTGCTTGTTATCATTTCTATAGTAAGACTTTTTCCACAGAGACGCACTCCATAGTTTAAGCATAATACGAATAATAATAATAATAATAATGATAAAAATGATTTTAAAAGGGTGTAACAAATACATAACTCATGATGAAGCAAGTTTTCTGAAGTTGTTCTTCTAGGAGAAGAAGGTTCTTTAACCTTTATGGAGGTTTTAGGTATTAAATGTGCCAGTGCTGGTGACAGGCAGTAGGCTTTTCGTCATGGGGGATTTTCTAGGCACAAAGGATTTTATACTTTCTCGTTGCTCTGTATATTGTCAAGCTGTATAAAAAAAAGACAGAGAGAGAAAGAGAATGTGGAAAGAGAACAACTATTTATATCTGCTGTTAAGGAGTAAGCGTAACTATGAATAGCTTTAGGTGTAACTATAAATAGCTGTTCATTTATGCATAAATAAAGCATGCATAAAATGCTTATAAACATGTATTTTATTTGAGGGGGACTTTCAAAGCACTTAAAAGTACCTCACAAAACCTCAAACATCAAACCATATAAAAATCAAACAATATGCATGCAATTTAATAATAATAATAAAATAATAATTATTTAAGACTAGATGTTCCCGTGACTTCGTGTGGAATTTAATTGCACTCTTATAAGTATGTTTTATAAAAACGGTTGACGCCATCTGTTGAATTTTGGGATGAACAAAAATTTTGATGTGTTACTGTGAAGTGCGTGGAATGAAGGCGTGAGATCACGTTTATTAAGTAGATTTCAATTGCACTCTCATAAGCGCATATTAAAAAATGTCCAGCGCCATCTGTTGAATTTTCAAATGAACTAATCACTTTTTTTAAGTGCGATTTCTTTTTTATGATATATGGGCATTTTCCATTTAAAATCCACATTATCATATCCTCTTTCCCCGTGGCCAGATTGCGATGAAACAAAGCATATGCTACATCAAGCTCGGCCAAATACACCTGTGAAAACCCCATTAACATTTGTTCTGTAGTTTTTTACGTGATATGTGCACAAACAAACAGACAAATAGAGGGACAAAAAATTCCAAAAAACATCATGATCTGTTCTATTACTCATCTTATGTCCCTCCAAACTATTTTTCTTTTTACAAATATCTTAAATGTATAGACACGTCAACTGTTTTATTATATGTATAGATTGAGAGAAAAATAATTTTATTTACATATCTCATGAATTCATGAAATCACCACACTCTACAAGTTTTTATTACATTTTAATTAATATATGCAAAATGTTGCAGTTCCTCTATAAAGCAGTCGTCCCCAGCCTTCTTTGCACCAGTTTTATGTAAGACGGTTTTCCACGGACCGGCCATCACGCATTCTTAACAAAGCATAATAAAGTGCATAATATATACAACATACCATAACACAGATTTAGTGTGAGCATTAAGCTTGTTTCCCTGTGACGAGACGTTCCCATTTAGAAGTGATTGGGGCCAGTGACACCCGAAGTGTATTTCTCATGTCCGTTCTGCTCTGTAATTTCATTTTCATTGCTGTCACTGGAGACAACCCCGTCTCACAAAGATAGACTGTTGTAAATGGAAGAAGGATTTTTTGTGCTTTTGTGGCGATTTCAGGATATTAAGGCTTGATTTTAATCAAGAACGTCAGCAGAGTTGAAGTTGCTTCAAATATAATTTTAAGGTATGCATTTATTTTACAGACCGCACATACAAGCATGGCACAGATTTTACGCTGAATGCCACTGACGCAACCCTCCCAGTTTTTCCGGGATTAGAACCAGCACTGCATCCAGTGGCTGGGGATTGGGCATTGACTGGGAATCGAACCCAAGCTTTCGGCACGGCAGGTGAAACACCTACCACTCACTTTGCAGACTCTGATAGTCAATAAAATGGAAATACAATCAAATACATATTTTTAAATTCTTTCTGTGCGACCAGGTACAAAATCATTCATGGCCTGGTGTTTGGGGACCACTGCTGTAGAGTATTCAGCATCCCGTGTGTTAGGAGTAAATTATTTTCTAAGCTTGTTTAGAATTGTAACAAAATCTGAAAAAAATGTATATCGAAACAACTTATTTACGAAATCGTTATACTTTCAGAATCGCAATACAAATTGAATCTGTACCTAGATATCGTGATAATATAGTATCATGTGGTTCCTGGTGTTTCCCATCCTTACAAACTTTAATAGAAAATATACCAGATATACTAGTGTGAAAAAGTACTGTATGGTTTGAAGGGATTCAGGAATTCGGGATTTGAAGGTAGAGTTAGTCAATATTATGAACGTCATGAATAAAAATTGGTCAGCTGGATAGCAGAAGAGAATTTAAGAGTATAAGACGGTGATGAGATATGGACAATTTCAGAAAGATGTTCCAATGCTTAATTATGACGAGCCTTAAAGCTGAGAAGAAGATTTTTAAACTTTATAAGGTATTTAACACAGAGCCAATGATGTTGTTGCAGAACATCAGGAATGATGGAGTTCTGGATCAATGAAGTTTTTGTACAGCAGAGATGTGAAAGTGAGGCCATAGTGGGTAGAATCACAATAATTAATACGACAATAATTAATACGGGAGTGTGAAGAAGAACAGCAGACTCGGTAAGTGTTAGTCACAGGTGAATAATGTTATGCAGATGGAGTACCATTGTTTATTTGTGATACAAAGGAAACCATTCTGTCCAAGATGACAACCAGCCTCTTGACTTGAGAAGGAGGAGAAACTATTGAATTGTCAGAGAGAAAGAATCAGATTTCACCCACACAGACGTAGCAACAACAAGGAAAACAACAACAAGGTTTGAGCAAGTGGTAAAAGAACCGGGATTAAATTTCCAATAAACATTCAGAGAGGGAAGAGGGCGGAAGAGTCGCGGGATTCTTGGTGGATATATTTGTGTTGGCATTAGAGGAAAAACACAGTTTTACGAAAATAATCCGCTTGGGCATGTTAACGGCCCACTGCTGTGTGTCATTCACCATCACTCCACACCACACTGCCCCCAGCACTGGTTATTTACATATAACAGAACAGCCCGTCGCGTGTTATTCCTTAAATATTACAGCATGATGTGATCTGCCTTTAGAGTCACCACCATATAAACTACTGATGCAAACCTTCATGCTATGCTTCATGAATGGAAAAAAAAAAAAAATGCAGTGAATCTTCCAAAAAACTGTGTTCCTGTAACCAAAGTAGGCATGCTGTTCTGTGGTCCCAAATGAATGAAGACAAGCCCGATATGGAATCGAGTTCTCTTTGGGAAACGAAAAAACTTTCACGTTCTAATTAACAAGCAGATCGTCGCCAGGCAGCAGAACTGAGACACAGTGTTTTGAAGGAAACATACCATAAACTGCTGGTGAAGGTAACACTTGACTGCCAGGGGCTTCATGTGGTTTCATTTCAACTTGACGCCATAGAAAGGAAATGGTCTGGTGTATCCCTACAGCATGAACAACAGGGAACATGCGCATCACCTGCACACGGCACACTCCTTAGAGATTCCTGAGGCACCAAAGCAATCAGAGAAGCAAGAAAAACACCAAGCATTTACAGAAGCACTTTACAAGATTAGACACCTCATTTGCTGTCACACACGGCCATCAGCTAAAGGAAAATAAAAATCACCCCAGACATTCTGAATAACATCCCAAAACCAATCATCTAGATGAGTTAAATAATATTAATATGACCACCACGTCGTCACCATGCTGTATGTGCGCAGCCATTAAAAGGTTGTCCCCCTGTTGTCACGGAGGTGGGAAAGTAGATTCACTGTGAATGACGTGTAAAATCAAAGACTGTCCAAGTTACAGCTTGTGTAAAACTGTTGAAACCTTGTTGACTTTCCAAAATGCATTACAGGATAGGAGGCTTTATTTTGAGAATCTCCAAATGCAAAATGAAATTCTGTAGATAGGAGTCCTAGGGTGAAGACTGGCCATGCTCTCAGGGGAGGAACAAGGGTGGCATACTTGCACTCCATAGCGATACTAGGCAATAATTGGTATCTGTGAGCTCATGCAGGCAGTGGGACTGGATAGCTCTTTCCTTTATGGGTGTTGCACCACCCCCAACGTCAGCTGCTCAGAAAAACATGCGGGCAACTGGCATCACATGTCTCAGTGGAAACACGTGAATTGGTTTCACTTCATGGAGGAATGCCCTAAAGTCAGGGGAACTGGACTAAGCCAGCGGCAAAAAAAAAAAAAAGAGAAGCTTCTATGGAGTTGAATGAGTAATGAGGCTAGAAAGGTTTTTCTAATACAGTTAGTGTTTGAGTTTTAAACACCTCTTAAAACCTACTAACAAAGGCCTGTTCTTCTGGACTTTCTAGATTAGTAAATATGTTTGAATATACAGTACATAGATGGTTGATTTTTAAGAATCGAAATGCTGATCATGACAACAATCAAGTCATATCAGAAAGTTTTAAAGAGAAACTGAATTTGTCAGTCTGTTTAACATGAGGCGATACTGATCAATCAATAATCAATAAATTGCTGTTAAGGATTCAACCATTATAAAATTGATTACGCGATATGGTTTGTTTAGCTTGTCGTGGTCACTTCGACGCTGAAGCTGTCATTAGCTGTCCTTGCTAGCCAGGCTCCTACTGTAACAACCTGGAGAATAACTGTTTTAAAGATTTGTGTGTCCACGGTTCATGAGTCAGCCTGCTTACAATCCACTTCCACTATCTGTATTTTCACTGAGAGCTCGGTCACAGAACTGATCGCTAAGCTTCTGACAGCTGAATTGTCATGTCATGATCGTGTGCGTTTCACGAGCGCTTCACGTGTACAGCCGGGTGTTTGTACTCGGAGGGGCGGGACTATTTACAGATGGATAGAGATATTAAAGATTTTACCTTTTTAAATGATGGGAACAATTAAGAATGAACGTGTGAGAGTCAGTGTTGTTTACTGTGTGCCGTTGGAAGTCTAAATCAGCAGTTAAATCAGACTTGAACTGAAAGGAACATGTGTGACTGGTTGGCATTAGTTATTAATGATCAATGGATTATTGATTGTTAATGTGTTCGATTATCGGTTAAGAAAAATGTGCGAAATTCGCAAACCCTAATTCGGTCACATGATTTCTCAAACTTTCTTTCACAAACACACCTTGAGATGATGACTGTACTGTCAGTATACTTTTCTATTTTAATGTTTGTTTAAAACACTTACGAATCATAATTTATTTTATAATATTATAAAACTACAAATTTATGGTTAAAGAATAGAGGCCACAAATATCAGTTACCATCCCTGATTACTGAGAATCAAAAGTGGCAGTGGCCCTGCAAAAAAAAAGAAAAACATTTCAGATGAACCCTAATGATAAAAGTTCAATCTAATTAAAGAACACCCATACCAGCTGTAACAACAACTGTTTAAATCCAACAACTGTTTAAATCAAATGCACGAATACAGCATGATGACACACGGTGCAGCCCAAATACAGATGTGCTGATATGTTGATATGTTACTCCCCTATCTGGACAACTAGTTGCTGTGTGAAAGAGAGCATCTGATCCAGGACTAATCATCATTCATACATAACCTGTGCAGACTGCGCAGTTCATAGGCATAAAGCTCAACTCATGGTCTGTGTGAGCCTTTTTGATGGAAGACAGGGCTGTCTCGATTGGTCAGAAAATGACAAGCAACCACACACCACCAATATATCTGGCAGGGATGTTGACAGCAACAACCGCAGAGAATGTGCCCGAGCCAGCCCTTTGAAAAGTGAGGGCTTGCATGCACTGTGTGGAAGTAACTGCCAGCTGGCGGGTCACTGACCAATTGTTTGTGTGCTGTAGGGAGCACAACACAGGGAGTCCACCTATCTATCTAGATATCCTATCTAAAGAGGAGATAGTCCGCTGAGGATAGGAAATGTTTACGGAAGCATTCTTAAGTTGAGGTTATGAGGTGCCTCCGTTCTTGAAAGCCGCTTTACATGCACTATAGTTGCCTCCTGGCGTCACTGAGAAAGATTGGCAAACGTGGACGTGTGAAGCAGCAGCACAGGATTCTCTCCATTGCGGCCCGTGTGCTCTGTGGTGAGTCTGAGAAATCGTCACGCCAGAATACATACTATTAAAGGAGTACAATATCAGCACCACCAGAAATTCTCACACCCAAAAGAGACCATCACAAAAGAGGAATTTACATCCACAGTACCCTAAGAAACAATAGCAACACTTTTAAAAGATTCTCCTGCTCTAAAAGTAATATAGGGGGAAAAAAAACAAGTTCAGAAGTCAAACTATGATCAAATGCAAAAACCACGACTGTCACATAAAACACACTCTTCGTATAAAAAGACATTTTTAACAATTTCCCTATTTTCATTTGTTCAGCACAAACACACACAAAATCCTCCAGCCGTTACTGCCTGCCAATAGATTACCCACATTTGATGGATCAGCATATTTCTACCCAGAAGTCATTGTGAGGGTGAACAGATTTCATTTCTAATTGCTTTATTGACTTTACTGTAGAGCGCTGCTGGATCTGGCCAGCCGCTCACAAAGCAGACATAAAACTACAGACAGTTTGCAATCAGTCTTTCTTCACCATATTCATGTAAAAGCTCATGTATGTGTAAACAATTATGGGACAATAATACACTTAAAAAATATATATTTTTAAAAAGTCTCAAACCAAATAAGTCCAGTTTTGGTCAGAGTAATAACATCCTTATTCACTCTGACCTGAGTGAAGGAAGAGCTGAACTTATCCTGTGAATCTGGATTTAAACAGATGGAACACAGAAAATTAGTTACTGTGAGGGATGAGAAAGAGAGTGCAAGATTGCAAGTTTAAGTGAGCGATATCTTAAACACTTGGATGTGCATGGCTACAACAAACCATTAGAACACAGTAGAAATTACAGCTATGTTTAATAGTGAACGTAGGAGCATTTTCCACATGCTCAATGTGATGATAACTCACAGAACTGAGACTAAACAGCTACAGTATGTGGCCATAAGATAACAGCTTGTTAGTGAGGATGATTTAAAAAAAAAGTTTGCTAGGGAACATAAAGGTGAAATATAAAAAATCACATGGTCTGATGATTTCAGACTGAACCTTTACCAGAGCAATGGGTGCATCAAGGTAAGAAGTGAAATGCATGAAGTGATGTACCCATCATGCATAGCGCCTACTGTACACACCACTGGAGGCTGTGCTATGATCTGGGGCCGCTTCAGTTGCTCAGGTCCTCACAAAGTCAGCTGACTAGCTGAACGTACGAAATGACCCGGTTATCACATCTGTGAATATTTTTGTTTCCTTACAATGTTGTGCCTTCTGTGGACCTTAGTGTTTAATGGCTTAGAAGCCAAATCTTACGCACTCAAACAAACTTTGCATACACTTTATTATAAAACTGTTGGTTTCTATTTACTTACTGCATGTCAGTGTACAAAAAGCATAACTTATATAATGTTTGATTAATAAGTGCAAACCATTTGCAGAGAAAGATAACAGAAAGGTAGAGTATTAAAAATTAAAATGGGATATTCAATTTAAGGCCATCCCAGTTTTCTCCCCAGCTACTAACCAGAAAGAGTGATAACTCTGAACCACATGCTCCCTCTAAGATATGTGAAACCAGCCAATCACACCGTTTCTAATTGCTCCACGTTTTGTGTCACAGTGCAGCATAACACGCGTGGAGGAAAAGCCCTTATCTGTGTAAAAGAGCTCACAGATGCCTGTGATTGGCTAGTGGTACTGTGATTGACAGGGGAGACACAACCAACGCTGCTCGCTTTGCTCCCGACTGTGGTACGGTCAGGGTTAAAACACGAGATCTTCTCACAAGAGAAATCTTCTCACTCTCAGTAGCAGCCATACTACCTACCATACTATAAAAACAAAAAACAAACAACCAGAGGTACAGTGGATGGACATTACAATATAAATCATATCTAATGCGATCCATCTAACTCGAGAGTGGGATGCCCAGATGTTTTAACGGGGCCAGGCATGTATTACAAAATGTATTACCACTGATGTATTATAACAATTTGACATCCAGCATCAAAGTTGGTGTGTCTGTGTAGTTTGTTTAAGCGGACAATGATGGAGCCAGGTGCCCATCTGACGTCGTGTTGTTTTCCTCTGACTGAATATGAGACTTAGGAGAGGATGACAGGGGATCATTTGTTTCTACAGGTCTATACAGCAGTCATAAAAGCCTAGCCGTAGTCAGACTCACCTCATAATAATGAGTATTGTATATGAGCTTCACAGCATGTGATTATGCTTAAAAGGCCAGTGCATAATCAGCCAGCTACAGAGCAGAAAACTCAGTTTCCAAGACAACCATGAGCCTGCCAGTCAAAAAGAAAAATATTTATATAAGAAACTGACCATGGGCGATTCCCATCCAGCAGTCCCTATGCGTCTGATACAGTTTTGATCAGATGCTAAAATACACTCTAACTTTTATATTTTCTTTCCAGAATGTGCCTGCCTGAATAAATACTGACATGAACATAGCTTGTGCATTAGCTCTCTTCAACACTTAGCATGTCTGTTAGCTCTTTCAAACACCATGAGGAATGGCTACTCAATATAATTAGTATAAATATAACAATATCAATCCTAACAAACATCATGTACACAGTTCCAGTTCTAACAAATCGTTTCCAAATAAATTTTTTCTATTTGTTATAAAACAGTTCGTAATCCCTGTTAATAGTAAACAGTAATTATAAGTATTACTAATTATTATTTGTTACTAATAAATGTACAAATGTATGTGTATGTAAGTATAAATGAAGGACTGAATATAGAGATGATACAAAGCTACAAAGTTATGAATAGAGCAGTGTGCTAACAATGAAAATGTTCCTGTGCTGCTGCTCGGAGTTCAGACTGTGTGAAGGGGAAAAAAAAAAACTAATAACGACAAGACAAACTGCAGTTTTCAGTGAACAGGTCTGGATTTATGCATCATTATTCCCAGAGCACATTAGAAGCCATACGCTCTGAATGCGGAAGGCATGTTTCTGTTTACTTTGTACCATTAAGCAGAGTCTTTTCTTAATAATGAAATAAAAAAATGTGATTTATAATGGAAAAAACTATGAAAGCATGACATGGGGATAAAAGAGGGAGCAAAAGCAGATAAAAGCATTGCAACTTTATGAGTTGGCCACACACTAAATTCAGCAATTACTTCAAGATGGGAAAAAAACTTTGACTTCATTTTATTTTACACTGACAAACATCCACTTAGGGCGGCACGGTGGTGTAGTGGTTAGCACTGTCGCCTTACACCTCCAGGGTCCGGGTTCGATTCCTGGCCAGGCTCGAGTCCTGTCTCTATGTGCATGGAGTTCGCATGTTCTTCCTGTGCTTGGTGGGTTTCCTCCAGGTACTCCAGTTTCCTCCCACAGTACAAAGATATGCAGATTAGGCTAATTGGTGTTCCCAAATTGCCTGTAGTGTGTGAATGGGTGTGTGTGTACAGTGTACAGTATGTGAGTGTGCCCAGCAATGGATTGGCACCCTGCAAGTCTCCGTTTCTCAATCTACAGTAATCTAAAAAAAGAAATAAATGAAACTCTAATAAACATTAATTTTATCCCTGGATCTGAATATGACTTGTCAAATGTCTCCAAAGACTAAATTAACCTCAAGAACCAAATTAAAACGGCACTATTACCACCCACAGCCCCCCGTAAAACCAAACATATAGTACTAGTGAAAATTAAAAGTGAAAATGCCTACGCAGTCACGCAGTCCGTAACATTCACAGCTAAGCATCAACCATCAGACTGCCCTCAACACAACCCGGCATTTAATGTTAGATTTATAATAACCATCTGTTAAACACCGGCTTAGTGGTCACAAATAACAACCAATAGTTTTATGGCTTCCTGCCCAAATGCCGGTATTTTTAAGGCTGCATGAATTTGAGTTTAGAATGAGAAACATGGAGAACTCAAATACTGTAGAAGAATATAAGTATTCTTATATATAAATATTAAATAATTAATTTTAAATTAAATTAAAATAAATATATATTGTCTAAGTGGTCTGAGGTTTGAGGAAATTAAAGAATGTTTGACTTGACATGACTAATTGTGAGAGATTATTAATAAGCTACAGGTTTGACTGGACTTAGATCCATATACAAGTCCAAACTGTTCAAGTCAAATTGGGTTTTTTGATTGTGCAGGGTACACCTGGACAGGATGGCATTTAGCTTTACTTGCATGTTTTTGGACTGTAGGAGAAAACCAGAGTTCTTGGAGGAAACCACCAAGCACGGAGAGAACATGCAAACTCCATGCACACAGAGGCGGGAATCGAACCTGGACTCTGGAGGTGTAAGGCGATAGTGCTAACCACTAACCACCGCACCGCCCTGAACACAGTAATAAGCGTAAAAACTTTTGTATAATCCCCAACTATACTAGTGCACTTATCCCAGTGTTTCACTAGTGCTTGGATACCATCAAGGTAGAAAGTTTTCTCTATGATCTGAAATGCTGGCCTGGATCTGAAATTGACTCCTTTAATGGCACAAACATGTGTACATGGTTTGGAGCAAGGTCAAAACTGTATGTGGGGATGCGGCAGCCGAGTTCCTGTAAAGTGGTGTTTGTGAACGATTGTGTGTACAGTTCCCATAGACAGATGCGCCTCTTCTGCAAGCTTCCGCAAGTTAGCTGTTGATTTTCAAGGATCAGGCGTTCCACTTGCCGAATGTTCATGGGAACGATGGCACTGGACTCCGAGTCACCTTGACCAGGATCGTCATTCATGGACATACTGCCTTCTTTAAAACGTTTGCACTATTCAAATGTTTTACTGCGACTAAGACTTTAATATCATCATACTGTGCTTGAAGTCTTCTATACTATAAATGTCAATCGGTATTAAAGTCTTCATTCACAAGAAAGTTCTGGTTTGAGTTGAACCCCAATCATATTAATATCTTTCATCTCTGCTGGATAAAGAGACATAGGAACTTGGACCATAGACTTGCTCAGCAATGTAGACAGCAAAAAAAACTAATAATGGGAAATCCCATATATATGTACGAGCATTGCTTTTGTTTTAGACAATAATATAATTAAATGTGAGAAACAGCAGGGAGTCTTCTATGAATGTAGGATTGCCTGGTTGTAGGTGAGATTCACCTGTAGAAAGAGGACAGAGACACCATTCAATTAAATTCAATTCAATTTTATTTGTATAGCGCTTTTAACAATTGTCATTTTCGCCAAGCAGCTTTACACAATCAAAAAAATAATGGAAGTTTGTAATTAATGTGAATGAGTGTGAATCAAAATGATCATATTGTCCCTGATGAGCAAGCCAAGAGCGACGGAGACAGTGGCAAGGAAAAACTCCCTGAGATGGCAGTAGGAAGAAACCTTGAGAGGAACCGGACTCAACAGGGAACCCAT
>JAOVVA010000041.1:17790062-17809727 GCA_028565275.1 Leiocassis micropogon | reverse complement strand
TACAAACCTGGTTTTCTCCCACAATCCAAATATATATTCTCCGAATTAAACCACTGTGTATGTGCACTTGTGTCCTGTTATGGGTTGGCACCCAATCCAGGGTGCACCCTACAGTACCTTATTCCCAACGTTCTTTGGGATAGAATCCATGCCCACTAGATAATGAATGCCTGGATAGACATATATGTGACCAAATAGTATGTGTTATTTAATGTGCCATGTTTTATGTTGTTTAACAGATCTAGAGGTAAATATCATGAAATTAAAGCAAAAATTCTGATATATCACCTCATATTCATCTTTAATCTCAAACCCAAATATCTTCAGTGTATGGCAAAAATAAAAGAATTGGCCACATGCTTCATTATTCCTTAAAAGGTAACTCTGTATACATACAGTATATATATATATATATATTATACTAAAAATCCATCCAAGATGGTTACCCAATCCACCTGGCCACAAAAACAGACATTCAATGTGAAATCTTCAATGTTTGTGCTCTTTGCTCTATTACATGGTGCACAAATCAAATAAACCACAATCATGCTGGTCTTTGTCACAGCTCTTATTCTTATGTTTGGTCAAATTGAGAGAGAAATATGTAGGAAATTTGAAAGACCTTTTCATCTCCCTCATTGTTGCTACTCATGTTGTGGATTAACGAGCAAGTAAAATAACAGGTCTAAAGAAGTGGAATGAATAGTATACATTTACAGGTAAACCACCAGTTTTTGTTCAGCACAGCATGATGGCTAGCCTCAGTGAATGAGAGTGACTGATATGACACTTGGCTCTAATAAGACATATTCCTGCACATATCATAACAATCTGTGGATTTTTCTCATTTGTGCATTTTTTTCCTGAGTACAATGAAACTCAAATTGTGTTCATTTTAGACAAGTGTAAAGAAAATTGGTTTACTTGTACACTGTTGTGACTTATACTGACAGCCAAAGAACAACATAGGAATTTTATCTTAATAGATAAAATTAATACTTCCTCACCCCATTTTGGTCAGAACATTTCTCACCTAGCTAATTTGGTTTGTCTAGTTTCTGTTCCTTGGTGACGTTCATACAGTATGTCTTTGACAATAAGGTAGTTTTTGAGTTTTAGAGCTATGGAAAAGCTCATTTTAACCAAAGCTGCCTTCATTTTTGGTAGTGAAACAAAATATTTGTTGTCAATATTGTCATGTTGCACCATCAAAATACATTTATTCCACACCTTAACATAATGGAATGAGAACCATAATAATATTCATAAAACAGCAATATTCAGCAATCCTAGATATTACATAATAGATGTTAAAGTACTGTAGACAGTAACACCTACAATACAAATTTAGAGAACAAAAACGAAACAGCTAGAAACAAAATGTACAGTATACAGTGTAAACTTTTATTAGATGAAAAAAATAAAATGGATAAAATACAGCAAGTTATTATATGTTGGTGCAAACATGCTCCAAACAGTAATACTGTACCTGCATCTGAAGAAAGGATTTGTCATTGGCTTTCCATCCCATCTTTCTCAAACAATAATTAAACTGCCTTAGAGCCTTAGCATAAAATCTAACCTCATGAACACTACTACAAACCTTTGCTTTTTTAACAATACCTCAATACTGTAATCTCAGATACAACACCCACTTTGTTTGTAGATTTAACACAGCTTCATACGGATGAGCTCTCTTTTACTGAGAAACCTCAGCGTTGTTGTTTTTCTTGGTCAGTTAAATCTGTGATAAAAGTATGATGTGGTAACTGGTGTGGGATGATGTGGTCTCTGCAGACTTAACCTCTGTAACCTCTGCTGTGCTGTCTGCACAAATAAAACAACAACATCCTGCTTTGCAACCCCCCTTAGCGCCCCAATCATACCAGCCAAGTGACAGCTCACCTCCCCTCCTCACATTACACAGCAGCTTGGAGAACTCTCTTAAAGGAAGGTTTGCTGGAAGTGAAAAGACTTTGCCACCAGTGAATTAAAAGCAAAAACGGTTCTTGTGTTCACAGAAAAGCTAAATCCAGATTATTTAAGGAACTTTTCTACTGTCAATGTGGGAACACATTGAACACCATCAAGAGTTGGGTGTGTGAACATTAACTGATACAGCAACAGAAAAACAGCCAATAAACCATTTGAATGAGTGCTAGAAGCTTGGATTAATTGCATTTATATAGATATGTGAAATACTTGGCCAGTGAATCGAGTGAAAGGACAAAGCTATAACTTGATGCGCTGATCATATTTTTCCCATTTTCAATGGTACCGAAATCAGAGTTCTGTATATAAAATGATTTTAAAAATACATACTGACAAGATGCATCTTATGTTCAAGGCAGGATCTGGGTGGTCACTCAAGACATGTTCATGACATAAAAATCAATCAAATTGCTTAAGAGTTAGAACAGAAACTGGACCATGACCAAAACTTCATTTTGGATCAGTATTCATCCTTTTTCCAATACTCCAAAACTATGCATCTACTGAGTCCGCAATGGGTGACTTACATTGCTTGGGACAAAAAACAAGTGTAGTATTCCTTATCATGTCAATGCTACAAACAATAATCTTTCACTTTATCTCTAGAAATGTCTAGGCCAGGTGAGAATAATTCTTAACATTAAAAGTCTTGTGTGCACATTAACATGCGTCAACATCGAGAAGCAAGGGTAGTCCTAAAATGATCACAATAATGTGTAATGTCACGTTGTATAAATGGCAAAAGAAAAACGTAATCAGTCGCCACATATCATTGGAATAAATCTGTGCGCACTGAATCAACAGGTGAGGGATAAACATATTCATGAAGCGCAACACATGCAGATTGATCACGTAGAGAGGGAAGCACTTACACGAACGCGTGGTAGACGAAGGCCCAGGCGCGCGGTCTCTCCAGCACGTTGTACAGGTAGTTCTGCAGCTTCCGGTAGCGCGCGTTCCGCCGGCCGCTCTGCGCCCCGTATGCCAGCGGCTTGCCGAGCAGACTGAGCCGGGCGCCGCGGGCTCTCCTCGCACTCTCGGCGCTGCTCATCGCCCCGCGTCCGCCCTCCACATCCTTCAGGCCGTAGTTCTCGGCCCGGCGCCCTGGAGACGCTTTCATCCAGAGGCCAGAGGTGCTTTCGTCGCCGCCGTGGTCGCGCGGCATTGCATCGCCAGCGCCGGCTGGACACGCGCGCTTGGCACCGGGAAGGCGCGCATATAAAGTGATGTGCAGCGGAGAAACTTGGGACTAGAGCCTCGGTCACAGTGTTCAAATGCTCATCAGCAGATTTGTCTTTATCACAACGAGGTCTTCGTCTGATGCGTTTCACCTGCTTACAGAAGTCGCGAGCATCCGCGCTGCTCTCGCTCTGTGTGCACGAGCCACCTCGAACCCAGACTTCTGAACAAGTGTCACCATGTCAGTGGTAGAGATTTTGATGAGGGGAGGGCACCTGTCGACATCAACGCACGCTTCTGGTTCCCCTCCCTCTGTCCCTGTGTGTGAAAGATACTCTCTTTTACTCCAGCCCAGAAACACATACCACTCACAGGAACACACACACACACACACAGGCACGCACGCACACTCGCGCGCTGAGCGAAGGCACTTCAGTGGAGCCGTTTATCCGTTGTGAAGCTTCGGCACACAGCAGACGGCGCTTCTGTCACCTCCAGAAATTTACGCAAGAAATGAGGTAGGGCGTCATTCACGGATATTTAACGAAATATCACATTCCGAAGTGTTTTGCCAACTCAGACTGACTCGTCCTGTAAATGTCCATGTATGTCAGTGTAAAAGCACAGAAGCAGAGGGCCGAGCCGAGGTCTCTCTCTCTCTCTCTCTCTCTCTCTCGGTCTCTCTGAGAAAGATATTAAGTTATGGACGAAATAAACGACCAAGTGCTCGACGAATTAAAACCAATGTGTCTAGGGTAAAGTAATAACAGCTAATTAGTCAATAAACAATGCTTAAAAAACATGGGCTCAAGCAAACGGTTAGCTTTAATGAGTTTCTGGCTCATTCTTACTCACTGTAGAAGCAGCGGGTTTCTCATTTTGGGCTACTTTTCGAGAAGCACAGATTAACAAGGCTAGTCCGTGTTTAGAGAGGAGTCAGTTTTCCTATGTTTCCTGTCGGTTTTGTCTGTTACATGGCCGGCTGTTAACCCGCGAGTGATTTAAATCGAGCTCCGGTTCCGCCACTGCCGAACGACAGTCGCGCGCGCCCCGTTCTGCACGCAGCGGCATTCACGCGCTAAGCCGGGCTCCTGTCACACTAACCACGTGACTCACGCAACGCCAGTTGGTAGAGTTCAGTGCGCGCGCGCGCGCACACACACACACACACACACACACAGAGAGAGAGAGACACACACACCTAATCATCTTAGTGAGGAACTTCCACTGAGAGACATTAATACATCTAATGAATGCAGTGCCCACAGCTAATTCTAACCCTGACCTCGTCATTAATAAAAGAATGAAATTTTTTTTACTTAGCTTAAACATCAACTTTACCTTCTAAAACATGCAAATATTGCATACCTAATAGTATTTTAAAGTTATATTAGTAAATAGCATGTGGTTAAAATATGAAGATAACAAAACATTTATAAAAAGAAGTTAAAACTTGAAGGGAACTTGAAAGGGGATAAAAGTAAAATGAAAGCACCAAAATGAACATGCCTTCAATCTATCATTAAATATGATGTTAGAGATAACTTACAAATACCAACCGCTCTTAAAGCTCTTAAGTACTATGAGAAGCATTCAATTCAAACCAGGACTTTTGATTGTGCAGCAAAAAATAGCTTTATTTCTTTATATACATACTATATATGCCCTGTACTGCAGGACAGCTTCCCCCCTTAATGAATAAAACCATAATTAAAATAACTTGGATTGTGTGTTTACTCAGGTTATTTTTGTTTAATATTAAAATCAGTTTGATTATCTCAATCATTTAAGTGTGACAAATATGCAAAAAAAAAAATTCTGGAAGGGGGCGAATAGTTTTTCACGGCACTGTGATCCTCTGCTACACTAACACACTTATCCCAGATTGGATACCATCAAGGTAGAAAGTTTTCTCAGTAAGCCAGAGCTATGATTGGACTGCTTGCTTTTCATGTATCATTGTTGAAACGCTAGCCTCTCAAGAACTTAATGGCCCTTTCCTTTATTCAAAAATAAACCCACCCTGGTTTGATTACTGTTTTTGCAGGACAATGCACAACCTCATAGTGCCAACTGCACCACTTGCACATTGCAGGAGCTCAGCTGGGACTTATTGTCACATCCACTGTACAGTCCTCACCTCGCTTCAAGTGATTATCACCTAGCAATTTAAGGAAACTGTACCTTTGATAGGGTGGGGAATAGTGATATGTAATCATAGTCATAGTAACATTTACGTCCCTGTCGTCTTGAACATACTGTATTTTCGTTTTATTTTGACGATATTCAAGGACAAGTGAATCCGGGATAAATGCATTAGTGTAGCAGTGGAATATATAGAGAAATAAAGGTAGTTTTTACTGTGTTCAGTTATCCTACAGAATCAAAAATCCCAGTTTGACTTGAACACCCCACTTACTATTCAACATTACAGTACATGTATGGAGCATACAGACATCCAGATAAAAGGAGTACGGGTCAGCTTAAAGCTACACAAAATCGTGTAAACGTCTGTAAAGATGAAACATTATCTTAAAATACTAAAATGCATTAAGGAGTTATGAAAGTATAAATGCATATAAGCAGTTCACCAAGTAATAGATTTTAACATTGTTTTTGATATGTGATAGTTATGAAAATTTTCCTGGATAACTTTTCCTTCTGGAAACATACAGTACTGTACCTTTGATAGTGTGGAGAATAGTGATATGTCATCATAGTCTCAGAGTGAGTAACAGTGTAATTTTTACCTCACTGTCGTTCTGAACAAATTTGGTCAATTCATTGAAGTGATCTACCCCTCTTACAAGTGCAGATATGTTTTTTTTAAGCATTGATGTAATTGTTTAGTGATGAACCAGGATTCTGGAGCATTTAATCATCTAACTCAAAGCAGAGGAATCTGCTACTGTAAAGCTTAACATTATGGTAAAATTGAAAGAACAAAGAAAATTTTAATTATTGACATCTACAGTATAGTGAACTTTGAATATTTTACTTTAGACAAATAATGTTAAAATGATCAGGTAAATAAAATGATTGAATAAAAGTGGATTTTCACTTATACTTATGTGTAGAATGATTGTGGGTAATAAACAGCAGCAGTTTTTAAAATGGCAGAAAATAATAACTCACAAATTGTTAATACATTTCATATGGTTTATACACAAAGTTAGGCATGACTGGGCTGTTGGGGATTCCTTCCAGCTTTATAACAGCTTATAATTAGCAAGGCAGCACGCACATTATATACTTATTAAAGATTATATGTAACCTGCACAAAAGTCATCATTCACAAGAGTAATTATATACACTGTAAGCATGAATAAAGTTAATAACGAGCTTTTAAACTACATGGTGTTAAAGAGCTGCCATTGCGCCTTTCATCTTCACTTAAAGCACCCCTCCTGTGATTTTGCCCCAGACTTTCATAGATGATAGTGTAAGATGGAATGCTAATGATAGGTATGTTTGGGCATATACATTTTGCACGAATGAAATAAACTTTGCATCTATCTCACTCACTTATACCGCTTTATCTTGTATACAAAGTCGTCTGGGGCTGGAGCTGGAGAATCCCAGGAGATTCAGGGCACAAGCCGGGGTACACCCTGGACTGGATGCCAATCCATCGCAGACATTTGCATCTTAAATTGTAATTACCCAGTGGAAATGCAGACTAGACCTCAGTTCATCTGTAGAAGGTCTTTTAAACTCAAGAATCATTAAGAGGTCCTCAGGTCATCTTCAAGAAAATAAGATGTTATTATTAGTTACTCTGTGAAGACACCCTAAAGATTAGTTTGGTATAAGGCTTGAAATTAGTCCTGAAGGTATCTGGGGCATTAAGACTTTTAGAGCTTTAATGAGTACTGAAGACGTTCCCAATAGATCTTTAGTTTGCATGGTCCTGAAGACGTCCTGCACAGCCCAGTGGATAAGGAAAGTGTGAGATCAAAAGAATAATGTTTAAACCTGTTTTTTGATTTTGTCTATGTTATCAAAAAATCAAAAAATAAATAAAAGGTAAAAAAAAAACTTAGCTATACAAATTTCATGACTGTATTTATTTGACAGCTCCCTGACAGAGGACTATGCCAGGGCATGGACTCACAGTGTTGCTCACAGCTAACAGGAACGCACACTCTAGTGGCATGAGCTTGTCATTACAGTCTGATCTTTAAAATGGTTTGATGCTTCTGTGGCTGTTAATCCATTGCTTTGGTGAGCTACATGAGTGACACACCCTCATCACATCCATCTTCCTGAAACACATTTTTGCTGAATATGCCATGACCTAGTGCTGAGGAAGGGTGAGAGCCCAGACCAGTTGGCCAACAATTCTAGTCAATGAAAAAGTGTGCAAATTACACGGCCATCAGGTTCAAGCCAGTGGAGTATAAATAATGAAGTCCTAAAATATTAGCAATATATTCATTTGAGGAATGGAGCCCTGGAATCTTTGTTCGCTTTTTTAAAAACCTATTTTTATGTCTTAACATAAATCACCAATTGGTTAAAAATGTTAAAAATCTTTTTACAGTCTTGCTTTCAATTTCCATGCAGTCTCAAAGCATACACAGGCAAATTTGCTGCCAACCATCTTCTGGGAACTACACCTGAGTTCATTCTGTATCACCACCAAATACAGGTTTCTGTTAAACCTTAAGCTGATTCAAAAATAAAAGAAAGAAATCAGGTGAGCAGTTCTTCTATATGTTTCTCCAAAGTAGTATACACGACTTCTGTTAGGGTGATGAAACCTGGGGAACTCCAGCAACACAAGATGAGTGACCTACAGTAACCTGATACTGTACTCAACAGTTTGACATTCCACCCCACTAGAACTGTTAGAGCAAGTCTGGGGGAACATATGGGAATCTATTTCTGAAGGCCAAAAGTGATAGGATGAAAAATAAATAAATAAATAATAATAATAATGATAATAACAAAAATATAATCATAATAATAATAATAATAATAATAATAATAATAATAAATAACCAGTCACATAAAATGAAATAATGTAAGAGAGTATTGAAATTGTGTAAGGGGAAAAAATTTTTATGTATTGTACATACAAAATCTACAACTACCATAAAACAAATATTTTCAAGGACAAAAAAATACAATTTACAATTTATATATACAAAGTATATTCAGTGTATCTCTATTATGATATAAAAAGCCCAATCTTTAATGCTTTAGTAGACAATGCTTGTAAGGCATATAATAGTGCTGTTAACCTATAAAACATGAACAAATGGAAAAAATGTGTTGTGTTGTCTGGGAGAAGGGATGGCTTTACCCTCCCTGTCATTCACACAAAGAAACGAGCCAAATGTAGGTGGTCTATAAAATCATATATGTGCAAGGGTGTCAGATAGTTATTTCCTCTGAGTCTGTTCAGCTTTCCTGTGATGCAGTTGGCTTTTACGAGTCTTGTAGGAAACATTCATTACCCCTCACGCTCCTCAGCTGGTAGTGCTCATATAGTAGGGAGCTGGCCAGTCAGGTCAAGAAAGTGTAAAAAAAGGGGAAATAAAAATATGAAGTATAGGACATTAGAAGAAAAAACAAATCTGCAATAAATATTCATAAGTTACAGGATTTAAATTATATATAAGATTTACAATTTAAAAAAGGTATGACTATGCATGCAGCAGATAGCAGAAATAACTTCAGTTGAATCTCATTGTTGTTGTATCTTTAATGAATAGAAATGATGTAGAGTAAATAATTTATTAATGAGCTGTGTAGTAGTCATAGTGTCCACCTGGTGGAGGCTTTGGGTTATTGTAAACTGGCAAATATTCATTTTTCACACAATACTACTAATTCAAATAAAAACATTAAAAAAAAAAAATAAATTATTATAAATATTAGGTATTATGTATATGTTCAATTAAAAAAAAAGTTACATCGCATACAGATTATTACAAATTGACAGATCAGTAACAGTGAAATTTACTAAGAATTTCTTTTTCTAATATGTAATTAAAATCCCTTTAAGACAATAAACCTTATATAAATCATAATAACTAAATGTTAAGACTTCCAAAGCATCCATCCTGCAAGAATTATTGAAAGCTGAAAAAGCGCTTGGAAGCGGTATCGAGTCTGTGGAATGTGCTTCATGTAGTTGAATAAAAAATTATCCAGAAACACATTGTTTTGTTTTTTTTGGAACTATTATTGTTCACCATGGCTAACCATTTAGATGGCTGTGAAGGAAGGTTTACTATTCAGGCAGGTATGACAGAAGCGACACAGTATATATACAGTAGAACTGGAAATTGTGCTTGTAAGCACACATTCAGTGACAGCAATGCTTGGATAGTAGTTTGACCAACTAATGTGTTTAAAATGTCAATTCACTTTGCACTTTAGGCTCTTGTTTGAAAAAAAAAAAAAACAGTTCACATTCTTCACCATATTATAGACTAGAGGTAAAGTCTAGACTTAAAATCCCCCTACTGACATTGATTGCCACTTAGAGTGCATCTAAATATATATATATTTTTTTTTGACAACTTATCTTTAATCCATGATGAATCCTTCCTATTCTGACTGGAGTGCTTTCTTTCTGGATATCAGTGTACAGGACACAGAGGGCTCACTGACTAGCTTACCAATGATGTAAATCATATGCTACACTCTTCAGAGTCAGAGTCTAACCCAACTGAACACTCACTCATCGTCTATACCACCTTATCCTGTATTCAGGGTGCGGGGACCTGGAGCCTATCGCAGGAGACTTAGGGCATGAGGCGGGGTACACCCTGGACAGGGTGCCAATCCATCGCAGGGCACACACACATACACTCACACACTCATTCACACACTACGGGCAATTTGGGAAACACCACCAGCTGAAGACTTATGGGAGAATTCTGAGTAAAGTATTATAAATGTTTGATATATTTTTTAAGAATTGTGTTTATTCCTCCAGGGTGCTGAAGCTGTTCTGGTGGACGGTGGTGATCCAACACCTTACTAAAACACGTTGTGCCAAAAGTATGTGGATACCAGAGTGTTGAAAATCCTATTTCAAAAACCATGGTCATTAATAGTGAGTTTCTCTCCATGTGTTGCTCTAACAGCCACCATTATTATTTTGGGAAATCTCTCCACTAGTTTTTTTGTTTGTTTGTTTAATACGAATGCAAGAGTTCAGAGCATGGACGCATAGTGCTCATCCTCCATTCTAATTTCTTCCAAAGTTGTTGACTGAGGATAAGGTCAGGACTTTGTGTAGGTCAGTTGAATTCTATAATGAAAACTATAACGCTAAAGCATAGAAAGATATATCTTCAACAATTGTGTGCTTCCAGCTTTGTGGCAACAGTTTGGAGAAGCAATCAGGTGTGTGCAAAATTCTACCCATACTGTACAGTGTACAGTGTACAGTATATACCTGGTTCTGAACTTCCATTGCGATGCCCATGTAATTTCTAGAAAACTTCAGTGAAGAAAACTTTTGGCTGGTTATTTAGGAGGATATTTGTTCGAAAAAACATGAGGATGTTTGTTCGAGTTAAACTGCCAGAAATGAAGTACACTATTCAGTGTAGCAGCATCAACATGCACATACATTATCCGAGCCACTGTTTTTTCTTTTTCCACACAGTCTTTTATTTGTAAATAATAAAAATGAACTCTTGAATATAAAACATACACATCATTTGAGTAACATCTGTTGTACAAACAAGAAATGTTGCAGTGAATACTTTCTATTCTGTTTCAGTGGGACACATGAATTGTAAACAATCAGTATCCTTGAGTAATACTGACAAAGGAAAGAAGTCTGTCGTTACGGACATGAAAAGTAAACGTGTTTTTCTTTATCAAAAACAGGATCTCATGGACTTTGTTCTAATGCTGTAACAGACAAGCAGAGGTCCCAATTATAGTGATTATTTTATAGCCACATATATCTGAAGGAATCAGAATCAGAAACTCTGGAGGTGTCCTTTCTCAGCCTTTGTTCCATTCCATGGAGCCAGGAGACAGAGCATTAATCTATTTCAATGGGGCCACTTTGTAAATATAAGTAAACCTCAAAGCAGACTCATATTTACAGTATGTGCATGGTTGTTTCTGTTTGCAACATTTACTTGGATACACTCTTTTTTTAAATATATATCTTATATATATGTTGTTTTAATTTTCATATATCATAATCTTTTTCCATATATAGATAGCTCTGTTTATACACAATATATCTAGCTCAGTTCTAGCCCCATAGTAGTAGACTACAGAGAACACCAACATCTTCAGGAAAAACGAGGGCCTCAAGTTTGCTCAGTACTACAGTACAGAACATATTTATCCATTGGGTTAAAAAAAGAAAACAATTCAAAAACTCCTCACAGACATTCTGCCCCAAATCGAGGGCTGTGTGCATGGCTGAACTTGGCCAAATGCCCACACATGGAATGAATGGCTTCATTTTTATTGGTTAATCTATTAATATCAAGTACGAGCAAACTGTACAAGTACATGCAACATACAAGCTGGCCTACAGTATGTGGAACTAACACACATTTATTTTAGTCTCTTTTTTCTCATCTGTCTTGTTTTACAAAATGTGCATGCAGCTTGGAACGGTTCCAGAGTCATGCTGTTGCCCATGTTGGGAAGAGAAGGTGGCAAGTTTTGGGAGGTCACCATCTCAGGCCGTCTCCTAAACCACCTCTCACTTACTATCACGTTCATTCAGATGCTCGGGAAGGACTTGATTTCTTTATTAATTAATTTCTTTCTTTTTTTTTTTTAAAGAACATAAAATAAAAAAATTTAAAAAATGCAAAAATAGCTGATGATAATTTGGGCTGTTATAATCTTCTTTAAAATTTTGTTTAAAAAAATCAAGCATTTGTGCTTGCTTCAAAATAACTCTACTCAGATAGAAATTCAGTTATGGGTAGGTCCCAAAAACAGAACGAACTAAGTCAAATAAAGTGACTGGCTATTAGTTATATGTGCACGGTGCCTGTCCATAGTGACCAGTTCTCTATTTACACTCAAGAGCTTAAAGTATATCTGAGGGCCAAGTAACCTGGGAGGCCAAATATATTAGTGAATTTACGTCAGTTGACCGTTCTTATAATCTCCTGGCCAGGCTGAAATTACCCGAACTCCCAGTGTTCTACTGCATGTGGTTTTGCATCTTCCTTCTAGCTTATACGACACGACTGTCAGAATGAGCCATGTGTTCACATTCTACAACAGGTGTCTGTGTATCAAATACATGAGAAAGTAAAAAAAAAAGAAAAAAGAAAAAAAATGCAAAGCAGTCAGTCATAACTGCTGTAAACAGACAAAGGTTCCAAGCTGGCCTCCCCTCTCTCTCTCTCTCACACACACACACACACACACACACACACACACACACACACACACACACACACACCTGATCTAAGTCAGATATGAGGAAAGGCCCTGCACTCAGTGTTTGTGAAGAGGAAGAGATACTCTGAGAAGACAAAACCTTGCCCTTTAAACCCTGACCTCAGGCCCTCCTTAGCAGAGAGGCTTCCTGTACAATTAGACCAAGGGAGGGGTAACGTTGTCTTCACTTTAACCGATCCACTGTCACACCTCTGTCTCACACACTCTAACACACTCCTTATACGGTTAGAAAACAGCTCCTAAATGTTACGGATTGGCAAGAAGCACTCAGGCAACCAGCACCACGGTCGGCTCCTTTCTCTCTCTGTCAGCCAGAGCGGATTGCTTTCAGCTGCTCGTCATTCCCTCTTTTAATTTGGGCTCGCACATCATCTCAGCAACATGGCTAAAACAAACAGAACATGCAGTAAGGATCGGAGTGGATCAAGGGAAATCTCAGCAATCCAAAGGCCAAAAATAAAAGAGAGGAGAAGTGATTGTCAGGCTCCAGCAAAGCTTTGATCGTGGTTCTGTCCGTCTGCCTGGCTGCCCCTCTGGCCCTGTATTTTTTGCCATGGGCCTTTGCTCTATTCAGGCATGTTTTATCTCATGTCCTCTTTCCTGTTCACTAGGTCCTGACGCCTGTTGGCCCTGAATCGAGTGATGACTGGGAAGCACGTCGAGTGAGAGGAGCTAGCGTTGGGTCCACCAATGACGATGGGGGAAACAGTTTATACCAGCCGATCACTGTACTAGAAAGGTCCAGCTCTTCTAACAGGATCTGTGCAACTCCCATAAAGCATTTGTGGTCCATGCGTCCATAGTCGCCCCACACTATTACCTGTCAGGGAGAACAAAACTCACACAATTTCAAACTTTTACACAAACCAAAAACCATGTGATTAAGGACTGATAGAATCACACATTGTTTCTTACCTGCAGAACTTTACCGTGCGGACTCTCCTCAAACAGCAGTGACTGCTGATACAATGGGTCGAGCGTTTTCCGTGCAATCTTGGTTTTCTTTTTGGCTTTGCATGCTCCATTATCCAGCAAGTAGACCTTGACATACGGAGCTGTGGACAACAAACATGTCGATCAAATCAATAAGACAGCGAATAAAACAACACTCTTCTAGGTGTTGTAAAAGGTTCCAAGTTGGCCTCCATACTAACACTCTTAATCTGAGTATGAGAGCACTTTTACCTGGCAGCGATTTGGATCCTGGTTTGGGAGTAAGGCCACGTGCCCTGATCACCTCCACCTCCAACTGCCCCTTTTTATCCATTAAGCCGATCTGGACATCTCCTGAAGCACACGTTAACTGACATGAAGATTCTTCTTTCTTTACTTGGAACTCAAGTATTGTGACTGGTAGAAAGTAATTCCTTTTCAAAATTTGCTTTACACAGCTTTATTTGTCTCATTTATTCAAGTTAAGCCAAAATCAGTAAATCACCCATGGGGTTTGATTCAAATCCCTGTAATGAACACGTACCCATCGAGGGTGTTGCTAGAGTCTGCCTCCCCACTAGCTGTGCAGGTCCAAGGCCATCGAGGAAGTCACTGAACTGGCTGTCAGCCCCCAACCTCACTCCTGAGAAGATCAGACTATCACACACACACACACACACACAAACAAACAAATTTTAATGAAGATAATTTTTATCATGCCTACACCTAGATCTAACCTTAATCTTAACCTCAGTCAATAATATATGCCTTTATATTTATTTTATTTCATTTTATTTTAAAAGAATAAAAAAAAGAAAAAAATGCCCAACAATGTCCACACAAGGTCATAACTGTCAGATATTCTGATTCCTTGTGAGGGAACTTGGTTCCCACCAATATATAAAAACATGTCCATGAACACAGACAATTCCTCAAATTTCAGTTATTATGTATTTGTGTGAAAAGTACCTAAGAGACATGAGTGAAATGAGATGCAATTTGAAATGCTATAAACAATTTAGAGAGGTAAATATGCCTACAGCATACTCCCATAATGCTAGGATTTACAGTATGTATTGTAACTCCACAACCACCAATAAGGATCTATACAATATACTAGTAAAGGATGAGAACTAAACTCTGTACATTTGTGAACAGCAGACCTTTATTAAGTGCGGTATGTAAACCATGTCCTGTGCTGCGGCCCCTCAAACACAGGCGATATTTCCTTTGAGACCAGCACAATTTCCATGAGCTAACTCCAACTGGAATGTCTGAGAGCAGTGCCAGCCAGTGTCATGCTACCATATAAGAGGCCTTAGTGTTAACCTCCATTTCATTCAAATCAATGTGTCATTAGCTTTAAATCACACAGTCGCTTCAATTTTGTGCGAGTTGAATTGCTGAGGGTCGGTATGACCGGCCAGTCCACTCTACAATGAGCAATAGCTGATTTGTTCCGTGCTCAGCGTAGATCCCTGCTGAGGCCCATCTGTGCAGATGATAGATATTTTAATTATCAGAAGGTGGAAGGCTCACCATCTGGATCCAAAAATGGAGCTGCTAAAACAATGGACATAAGTGTGCAAATCAGTGCAAAAATAGGCTACCTTAAGCTCTTTTTCCATGAGGTTATCCTTTGAACAATACATCTGTCCAAAAGATTTACACAACGTACTCAGTCCAAGATACACATATGGCACAGGGTCAAAAAGTCATTAGGTATTTGTACTGTTTGGCCATTTCAAAATGAACAACCACGTCAGTGGTCGTTAGAGTGGGGTCTTCAGGGGTCTGTGAGCATTAGAAAAGGGGTGCTTCAGACACCCGCTATTATAAAATATATTATTTTATATTATTTAGAATTTTTATACTTAGTTTAAGAGGTTTAATCCAATCCTTAATAACTCAAATACAAGTTAGCCTATAGATACTGACAATGTGGATGAAATGTATCATGGAATATATTTTTTTTCAGGAATAAAAAGTTCTCTGGCTCCAATAAACATCTAAGACATTCCTGTTCACTGCACAGTAACCAGCCCAATATCTGAATAGTACGGTTTCACTTGGAGGTTACCTGTAGAATTCATTAGAATTTTTTTACAGCCTGCAAAAAATTTAAAAGTTGTTAGTGTGCATGTGCCGTGATACTGACTTCCCCTCAGAGCTGTAGCTGTTCATGCTTCCATCGGTGGACTCGCGACTGGCCTGGCGAGCCATTGCGTTGCGGGGATACTCTACTGCCATGCCCGTCTCCTGACTCCTCTGGATCGTACTCGAGCCTTTCGTCTTCTTATTTGCTGCTTCTACAGTGAAATAGTAGACAAGAAAACATTGATGTTACAGTACATTATGCAAATTATTAGACAAAACAAAAGATCTCACATGAAAAGAACATTGACAGGGACTTTGTGCCTGACTGAAAGAGAAATATACACTAGCTTTTTGACAAAGAGGTATATTTCTCCCATTGCTGGCCTTACTCATTCAAAAGGAAATATTGCTGTCTGAGACAAGATCCTTTGGCCAAGTTGACTATAACCATCTCCTGCTGGATAGCATGGGGTGCTGTCTTCACTATTTATGTATTTTTTGATGGATTGCAGATGGCTGGAAAATGCCAGATCCTAAAGTTGTGCTGACTAGGTGTTAAATATAATCATAATATATCATACACCCCATAGGATACTTTTACCTGACAAAAATATGCCCTCAGCTGCTGGTTCTGGAGAGAGGTTCACATAACTATAATTTTTGCCATTTAAATTGTCATGATTTTTTTTTTTGACCACATCATTTCCACAAAGTTGATGGTTGAGCATCTTTCCAGGTTTTAACAGCATGTAGGATGGCGCTTAACCCAATCCCAGTAAATGTAACATTTTCTTTGATGCTCGATGCAGAATAATATTTAGACGCTAATGAAATGGTGACTTTTTGGCCAGACAGTAAATTTTCCCAAAGTTTCTAATTCAATAAGTGCTAGCAGCTGCTTATCCAGGTCAGGGTCGGTCAGTGGAACCCTGGAGGAGGCTGGAACATACCCTTGATGGCGTCCACCACAGGGCACCACACATACACGCACACACACACACACACACACACACACACACACACTCCAAGCAGCAATTTTTCAGTGCCGATCTACTCACTACCACAATTCTGGGTGGAGGAATGAAACCAGAGAACCAGGAGGAAACCCAGGTGGACATGGGGACAACATGCACCGAAATTTTATACAGCTGGATCGAACTTAGAACCATTGTGCTGAGAAGTGGCAACACTTCCCACAAAACCCCCCAAAAATCTATGTTACTGTAAAACATGATTATGAGAAAAATCAAAGTTATAGTCAATATTCAATTTCACTAACACGCCACTGAAAAAAATCTAGTCTTACAGCCAAGTTAGTTAAGTGTCAATCACTACTCAACCACCAGTATAGCTGTATAATTCCTTTGCTTTGGAAATAATAAAAAAAGATATAAAAACATTTCACTGCTAGCTAACCAGTGGAAAGCTACAGAGTGAAACAGTACAAACTACTGCAGGCCTTTAAAATGCTGATTTATGGAACTTCTGTTAGTCTATCTGATTTATCATCTGATAGTCCTTTTAAGATATTGTACAGAAGCTTGGCACTTACATGGTCCAAGAACTTCTTTTTCTACCATCCTTTTTTATTTGTTTCTTTTTTTCTGATATCCATTATTAAACCATAAATAGACAGCCCTGAAATATGGGATTTTAAAAGATTTGACTTCAAAGGAATTTGTCTCCATTACATCTGATTAGAATCCAGGGTTCATCTTCAGCTCAGAGAATTAAATATTGCCAATGTTAACAGGAAAAATGCTACTATTCTCAGCAGCTTTAGCTCTCACAGGCTTTCTCATAGGTCATGACATCCCTATCCAACCTGATGACATCCCATCTACTGTAATGACAGAATATGGGGCATTTGGCAAATGGCAATAAAGTAAGGACGTAAGACATTAAGAGGGTGAGAGCGAGAGAGAGAAAGACTACTGCTACTTTAATTAACTCTGCAAATGGTATTGTGCAGGACTTGCACATCATCACATACTTTATGTCCTTACACAATAGTTCCTTTCTACAATTTTAACCAGTTACATAAGCTGGGGCAAGAGTGATTACCTACATGTTTTGATTATTTCTGAGCAAATGTTCTTGTATTTAAAGCTCACAGGAATTTCTCTTCAGCAGCAAGGCATCTTATTAAAAAAGAAGTAGATTGAATTAAATGTGAGGTTGAATGCACTTGCAAGCATTTAACATTTAATCGTGTTTCCTGAAAACTGATCCGTTCCTGATTCATGATTGACACATCTCTTTGCTCAGGATTATTTCATCATGTCAATCACCCAAATCCAGATCAGACATAATTCCAGCATTACCAGAAATTAAAATGATATAATTAAGCAATACCACACTCAAGGTCATGCATATGAGCACAGCTATTATGCGGCCATAGGCGAGAGGGTGCCGCCCAAGTCCTAAAGACATTATAGCCGTGTTGATATTCAGCACATACAGTATGTAAATTGAACCTTAAATATGTGAATTATGACACTTTCAGGCATATTTGCCCACCCCCTGGACATTTCTATTTATATTCAACTTCATTCCCACACAAAAATCCCATAAATTCTATATTTTCTATATTGTACAGCTGTTTTTCAAATTTTTCTTATATTTTTCACATATTTTTCTTATACTGTATATTTTGTACTGTACAGATATTTAATTCCTTCTTAGTAAATTTACTTTCTATTTTTCGTTTTCATTTATTTATTTCCTATTAATAGTCTTTTATTCTAAGGTCACGGACAGTCGTATAAGCATTTCCCTGCATATCGTACTGTGTATGACTGTGTATGTGACAAATAAAATTTGAATTTGTATTTGAGCACAACAACACAACCTTGACCTTGATATTGAGTCCGATATTGAGTGTGATATTGCTTTAATACATTTCCACAAACACCTATTTATTAAATCTATTATTTATTATCAACAGATTCTGACTGATACATATAGTTAAACATCCCAGTGCCGTTACTGTCTATTATCATCACTCGTTGAATGGCTCTTGGTCTGAACTAACTGTTGTATAATTAGGAAATATCACACTTAAGGTCGTGCTGTTGTGCTGAATATCAGCACGGTTGTGAAGCAGCCATAGGCACGAGGGTGCAGCCGGAGTTCCAAAAATATCACAGGTCAGATTACTCAAAGGTCAAATCTGCTCAAAAATTATCTCATAAGCAATATATTGTATGAAGAGGCATTGAGCAAGTGTGTGTGTGTGTGTGAGTGTGTGCAGCTGGATCTGTGTGTGTGTGTGTGTGTGTGTGTATGTCTTGTACCAGTTTGGCTGAGCTGCGAGGTGCTCCTACTGCGTCGTGATGGAATACCCACAATGGCAACCACACGAGCACTAAGACTGGAGCGCCGCTTCTTCCCTCCGGCCCCCAGTGTTCCCAGAGCCGTGTCTGACTGGCTGCCATCGGTGCGCTCCAGAGTAAAGATTTCTCCGCTCACACTCGTGCTCTTCAACATGCTCCGGCTGGATGGGTGAACATGGCTGCTGATACACAAAGAGAGAAGTATTTGAAAAAAATCTGCAAATGTTGAAAAATTCTCTTTGACATAGTCATATCATAGTAATTTTCCCTTAGTAATTAGAGAGTAGATGCATCTTTTAGGTCTGTACTCCAGCACAGCACAGGTCCGTTGCAGTAAACTAACTGCAGTTATGACCGTGAAGTTATAGTGTAATATGTCAGCTTCAATTTAAAGGTAATTACATTATAGATTCAGCTAACCATTTTTCAGACCATTTGACATATTTAAAATGCTTATGATGTTCTTGTAAGTGTTAATAAATATACTCCATTTTTAAATATTCAGAGGTCATTATTAGTTATAGAATTTGTACATCATGGAACATTGTACATACTAGGTATATATATATATATATATATATATATATATATATATATATATACTGCCGTTCAAAAGTTTGAGGTCACTTTCTAACTCCTGATCGTTTCTGATTTTTATTTCTTTCTACATTGTAAAGGAATGCTGAAGGCGTCCAAAAATGCATTAATCTCCTTT
>JAOVVA010000041.1:17762713-17779002 GCA_028565275.1 Leiocassis micropogon | reverse complement strand
ATATAAGTAATTGCATGTAATAGTGTCAAGCCAGGGCACTCCTAGTGCTGGTCCCAATCCTAAATAATCTGGGAGGATCTGGAAGGCTATAAAACCTGATCCGTATCTTGAGCAGCTGTAAGGGCAAGAAGACTAAAGAAGAATGTTTGTAACCTTCATGGATTTTAAGCTAAAAAGAAATAAATCAATTAGCCAAAAGTATGTGGACACCTGACCATCATAACAAACTGTTGTAAAAACCTGTTGTGCACATAAAACATGTGTGTGTGTGTGTGTGTGTGTGGTGGGGGGGCATGCTCTCCATGCCTATTCAGGCCACATCAGTGCATCGGTGCTGCACTAAATCTCCTGTGTCTGAATCCTCAGAGAGTGGATGCTAATAAAACAGCAAATCTGGAATGAGATGTTAAACAAGCATATATGGATGTCTTGGTCGGGTGTCCACAAACTTTTGGCTGCACAGGATTGTTTTCCCCCCCATGGATTTCTTGGTGGTCAAAAGTAGATGGAAACAGTTGAACACATGTTGTTTTGATCTTACTGTCTGGAAGCTATTTTTACCAGATTTTAACCACAAGCCTTTACACCTGCAGTAAAATTCAAATGTAAATGCAAAATGCATGAAATTGAATTATTTCTTCACTCAAGTGAACATTAAATACTCTGTCCTACCTCTGCATGGGGACATTTGCGGGTCGCGATCTCGCCCTGCTCTCGGATTCCCTGTGAGGCGATACTGAGCGAGAGCGATGATGTGTCGACCTCTGCTGCTCAGGAACCTCCAGTGTAGTCCGCTCTCTCTCCCTCTCTCTTTCTCTCTCCCTCTCTCTCCCTCGTTCTCTCTCCTTTTCCCTGGGTCGGCCTTCTGCAGCTGTAACGCGCAAAAACACATACAAAAGTTAAATAACTAAATATGAAAAATTATAAATAAATAACAAATACAGTTCAATTCAAATTGTAAATATTCATGCAATACTACAGTATGGTAGATACCTGCGTCATTCTTTTTTCAAGTTTTCCAGCATCAATATTCCAATATCAATGAATTCCAATATTTTTTTTTTTACTTTTACACTTTTACAAGTTTGCTCACACATACAGTATATCACACTACCAGTCAAAAGTTTGGACACACCTTCGAGTTCAATGGTCTTTCCTGGTTGTTATTTCTTTCTACAGTGTAAAGCAATACTGAGGCCATCCAAAATATGTAATGATCCCCTTTGAACAGTTGATCCTGAGATGTGTCTGCTACTTATGCCCTGTAAAGCCTTCATAACCGCTCTAATCTGAGGTGCAGTTAATTGGTGATTGTTGAGGCTGGTACCGTAAATCAAACTACAGTAGGCTTTTGGCGGACACTCTCATCCACAGCGACTTACAAAAGTGCTTTGAAATGAACTTCTCCTCTGCAGCAGAGGTAAGCTTTGGTCTTCATCATGGTGCTTGATGGGTTTTGCAAATGCACTTGACAATGATGTTCTTGCAAGAACCGTTCCAGAACAGCCAACCTTTGTGTCTTAAAATAACCACTGACTGTTGTTGTTACTTAATTAACTAATTCGGTCTTATTTCATAGTTTAGAAATCTCCACTATTGTTCTGGAATGCAGAAAATAAATCACTAAACAAAAAACCACCGAATTAGAAGATGTGTCCAAACTTTGGACTGGTCCTGTACATTAACTTACTGCACAGACTCACTGCTGAGCTAGGAGCAATTAAACAAATCAATATTCTTGGAGAAAGAAACCAGACTATAAAATCTGACTTTACATCCAGACTGTCTTCCTAATCACTACTTTTAGGACTTTCGCTCAAGGCCACAAACTTGAAACAATTTAATGCACTCAACTTAATGCCTGCTTTGTGGTTTTGTAAAGCTCATGGTCATAACAGATGTGCTGGAGAATAAAAGAGAATGAAAGCAGGGTATCATGGATAGATAATACTACGCCACCATGCACAGTGAAGAGAGAGCAAATAATACCCTTAAGAGAGGATCAATCTCTTTGGCTTCTTATTCACTCTTTTTATTATTTTTTTGCTTTAATCTTTCTCTAGCTTTGTCATGAATACACTGTGCATTGTGGTTCAAGTTTACTCTACTTGGCTACAGAGAAAAGCGCTGGAGACAAAACTACCCATGGAGACCCACAAAAAAGCTCTAACGGTATATAACAAGGGATTGTAGTTGGTATTTCAGAAAAGAGACATGAAGTGTATGGGATGAGGTATTGCATGTTAATCTTATGATATGGCCTGGCATATAATGTCGCATTGTCTCCAGAAAAACAGCAGACGCTTTCGGTAGAAGCAGAAAGACCGCTGCTGACTCCTTGCTTCTCTCATTCTGTATTCTACTGCACAAATCACAGTATTAGTGTAGAGGTTACTGGCGCCATGCCCCACCCCCCCCCACCCACCTGCAGCTACTACGCCAATACCATCATCATAATCTGATTCTGTGATGCGCTGAGAGCCTGTGCAGACATACACACAAAAACACATATACAGACAGACACCACAGAGACAGACAAATTGATATATACACAAGACAAATGGATAAAACTGAGACTTTTGTACATGAACACATGCGCATGTGATAAGTGAGACTGAGAAAAATTACAGGAGATGAACGTCCATTTGCAAATCTGTATACACAAGCATAGTTTCCGCTCGCACCAGTGACATAAAAGAGATTCATATTGTATACACTGATCGATCATAACATTATGACCACCTGCCCAATATTGAGTAGGTCCCTTATTTCCCCACCATAACAGTGATGCACTGTGTGTTTTGACACCTCTTGATCACAACCAGCATTACCCTTTTCATCAATTTGATCTACACTAGCGCTTCTATTAGATCGGCCTACTTCAGGATAAAGGGTTCACTTGCTGCTTAATATATCCCACCCACTTGTGGGAAGTTCCTGGGCCCGTATTCACAAAGCTTCTTAAGCCTAAAAGTTGCTCCTAGTGATGAAATTCTTAGAATTATGACATTTTCTTAGGATTTCACCTTAAATTTAGGACTAAATCTTAGTAAAGATAAAAATGATTCACGGAACATCTTAGCCCTAAAAACAGCAACTAAGGTAAAATTGTTAAGAGTAGAAATGAGGACTTTTAAGAGGCTTAAGAGTTTCTATAGCAGAGGACAAAATGGCGGAAAGAAGAAATATTCTTCAAACACTGAACGTAAAATTAAACACTGCTCTTCTGTACAATTTTCTTGTTCTTTTACTCCATCTCTCTCGGATTGTTGGCTACATACCATCCAAAAGTGCAACTTCAATAGATGGTCCTGAAATCAAATGCAACCATTAATTAACCATTAACCATTAATTATCTTTATAAGATATTTAGGCTGCAACAGAACCTTTGCATAAAGTAACCTGTAGTCATGATAATACAATTTCCTTGAATTGCTGCATCATCCCTAGCAACGAGGTCAATCACACTTCCTCACTAAGATAAAGGTTTTTGCACTTTTCTTACACAGAGTTGCTCTGAGAAGTTTCCTAAATCACTTTTAGGCTAGGACTCCCAGCTGGGACTTTTTAAGCTAAGATAGAAGCTCTCTGGGAGAATTCTAAGAAGCTTTGTGAATACGGGCCCTGGTGTGCAGTGGTAAGGGCCTACCAAAAATGATCCAGAGAAGGAAAACCGGTGACCTGGCGACAGGGTCATGGGTAACCAAGGCTGACTGATGCGCATGGGGAGTGAAGGCTGGCTGGCCCGGGTAGTCCGATCCAATAGAAGCCATAATGTTAGCCATAATGTTATGGCTCATCAGTGTAATCATATTCTCAATTCTATTGTCTATATACCCTAGAAAGAAGTTTAGTCACCCATATCGTTGATGAATATACGATTTTTAAAACTGATCATCTGGCCGAATAGTTTGGGCAAGGTAATACTAATGCAGTTTGTATTTTGGCAGAAAGAACTACGTTCTAAATATGTTATTTATCAGACAATGTGATATTCTTTAATGCAGTACTGTATTTCAGCCTATGGATCTTGGCAGAATTTACAGGCTTTTCTATTCACCTCTGTCAAAGTTTGGACACTAAAACCCCCAGCATGCATTAGCAAAATTAAGTTCATACAAATACAATCTTTGGAGAGTACTTCAGATTTCTGGCAGAAGCGTTCTGTATCATTACATTTACATTTCACATTTATGGCATTTGGCAGGCGTTCTTCTCCTGAGCGACTTACAGAAGTGCTTTGAAGTCTCTATCATTAAATACAGTACATCCTGATATTGGTTCACTAGGTCACAGTCTAAGAGAACTATCAGTCTTGAAACTCTGTTTGGGAAGGAAATATGGTAAAGCACAGAGTCAACACTTTTCATCATCACTTTCTGCTTTAGCAGAATGCCAAGAGTAACAGCCCAACCACAAGATTCCACCTCGAAGACATTTCATAAAAAGGAGCTTAAAACAGGTATTTTCAATATTTATACTTGAAAAGCTCACTCTGGGAGATCTCACCACTGCAGAAAGATGAGTGTTGACAGTCTCCCTTGAAGAGAAATGCACATTTACTTCTTTGAAACATGATAAATTGGTTTCTCTCATTTCTTCAAATCCACTTCCTGTATTAATGTTTTCTCCACAATAAGACCTATTTATCAATCTTCTAGCGAAGTGTAAAAGTTAATGTGTGAATGTTGTCATAGACGAAACCAAAAAAAAAAAAAAATGCAGCAAATTTACACAAGTTTGGGTAATGACATGCTTTCTACCCACATTAATCAGAATCGCTTGATGACGGGAGTATGATGCATACTTTTGAATACGAGTTTGAATGTGATTGATTAATTCCAAGCCACATTATAAAAGCACATACACAATTATGCAACAAAATTCTTCTTATTTTTTTCCCTAAAACATTTCAACTCAGAACGCGAATTCAGGTTGAATAGAATACGAACGATACATTTTTCAGATACGTGTGCCATGACGAAAATCTACAAGTAGTTCTTTTTTAAACTGATAAAGCTGCTTGAGTGTATAACAAACAGTCTATACAAATACTATTCACGTCCAGTTAACTTCACTTTCTACTAGCATACATTTCCATATACTAATAGTACAGTGTTAGATTTATCGTCCCCCACTCACGCTGCAGCTTCTTAGTGGGCGTGTCATTGTGGGTGTGTCTTCGGGGCAGATATGGTGATGGGTGGGGCAGTGGAATGGAGGACACATCGTGAGTCTGCAGCTTGTACCAGTGAGGCTTGTCGTCGAGCAGGGCAGTTTCCAGCTCAATCAGAATCTGAATTGGGGTTAGAGCAAGAGAAAACAAACAAAAGGAATTTGATACAGAAAAGTCACAATAAGAGAATGGATATGGATACATTTGTGTTACTTGCCTCTCCTAAGAAACTGCTTTCCTCTTCCTGAACTTTTGGTTGGTCCCACACTGTGATCTCGAGCATGTGCTCTCTGAAGTCTCGCCGGTGCACATGCGAGTACACAAACGTCTGGTTCCACTTGGGCTCCAAACTTTTTTTGACAGTCTTTGTTCTTCGTTTGCTTTTATCACTGATGAATCAGGGCAACAACAAAAAAAAATGCATGTAGCAATATCATAGATAAAACCAGTTATGGAACCAGTATCAGGCATTTTTTGCCCAGTATTAAGCACATCTCCACTAAAAATGCACATACAGAACTGGAACAACACAGGTTTATTTTAAAACACTTTGGAGCTGCATTGGACCAAAAATACCTACAAAACAGTTATTTCCAGGCTTTAAGCAAAGCCTTACAGTTACAGATGTACACTATTTATATCACTTCAATATCATTCGTTTCTGTACAAGGCTATTCACAACAAATAACAAGTCAGATACAGCTACTCCAGTAAATATGAATCAATCAGTTGATTGTACACCACATTAAATATCACACTCACTCAGTCTAAACACTATATTTATACACTATATTATAACACTATATATACACTAACATTTACAAAAGCACATTCTGCATCAGATTATACAGTATGTGTCTATGATTATGAAAATGCTGAAAATATTTCTACTTTTACAATGTGATCACAAAAATAGCCAGGGTTAGATAGGGTTATTTATAGCCTGGTTATAAATAAGTTCAGATGATATATCTAAGGTGGCCTGGGAAAACTCACTGGATGCCTCTGTGGTTATATTCTATCAAATTTAAAAAATGATGAAAAATCTCCTTTTGATCAAATGTTTTTTTTTTTCTGACATGACGCCTCACCTTTATCACATTAGGTAGATAAGGAAGCATGGTGCTTCAGGAAATAACATTGTAGTGACTTGTTTTTCACTATAAACATGAAAAATCTATTTTTGCTATTATTATTATTGTTATTATTATTATTATTATTATTATTACATGTTAAATTAAAATAAATATTTATCAGTTTATGTAATCAGACCTTAAAATGCCGTGACTTTATGGATGAGCAGAAGGTATATAAATATACATAATGTATATAAATCCGAGCACCTTCTATCAGGAAGGAAGTACATTTTGACGTAAGGGTTCATGGGGCGTCCATCCACTCTGGGGGGCAGGTCTTTGGCCTGCAGCACATTCACGATCAACTGATGGCCAACTTTATCGTACCACATTTTCACCTGCAAGTGATGAAAGCATGGTTAGTTATATAGGGCTAACCATACAGTACGTTAAAGTATGATCATGCCAGTGGTGTATTGGTATTGTACTCACCGAGAGCTGTCCAGGGAGCAGCTGAGGAGCGTCTCTCAGACCACTAGGACTGGAAGGGGACATGACGGATATAGACGGTCGCTCCATCTTTTGAGATTCGAAGGAACTTGAGCCTGCTATAGAGATTCAGAGACACCCAGGACGGCACTAAAATTATAACTGACATCATGTTGACATGAATGCAAAGAACGAGCAAATGTTTCAGGCCATGGAGTTTAAAACTGTACTTACTAGATTCTAATGGAGGGTGTGATGTTTCTGGTATTCTGGGTATATCACTGGAAAGAGAAAAAAGTAAAAAAAATAATAAAAAAACACCCATTAACATACAATATTGGGGGATCAGATGTTAAACTCATTCACAAATCCAATCATAAAGAGCTACGATGAAACTAAACCATCCTAAAGAGTTTCTTTTACTTAAGTGGTAAGATTTATACACCGTGTGTTATTATTTGGAAAGAAATCACTCAATCTTTGAAATATTTAGAAGGATGGTGCAAAGTACTGTATAATATCATAAAATAATGATCGAAACTAAATAGAATAGAAACGTAAATTTGTCCAGAAATTTTTAATGTAGAAGGAAGCTAGACCGAGCAAAGACTCGTCTGCAGACGTCCTCATGAATAGACTACAACAAATCCCCAGGTCATTTATTACTGAAATAACTCTCGTTTCAAAAAACGGAAGTTTCATTAATAATACTAAGACGATAATGGACGACTTACCCAATGGGCCTTGAAACGACTAATTCAACTTGGGGCTGCGTTTGCGAATCCAAGATAATATTATAAACCTCCTTCGTGGTTAACCCAGGCAATGATTTACCATTCCACTGGAGCACCTCATCTCCTAATGACAATAAAACAGTACATGGTCAAATTAAAACTAATCTGTGACTTTTGGTCTTTGTTTCTACAAGCATTTATACAATAATCATAAATGTGGATAATCCTGAAAGTTACTAATAATTAATAAAATGACCATTTGTTTGAACAAATACCCCTCACCCATAATCCATGACTCCACATGACTCAAACATACTGTAATAAGCGATAATAATGGCTAGTTAAATAATAACTCATAGTGATTTCTTTTCTGTGCTGTAATAGTCAGAGAGGATTTCAGCTCATTAGCCAGTAGCCAGTAACCATTAGCAAATATCGGCCAATAAAATCTTGAAAAATGTGCTTGTGGATTAATGCACTATTGGCAAGGTCTCTAGAATGACCTCATCTTAGAGCAAAAGATTTTTTAAAAACATTTAACATGACAAATGACTCAAAACACAGACAAGAAAATCCTTGTCTTGAGTGGCTGAATATGTTGTTAAGAAAAAAAAAAAACCTGCTTATGCTTTTTACTATGGTCTGGTATTGAAAAAATATATACTGTTATCCATATTAGAGTAAAGTTGTACTGTATATGTAACAAGAATGAAAAAAATATGAAGGTGTCTAAATATTTTAAATAAAACATTTACAGTTTCAGCTGTTATAATAACCAAATCATAGAATAAAGGATCGAATCTGACCTTTCTCTCGCTCTCTCTCTCTTTTTTTTTCTTTTCTCTTTTTTCCCCCAGAGTATCACATGATCACAATCTCACACAAAGTCTTTGATAATGCTAAAGAGTCTCTCGGGTGCTTATTTAAGCGCAATTACACTGCAGACGATTGATCTCTCTTATCTACCATGTTCATTTTAGTGAGATCTAGAGTATGACACAGATTTCACACACACACACACACACACTTAGAGATGCCGAGGTGACCTCACCTGCCCGTAAATGGCCCACCACATCCGCCAGACTTCCTTTTTTAACTTTGGTGATGAAGGCCCCGAGTCTCCCTGTTTCTGTGATCTTCCCCCCTGCCACCTACTCGCACCACAGCACACCACAACACAGCACAATTCAAAATATCACTTACTCGACTTTAATTACATTCTATGGGATTACGTCTTATACAATGGTATATAATGTAAAGAGTGTACACTTACAGTACCATCCCTTTATTAGAAACACCTGTACACCACAGACAATCCTTCAAGCTGATATGAAGTCTAAGGTAACCCAAATAACCTCATTTTATAATCCACAACACATCAAACCTTACGGCAGTTGAGGTACATCAGCAAAAAGACCAGATCAGGACAGGTATTGGGACTTTTTTGCTGATGTAGCCCATGTGCTTCAAGGTTTCTCATGGTCTGCGTTCTGAGACGCCTTACTGTTCGGTATGATTGTTACGAGTGCTTGTTTGATTTAACACAGCCTTCTCGCCAGCTCAAACCAGTCTGGCCGTATGGACTTCTCTCATCTGCCACTTATCGGTTATATCGTTTATTTTAACCATCAGTGCAGATTATAAATAGGGAATATTATCTGCAAATCCCAGGATATTTGCAGTTTCTGAAATATCAACAACATGCCATGTTTAAAATCACTGAGATAACTTCCCTCTTTCTGATAATCGATGCATGATTTGATGATCCCGTGAGGTATACAGGCATTTGTAATAAAGTGGATGCTTAAAGTGTGTATTATACTACTGTAGATGTAAACACTTTGCCACAATAGATGACAGCAACATTTCACAACATACCCATTTATTCATTCATCTCTCTTTTTTTTTTTTTCTTTTTTTTTAATCACCGTTCATCTTTAACCTTTAATCACAGTGCCTGGTGAGTTCACTGTTTGTAATTTTGTGTTTCATGTGTGGATTAATAATTGTAATTGCCGTTGGAGCTGTGTGTGTCTCCTAACCTTTAGCCCCAGCAGTGCTCCAGCCTCTTTGGGCATGGCTGCGCGTTTGCTCAGGGTAATTCGGCCGATTAAATGATCACCTTCCTTGGAGGGCTGCCACGTAACCGGATGCTGAGAAGAACAAGGCAGTGATTTAATCGCATCTCAGAGGGGAGCTCTCTCACGGACACGGCTTTACTGCACTCGGAACGAATAAATCCCATACGTAAACTTACAGCTGCGTGCTAATCACCCCCAAACCTATCCACATGCACGTATACAGTACACACACAGCAAAATGACTTTCTTTATGAATACTACACAATAAAAACTGTGCTTGAAAGTAACTTTGTAGCTAATGAGAATGAACCATAGTTAATTATCCAGGCAGGATGTTCACTCATCAAATCCTTCCTTGCCAAAACTAACTGCAGAATACTTTTTTTCTTAAATACAATCAACTGATTTAATTGCACTCTTTTAAATGATGTGCCATTTATCCCATACATTTCTCACCAAGTCTGTTCACACAAGCTGTCATCACATTTGGCTGAACAGAAATCATCATTTTTTTTTATCTATCTACTGGATAAACTGTCAAAATTATGTACTGTACAGTTTGTAAGAAAATCCCTGATTCTAGATGGATAGAACAAACAGAAAAGACAGCATGACATATCAATAGTGGAGGTTAAGTCATGACGGGGCAACGGTGTCTAAACATCCAACACCTTCTCGCTTTTGGGCAAAAACAATAAATCAGACTTTTAATAATAAATCCGAAGCCTTATTCTCAGTGGGAAAAGAAACAAAAAGACAAAAACCTACATCGTTTGGTCTACAGGTTAGGAAAGCGATCACAAGGCAGGCGTTGCATTACAGAGACTGAATAACACAAGCACGCTCTCGTATGCGACAATATTCTATTGCAACACGCCCATACTGTACAACATTACATTTTGTCCTGATTAAATCAATCAGCCTGTCATCACCACTGTGCATTCAGTACCACATGACCGTACTTACATGACACACAGTTGGATCCAGAGGATAGCACTCCCAGTCCCCTGAAACACAGTGACAAATACAGGAAGCAAAGTCAATTGGAGCACCGAGAGCAACACAAACACACAGCTTTCTCTTGACTGGTGAACCGCAGCTTTATGCTAGCCAGGATACACACTCTCCAACCCTGCTGTTTACACTCACGGCACTCTGTTTATTGTAGATTAGGACTCTGGAGTGGTACTCTCCGCCAAGCTGTCACCCTAAAACACGCCCCACTCTGTTCACTCTGCAGGACGATGTAACGATGCGTGGATTCAGTGGAGCTTCCGTGTTGGTCAACTCGTGTTTGAACAGTGAAGAAGAGCTACGTTTAGTGTCTTGACAGTGGAAACAATGCATGCAATGATGCTTACACAGACATACAACGACTGTCTCTGGTCTTTCCATGACGTTGGCCCCATGTTTACTCCCGGCATGTTTTATAGTGGGGTACCGTGTGTGTGTGTGTCCCTCTGAAATGAACATTTTATGCTGAATGCTGAGCACACAAGGCATCTCGAGTGCCAACTTTGAGATGAAAACATGGCTGTGGGAGCAGTGCAGTAAAAAGTTATATACCACGTTTGAAGTATTATGCCAGACAAAACAAGTCAGCCTTGTTTTTCATTTTGACCAGGGATAACTATCAAAACTGGCACAATAGTTTCTCAGAGACATTCATCATGTGCATTCATGCTCTATGACAAACTAAACAGCTCTTAATAGAAGTTTGGCAGCGTACACATTTGTCCGAACGCCATTCATATTTTCTTAAGCTCTGGTAAGACCCATCAAGGATTTGTTGCTAACTCGGGCCTCACACCGGACTAAAAAAGGAACCCGTACTGAAGAGGACATGGGTTTGTTTTGAAATGTTTGACTAACCACTCACTGCTTTCATCCCTAAGTCCTCCCAGCAAGGCTGCATAACTCTTTGAATTAAAAGCCAAGTTCAGTTGACGCGTATGACCTGAAAGGAAGAAAACAAGCTATGGAAAAAAAGATAAGGTCTACTTACAAGTATGTCAAGAAGCAGGATTCTATACAGAATGCATCTTTCCTTAAAAAGACTCCTCTTATTCTAACCCAGATATGTTACAAAAAGTGCTGTCCTACAAAAGTTCATCTAAAATAAAGAAACCCCCCCCCCCCCCCTTAAACAAACTCTCACACACACATACACTTACAGCGGATTTCAAAAATCACAGACAACCCAGACACCAAAAAAATCAACAACGTCCATACTGACATCATTAATAAGAGACAATTTTGATGGAGAATATATCGCTATATCTATATTTCACACTCTCGAGCAACAACCACTATTATATTACTAGTGCATTTATGCAAGCAAATCTTTCATTAATAACAAATGAGATAAATCCAAATTGTCATATAGGTCAGTGTTCACAGCTGTTCCGTGTTAGCTCCTCATGACCCAGATGCCCTCTCATCTGCACATCTGCCAGGAGGCAGCATCAGATGAAGATTTACAGCTTGTGCCTGAGTGTCCCAATTACTAACTGCGTTGTTATAGAAAGAGAGGAAGAAAAGCAAAACACTGATTTGATTCTAAAAAAAAAAAGCTTACATGTATCTATAAATCTCTTTTACTCATCCTGTTATTGAAACATTTATAAAAGACAAACATCATGTTGATTTCCTTTTCTCTTGTCTCTTTCATCTAGTACACTTGCATACTATAGCATATACTAAGTTATCAAACTCAATTTCTAAATTGCAACCTTCACTAAAAATCATAAACATCTGCATTTTACATTTTAGTAATAATAAAAAACATAACTTTTTATAGCACTATAAATTAACCCAAACTACTCAGACACATTATATTAATAGCAAACTCTCATTAGTGAATTAAGTCTCAAATAAAAGCGTTCACCAACAACATGTTCTTATAAAACAAGACAAATTCATATCATGACGAATTAATCATCAGATTCTCTGTATGGATCAGAATTCTTACTTACTGTGTAAATGAAATCCCTGAGTTTGATTAAGTCCCGCTACAGCGATAACAATGAGTTGATGTACCGTTCATTCTGTTTCATTCTCCCAGTGTCCGCAGTTTACATTTCATCTCTGGTTTGTGTTAATACGCTGACCTTTTATGTCTGTGTGCAACCACTTTGTCTGACAAGCAGCAGGCTACCATGAGCACACCCTTCCCTGCCCTACAGCCCTTATTAGTTTAAGTCATCTGCCAAATAAATTATTGACTGTACATTGAATAAGCAAAACGATATATATATATATATTTATTGTATCCAAGCTTGGCTGAGAGCGAAATCGCAATCAGTAAACAGTATACAGGTATGCTTATTAAAGTCATGAAATTTCATAATCAGAAAAAAAGTCAAAGACATTTGTTTTATAATAAAAAAAACAAGCTATTTTAGTGTGTGAGCTTGCACAAAAATAGATGACTGAAGTTTGGGACAACTTGCATTTTCCTATCTTTAAATTTCCTTTTCCGCCTTTTGTTCCTCGTGAGAGTTTTCCCACCCACCACCTCCTCGTCTCCTCCCTACTATTTATTCATCAACTCCTACCTAAAACTGTTCAGCCGGGGTCTAGCTGTCTAGTGCACACCAGAACTCCTGAACAAGTTCTCAAAGTTCTCACTCTAATAAAGTTGCATGATCCACACTGCACAATGGATTTGCAAATGTTTTATACCTGATGACAATTTTTTTTTTATCATTTAAATTTTTTTATCCAGTATACTATGTTCAGTTATTATTATTATTATTATTAATAGTTATTATAAACATACGTCACAAATGAGTTTCCCTTTACTGTGATATGAATATTCTGTAATACTGTGTGTGCATCCATTATGTAAAACCTGTCTAATTCATCCAGATGGTTTAGTTATTCTTTGCTTATTACTGACAGTGCTGTCATAACCACAGTTTGGTCATGGCCAGACTTGTTTCCAGAACATTTTCTTGTTTGTTTGCCATGTTTTAGATAGTTCGGCCTACACCCACATTTTCACTTTTCCATCAATTGCACTTTTTTTTATAAATTTGAAACATTACATCTATTTCCATAAAAAATGTAAAATCGTGGGACATGTAATACTCTTTTTTTAGATTAATAATTATTGACCATATCTTCCACAATAAAGAAAATGGAGCTTTTCGGCGCAGCTCACCTCTCTCACTGATGCTCTCGATCTCTCCATCCTCACAGCTAGTGTACTCAGGCGTGGAGCCGCCTTCCTCCTCGGAGCTACTGAGTGACATTTGCCGCTTGTTCCCTCCACGCTTTGACTTGTAGGGGCGGGGTGGGGGAGGCCGCAGGCATTCTGATTGGTCGGAGCTGAGGGAGTCATTACGCAGCATGCTCTCAGCTTTTTCTCGCTTGGCCTTACGCGCCACACCAGCCGAGCCTGGCTCCAGGTGGCTCGGCTGAAGCTTCCTGTCCCTTTCAGGAGGCTCCCTGAGTTCAGGGGTTCCGGTGGGAGCAGCAGGACCCACGCGGAATCCTGGGGCAGGCGGCTGAGGGGCGTGGTTAGGTTTAGGAGCTTGCACTGCAGATCCTATTGTGCCCCCCACGGTCCTCTCCCCCATAACCCCTTGCTGCTTGCTCTCTAGAGATGACTGACGCTCCTCTGCCCACCTCCTGCCTGTTCTATTCTCAGTGACCGCCTCGTCAGCTTGCCTCTCAGGCACGCCTGTCTCTGCCTGTCTGACACGTGGTGCTTTTGGATGCACACGTTTCTCCTGCTCCATCGGCTGGGCTTTGACAGGATGGCGTGGAGGGTTGGCCTCGTTTCGCACTTCCTCTCGAGGTGGCCTCTGCTCACCCTCTGTCCTTCTCAGCTCACCCACACTTCCCTGTATTTCAGAAGAGCTCCGCTCCTGTGATCGGGCCTTAACCAGACGGCGAGTCTCTCGACGAGCGTCCCCAGCCTCCCACTCCTGTGAAGGCTGTGACTGTAGTTTGGTCAATCCCCGGCGTCTCTCTGCTCTCGGTCCAGGCTTGGCGTTCTGGTCTGAGGTTGTCGATTGCTTTTTTCTGGTAAAGGAACAAACGTAAAGGATCAGAGAGACTGAGAATAGAAGAGGAAGACATTGTACCTCACAAAGAGCACATAAAAGGATTACAAGTCATGAATTATACATATTATTCAGATCTATGCACAATGTGATTCAAATCCATGTTGGACAAGGCGACAACCATAATAAGTAAACAGCACCCTGACGAAACTGATGGAATCTTATTTCCCATAATTCCCAGCTAATAAACACCAACTGTGTATATTATCCTGCACAAAGTGTAGCATACTGTTCCATCAAACGTTCATTTATTGCACTAAGCTAAATTAAATATTTCCTATTCTATTTTCAATCTTCATGCAGTGTGATGGGAAAAGAGCACAAAACAGAAAACAGAGATCAAATGTCAAATCTTTAAAAAGCATTAAATGTACCAAGTGGCTATTAAATGGTTTTTAAAGGTCCCGTCGATAAAAAGTTATCACAGAGATTTCCGTTAATTTTACACCACTATAACCTTTCTCGTGGCGGTTCACTGCGGGATCGGGATGAAGGCATGTCGCCCTGTCCGGTAGCAGGGCCTTTGTTTGCGGTTGTGGACAGCTGGTTGTCTTGGGCAGTGGAGGCAGAGGAACCAAGAGGAATCTGAGACCTTGAGCGCACTTTCTTTTCTCCTGCAGGATCCGCACACCTGGCCGGCTCACTCAACGCCGTCTGCAGGCCTGGTGGCTTTGCCCTTGGCCTCTGTTCCGCAAACCATTCCCCTGAATTAGTCAGGATGTCCTGCTGCTTACGGCACTTGTTACACACCCACATCACCTGCAAAGAGCAGAGCACTATAAAAATGCTGAACTAAAAAATAAAAATAATAATAAATGTTTCACCTAGATAGCATTGTCTAGACATACTGTAGAGCAACACCATTAAAAAGTTCAGACCCCGCATTGCTAGGAAGAGAAAAAGTGATTCAGGACAGATTACAGTGCATAAAGAAAATTGAAATGTGAACCAAATAAATCATCTTCACATAAGCTACCCAAACGAGGGTAGTAATCGATTTGCACATAAGATGAGATGTAAGATGAGAATTTATGGGGAAAAAATAAGTAGTAACAGTCTTTGTCATGATCATTGTCATTATGAAAACCTGTTAAAGGCATCTCTAATGTCACAAGGTGATTTTTGACATAAGCCATATGCAGAGGTGGGTAGTAACGAGTTACATTTACTTGAGTAACTTTTTGAAAAAATTTTACTTCTATGAGTAGTTTTACTGCACCATACTTTTTACTTAGGTAGTCTCCCAGTTCTATAAATTTATCCTACCTGTGAATTCGTCCTACAAACGCTCCGCCATAAATCCATGCTGCTACTAGTGGGATCTTGCGGTTAGTGTACAATCTTGCAGTGAGTATAGAATGTTTTTTTCATGTTTGTGTAATTATATGTTCACTTCAATTGTACATATAATATTACTTTAACAGTCTAGGAATATATAAGTATATTTCAGTACAGAATTAATCGCCAACACACGTGTTGCACATTTTTCTGCATCCCAAAAAAATATGATGCATCCCTGGCATCATATACAAAGCATGTTTCGCTTGCAAAAGAACAGCTTCTTTTCCATCTGCAACAACAGACACACACACATATACTGTATATACATGTACTTCAAAATAATACTCAAGTAAAAGTAAAAAAGTATTCGCTGAAAAAAA
>JAOVVA010000041.1:17746113-17762613 GCA_028565275.1 Leiocassis micropogon | reverse complement strand
AATACTCAAGTAAAAGTAAAAAAGTATTCGCTGAAAAAAAAAAAATATATATATATATATATATATATATAGTTGTTATGTTAAAATCGTAATTTTTATGATAATAATTATATAAATACATACAGTATATATATATATATATATATATATATATATATATATACACAGTATATATATATACTGTATGTATTGTTTATGATAATAATTATATATATACTAATTATCGTATTTTTATTTTATCGTAAAAAATAATATCGTATTTTTTTATCATAATTATATATATAATTATGATAAAAAATACGATTTTAACGTAACAACTGTTACGATTGAAACTTGAGTAGTCTTTTCAGCAAATACTTTTTTACTTCTACTTGAATAATATTTTGAAGTACAGCTACTCTTACTTGAGTAAATTTTTCGGCTACTCTACTCTACCCACCGCTGGCCATTTGTACTATAATATATGGATATGCATATAGCACTGCTTCATTAAAACAGTTGTAAAATGTGTAATCAGTACCAAATTGGCTAAAACTGTGGATTTAATAAATATATTTGCAGAAATAATCCTAGGGGCGCTGGTGGCTCAGTGGTAGGTGTTTCGCCTGCCATGCGGAAGGCCCGGGTTCGATTCCCAGCCACTGGATGCAGTGCCGGTCCCAAGCCCGGGTAAAATGGGAGGGTTGTGTCAGGAAGGCCATCCGGCGTAAAACCTGTGCCAAGTTGTAGTGCGGACCGGGTATTCCGCGACCCCTTGCCGGGAGCAGCCGAAAGACCAGCATTTTCAGAAATAATTCTAATGAAACCAATAAAGTTTTACTGACTTCCTTTTGAAATAAAAACCAACAGCCTATTGGGGTGGGTGTTATATACACAGAAAGCAGGGATATTGTCTGTACTTTCTGTGGGGAGACCCGATGAGAGACACGGCAAGCTAGGTCTTGTTTTCCTAGGAATTAGCAGTTCTCCCTCCCCCATATCCACATTCAGTCCCTGCTGATTCCTTCAGGAGGAGGTGACACAAAAAGACCTTGGCACATCCCATATTTTCCCTCCTTTTTTTTCCACTCCTCTCCTCCTCCAGATTGCTTTTGATTAAAGTGTTAGAGAGATGGGGAGGAGGCATAAACATGTCTATATTTATCCAGGCAGACACCCAGCCAACACCGTAAGGAGCCGCAAACAATTCCCAAGCTCACTATATAGCTACGGTGGGTAAAGACATTCTCTGTCCCCCACAAACACAATGCCCAAGAACCATTCTTACATGAACACACCTACACATACACAACACACCACACACACACACACACACACACACACACACACAGCCTTCTGGTACGGATGCCTGTGCCAAGCAAACACACTTGTGGTTATAGCAGGATAACAAAGTGCTCACATATGCCACCTGCTACCATAAACTCCTGTCCTAGTTTTTCCTTCCTAGCTCTTCGAACAGAGAATTTCACCTCACATACTGTATACAAGATCATTGTTTAAAACCTGAGCACATTCCACATATTTAACAGAAAAACCTACGGGAATAAATGAAATAACGTCGTCTAAATCTGACGCACAGTGTCCTGTAGGTGAAGAGACGTACAGTGGAGATGAAGTTGACATGGTGTGTTAGCGAACAGAAAGATCAGGACAGAGACAGGTCATCGCCATGGACTGCAGAAAAGTATTATGCCCTGATTGAATAGGCTTGGAGTGGCTCCAAACTAATCTAAAGTAAATCAGCAGCAGAATCTCCAGCTGTCAGATACAAACCCGGGCGCTTCCTGCACGGATTAGACTAGTAACCTCCAGCCAGTCCCACCATCCTGCTAAACTATGGAGCAGTGAGTGATTGGGAATGTAAAGCATACTGTATAATGTCTTAAAATATCTACAGTTCACATTGAGATCACCTTTACATAATCATTTCAAAGTCAATATATGACCTTACAGTACATTTGCTTATTCAAGTAACCAATCCAGGTCTGTCACAAGGCCAAAAAAACCTCTCATTGTAATCTGGCACACTAGTGGGGATATTACTTCAAAGGTCTTTAACTAAGCTCTAAAGGCAATTTGTTATATGCTTTCAAGCCATCTCAGGGGAGAAAAGACAGCACCATTAGCCATTTCTAGGTGCAAAATCTAGGACACAGTCTACTGCGTGTTTGTGTGTGTACAGTATATGTATGTGTGACGTGGAAGTAATTCAAAGAATATAATGAATAATCTTCATCCATTGATGAGGGGTGTTCGTGTCAAACTGGGACTGGTGATGAAATTTCTTGTGAATGAAGGCTTAAAACCGATCGAGATTTACTAAGCCATAGCTAAAACATCCGAATGGTGCAAACGTTTAAAAGAAGGTTGGACGTCCATTGAGGATGATCCCAGATGAGATGGGATGAGTCGGAGCACACTGCAGCCGTTCCCATGAACATTCAGTGAGTGGAACACCTGATTCTTGAAAACCGATGGATAACTTGTTGCCAGCTTGCAGAAGAGACGTATATGTCTGTGGGAAGTGTACACACAATCATTCAGCAACACCACTCACATAGTCCTCACCGCACACCAAAAGAAATTTCCACATGTTTGAGCCCTTTGAGGAGTTCCTGGAGGGCCAGTGTTTCAGAAGTAAAGTCGATAATGGCTCCAGTGTCCTGAGGAAACTTTATACATTGATGGTATCCAAGCAACAGTAAAACGTTGGGTGAAGGTTGCAAGTTCAAGCCCCAGCACAGCCAAGTTGCCACTGTTGAGCCCGTGAGTAAGCCTCTTAAACCTATCTGCTCCAGGGGTGCTGTATCCTGGCTCAACCTAGCTTTCTAACTGGGTTAGATGTAAGAAAAATCACTTCACCGTGCTCTAAGGTACATGTCACAAATAACTGAATCTTATTATTATTATTCTGCACACTCAGACTTAAACGCTCCTCCTATATATAAGGCCATTACTTTGAATGTAAGTTATTGCATGTATGACATATTCCACACACAGTTTAAGGACTCTGAGGCTTAGGAGAGAATTTGCTGTACAATTTCTACACATAAAGCAGAAGAAATCAGAATGCAGCCATGATTCACTGAGGCTTTAATGCTGTCTATAGCTAGATCATAAATTAGGTACAATTTCATAATCAAAGCAATAAATTGCAGTAAATGTACAGTACAAATGCTGGTGACCCACAATAACTTAGAGACAGTGGACACGCTGGAAAAAAAAAAGAGAGGGTCAGATCCAACCCTTTAGGACATGTACTGTATGAAATGCTCATTAAGTTGTCGAGATGGGCAAATTATCAGATTAATTATTTTAAAAGCTTCTTATGAAAATCCATATGTGGACTTTAGGGATTTGAAATTGTTGATGTAACTTCCTACAATTCTTCTAAAGAAATTATTACAACTCCGAGCCAATACAATGTCATTTCCTGTGATCAGCCATAACTTTAACGCCAACTGACTAATATTGCTTAGGGCACCACTGCATGTGCTGCCAAAACAGCACTTACTCATCAAGGCATAGATTCCATAAGCCCTCTGAAGGTGTGCTGTGGTATCTTGTACCAAGACGTTAGCAGCAGACATAAGTTCTATAAATTGTGAGCTGGTGCCTTCATGGATTGGACTTGTTTGTCCAGCACATCCCACAGATTGAGATCTGTATAATTTGGAAACACAATCAACACCGTAGACTATTTGTCACGTTCCTCAGACTATTTATGTACAATTTATGCAGTGTTGAATGGTGCATTAAAGAGGCCACTTCTATTAGGGGATAATATTGCGACGTAGGGCTTTACCTGGGTTTCAAAAATGTTTAGGTGGGTTTTACATGAACAAAATCATGCTCAGAGCATTACACAGCTTGAATTCTTCCCCTGGCTGTACACATGATGTAGAAAAATATAAAAAACGTAATTCATCAGACCAGGCCACTTTCTTCCTTTGCTCTATTGTGCTGTTCTGATGCTCACATGCCCTATAAGTGGTTCAGAGGAGACTGACCCGCCTACACCCTACATGACTCAGTGAACCTAGGGTTCCCATGACCCTGTTGCTGGTTTACAAGTTGTCCTTCCTTGGACCACTCCACAAGACTGGTTGTTTTGGAGACACTCTAACCCATTGATCTAACATCACAAACCAGACACACAAGGCATAAGCCAGACAATTTATCCATAGTGACTTATAGGAAATTTGATAAATAAATACATCCTGATACTGTTCACAGATCTGTACACGTTTCCTACTTTCAACACCTTCACGTCAAGGCTCGACTGTTCACTTGTCGCCTAATATACAGTATATCCCACCTCGTGAAAGCTGCAACAGTAACAAGATGTTGATCAATGATCAATGATTTTCATTTCACCTGTAAGTGGTTTTAAAGTTATGGCTGATCCGGGTACAAAAATTAAAAGATCTTTCCAAATGTTAAAAATGAATGAAATCACAATCTCTGTGTAACAATTTGAGGATCAGATCATCCTACAATAGGAATAAAATCTACAATTTGTTGTGCATATACACTATGCATTTCTAATTTATGATTTAGGAATATCCTGGATTGCGTGTACATTTCTTTCTTTAAAAAGATGTATTTACACATTTATTTCAAAGCCACCTTCTACAGTATGGAGATACTCCTCTTTTTATATTTGCACTGAGAATAAAAAGACACCTGATTCTCTCTTGTGACACAAAAAAATGTGATAATTACGGACAGTTAGTGTTAAAGGAGATACTGTATAGAGACAGAATATAAAAGAGAATAAAAGAAAACTCCACTATAGTAATCCATAATAGTTAGACTGAAGAAGCCTTTAGTGTAATGACATACATACATACACACTGTACATGTATGGCATGACACATATACTGATATGAGACATACACTCACACACACACTCAGACACAAAGACAGGATATTAACACCAGGCATGTGTCTCAAAACTCTCACAGGCCAGAATATCCCCTTTCTGATATTGCAGATAGCTTAAGGACAGAATGTGATGAGGGACAATGATAACACAGTATCCAGTTTTATACAGAATATGGAAAAATATGGCAGATTTTCCAGCCAGTCAAATCAAGAATAGATAAGGTGCATGCTTCCTGGTTAAGCTCAAGTCCGTCGAGTCCTCTTTGCAACCCCTGAGTGAACAATTCACTGCTCCTTCTCAAGCCCAGGAGATGGGCAAGATCAAAACTTTCTCTTTTGTGCTGCTCTCTGACTGTGCTCATTCAAGACAGTGACATGGGCCTCTCTCAGGTTAAGGACTCTAATGGGTGCGCTTTCCAGCATTGTCACTGTGTTCTTGGGCTTCCAGAACAAGCCGCCTCCGTCATTGCTCTTCTGTGTTCATCAGGATGTCGATCTAAGAGCAGTGTATAAATAGCAACGGACCCGGCCACGAGTTTCTATTTAAGATTATGTAAGAGCAGTATCAAAGCCACTGTCTTTTTCTTTAGATTAGTGACATACTGTACATGCAAATATTTTTTGACATCATTATTATGCACAAAATTATTCATTATTTTCAAACACAGCTTAAATATAAATAAATAACATTGCAGACGAATATCTGCATGCCTGTAAAGAAAGCAACATATTACATGACAGACTAATTTCCAGATGGAAACAAAAAAAAGTCATGTAGGCGCCTGGGTTTTGCATGAAAATAGAAGGGAGCAAGTGTGACAAAGTTACTGGAAGAACTCAGACTGTATTTTCCAGCATGCTCAGTAAAATCTAAATGCTGTTTCTACTTACCGTACTGTTACAGTACAATGTCTTGGGCACATACGAAAAAATGCCATAAGCAAAAATGGTAAAATATGTTCTACCTAAAAGAAACACCTATAAATATTTAGCTTGAAAATGATCAGTAGTGTTAAATACAGATTTATGCAGGTTTATAAGTGAAACAGTTACTGTAGGATGTTTTACTGAGCGTGCTGGAGACGCCAGAGTTCTCCTGGTAACTTTACCACACTTGCTTCTTTCTATTTTCATGCAAAACCCAGAAGCCTACATTAGGTTCTTTTTTTTCTTCTGAAAACTGGTCTGTTATGTAATATTCAGCTTTTTATTTACCGGGATGCAAATATTCATATTTATTCATATTTTTTATGTTGAGTTTGGAAATATTGAATAGTTTAATATATAATAAGGCAGACATGATGAACAAATTTTTTTTTATTTTGTTATATAAATACATCGCCTAAGACCTTTGCACAGTACTGTATTTTTAATAACACCTGTGGAGAGCCAGTCATTTACATACAAGGAGAGGAATTATCAAGGGAAAGAAAATTACTAATAGTTTATCAAACTAATCTTCTCCCTTACATGAGTAGTTATATTCTATTCCCTGTACTCTGACTGCAGTGAGTGATGGAGCAATGCCTGGAAGTTAGTCATATATCAGCTGGCTTCTGCAACTCTTTAATATCATTTCATTTCCATTGCTTGTTGAGAAGGAGCCAGGCGGAGTTGAGCTCCGCTATTGGTGTTGTCAACTGCGGCCAAACAGGTGAGACAAATGGAGTGACGGGAGAGGTGTGGAGCGGAAGAAGAGGCCGAACTCGGGGCGCACTCGCCACCTCTGACAGTTTGACGTATGGGGGCAGCAACGGGCAGAGCTGGCTCCATAACTCAGCATGTTATAAATCCCGGATAAGGATGAAAGACTGCCACAAAAGAGATTACTGTCCATTTGCCCTAATGAGCCAGTATATCAGCACCTGGAGACGCTCGCCCCCTGACTGCCTTCACAAACACTCACTCACTCACTCCTCATATACTGAGCATTTCAATTGTTAAATACCAGATCAATAGTATTAATAATTTATCGCAGGTCTCTGCTGATGTTACAAAACTTCGGCTCACGCTGTTTTCTCACCAAGACATGCATCTTGTACTTGACAAGGCATCTGTGGATCAATAGCATGATAAGTTTAGCCTAGCTCCTTTTCCAAACATTGGATTTGCTTTGAATTAGGCAGATAAATAGACCCTATGAATAAGGCACGCACATGTTTTACACAGTTCCTCAATCAGTCGTGCATGAGAGTGTGCATTTCATTGTACTTATGCATCTCCCTGAGGATCTGGCTACCAATAATAATAATAATTATAATAGTAGAAATGACACCTGCCTAAGGCACTTTACCTGCAGTGCTAAATCCCACCACTAGTCTGCACTGTGTCACATGTTGCTCATCAATAAAATGAAGCGCCTGTTCATACAGGAAACTTTTGCTATTTGAACATACAGTTCATATTCCTGCAATACTTGCATAATAGAGAAGACCAAACCTTTTTAAATGATGTGAGAATGAAATATTTTATGTTACTGTAATGATGCTCTAAGCCCAAATATTTTTTCCTGAACATTGCTCTGTTAAATAGCAGCATAATTTTATTTTTTTTGTTTAATTGTATTGTTAAGGGAAAAAAAAAAACAGATGTTTGAAAAACGTTTATGTGATTTTTCAGATTAAAGTCTAAAATAACTTGAGTAATTATCAACACTGTGGGACAATCCAATACAACATGCAGAAAATCTAAAACGAGAGGGGGAAAAAATCACTTTAAATACGTAATCCATTTACATGCCTTTTCTTCCAACTATCTAGTTATTGTGGTTTATAAAGGAAATTATTAAGAACGCAGTCTATATCATAACACCCTTGTGAAGAGACTCAACATTCACTTAATTAGGAATACCTGTATACACTCTCCTCCATGCCATTATCTAATCAGACCATCATATGTGAGCAGTGCAGAAACCAGTAAAAGACTCCAGCTAATGTACACAGCAAACATCAGAATGAATAAAAAACGTGATCTGTGGGATTTTGATTGTGGCATGGTTGTTGGTTTGTGTATTTCAGAAACTGCTGATCTCCTGAGATTTTCACACAGCAAATCTTTAAAGTTTATACAGACTGATGCGAAATATTTAAAAAAAACCTGAATGCGTCACAGTTGTGCAAGTAGAAGCATCTTGTGGATAAGACGGTTTGGGCGTTCTTTACACTTATGGTGAAGAGAAAATTTCTACAAGCAGAACACACTAAAATGTGTTTAATGAGCAAAATAACAGATAAGTGAACTTTACAAAGTGAACTTGAAAAGTTAGACGACATGGGAAGGTAAACTGTCACAATTGGACAAGTATAGTGAAATAAACCTATTTATGTCAAGTTTCTTTTTGCAGTTTGGAAGAACTTGTATGGAAATAAAAATTTCTGCAAAAATGATTGACGTGACCAAAATGATCATTTACACCTGAAATGTCTCGTCCAAATAACAGCACCAGTCATGTCAGGCAAGGATACAATTAGTAGTTCATGGGTGACTATTTTGGTGTTCGGCTTCTTGTTTCAAATACTTCCACAAGTTTTCTACGGGTTTTCTCCAGTGTTCCATTATGCTTGTCGAATAAGTCACACATTAATTTGATTCTGTGCACCCTACTGCTGTCATCCTGGAACATGGAAAACTGTCCGTGTTCTATGCTGATTAGACATAAAACACAAAAGGCAAACCTCAAACCTGGTCAACAAGTCAGCCTCCAGCTTTATATGTTTTATAAGTTTTAAATTACATTTGTCCAGGTGTTCAACCTACTGACACTGTAAAAATAAGTGCTTCTATTTGTGGATGCAACACACTTTGCTTTTTTTTTTTTTTGTCTGGGGAGCTTATTACACAAACAGCACAAATCAGCAACCTCTATAAATGAATACTGTCTTTTAAAATTATTTCCCCTGCCATGTTCGATGTAAGTGCAAAAGCAAAAACAGACAATCTCTCAGGTCCCAGTCAATGAAACGTCCACAAAAACCAGATGCAAACACAGAGGGAACAAATCAATAGTAATCATTTCATGACGTGGCCCTCGGAGGAAATGAAACATTGCCCTGTGTTCTTCCATGTCATCAATATTCTGCCATAAAAAATAAAAAAAATACACAGCGCAAATCCAACCCCATCTGACTGACGTGTGAAACGGATCTATGAAAAGCAAAAAACTGAAATAGCAGGAGGAGGAAGATGTACCCAAGCGTGTGAAACTGGACTTCAAAAAAAATAAAGCACATAAACAGAGACTTTTGCCTAAAGATGAAAAGAGGTCTAAGCAAGATGTCTGATAATCATTGGGATAATGAGAGATAAATTGTATTTAAAGGGTATTATCTGTGGCGCTGAAGTGCTTTGGAGAATTCTCATTAACTTATGCCATTTCCCATGAGCAAGCAAGGTGCACATAGTTATGGCAAGACAGAAACAGGCCATGTAAAGACATTAACTAAGAGGCAGCAGTATTTAGAGGAATACTCTTAGACAATGGGATATGTGTATACACTTCAGTCATAATATTAAAACCCAAAACATTAAGTCCTCTTGTGCCGCCTGGACAGATCTGGTCGTTCAGGGCACAAGGGTGTGCTGTGGTGTTTCGCACTGGGATGTTAGTGCTGGACCCCTTGAGTGCTGTGGACCACCATGGACCGGACTTGTTCGTCCGGAAAATTCAATGTATGTTTGGTCGGATTGAGATCAATCAACAACATTGCACTCTTTGCCTTTGCTAAGCCCCATACGTGATAGCCAGTGATGCACCGGGTGTTCTATTGTGGCCAGCATTAACATTTTTTCAGGAATCTGTGATACATTGGCATTTCTATGGGATCGGCCTTTTAAGCAAGAGTATAAACTGTAGGAAACAACACATATGTTTAAACACAAACAAGGGATTTTAACAATGCAACAATGGAAAAGCAATATGACAATGGACACTATGATAATGACAGCATAACAGCTTTGGTAATGAGTACACGATTTCCATACAGAGAATATAAATAGAAGAAATGGCTAACCACCATGTCTTCCTTCTTCTCCTGGGTAGCAGATGCAGCAAATAAGATGCAGGGGGGAAAAATGAGGATGGGGAAAGAGTAAAAAGAGAAATCAGTACAGAAGAACGTTAACTACAGTATATATATATATATATATATATATATATATATATACTGTAAAATATGTTACATGGCATACAGTATAGAGCTTTTTGACAACTATCAATTGTCTTTTTATCGCTACCAAATCACTAATCACTACCATTTTCAGACTTGATCAGAATAATGCATTTGAAGGCATGCTGCCACCGACAGAACGTGCAATTTCCCAACTCAGCATTTCACAAAAAGTTCACAAAAAAACGAATCCCAGTGGTAATTAAAAACAGTGCATGTGTCCATAAAGGTATGAATATTACGTTTTATTTCTAAGACATGGACGAATTAATGCACACACTGAAATGCAAATAGAAATAGTGTTACAGAGTTGTCCACAGCACACATCATAATCTGTGCTGTTTCTCCGTCAATCATGCAAACAGATGCACAAGAACACACACAAACACAAACACACACACACACATAAAAAAAACAACACATGGCCAGACTGCTCTCTTGTTAGATCTCTAAGTGTCTGTGTGTCTGCTAACTGCAGGCTGTTGTCTATTGCAACCCCCAGCAGTGGAGCTATTAAGTGCATTTCATTGCTGTTAGCTACTGTTTCCTACTATACAGTCCATCACACTGAGTAGGTACAGCTCTCTATGTTTAACCTTCAGGCCTCCAGTGACTCCATTATCAAGCCAACTACTCTCATTAATAGCACATGCCAGGATGACAAGAGAAACTTGGAGCGTTCCTTTCGGCGAAGCTAACCTTCAGGCCGCTCCCATCCATAAGCGGGAAGCGCGCTATCGTCCCAGATCACATTAAGGGGCTCCTGACTCTACTGTATATCACCTATAGGCAAGGAGAGCTGATCGGCTTACCTTCACTGTATTAACACATTTGAAATAAACCACCACTTGTGCCATTATTCTTCAATTTTAAACTAGCTCATATAAAACTCACACTGACTATTTTGCCTGTGGGCTATGGCGTTTAATAATTACATCTAATCCTGACTGCTTCTGTTATTATAAACAAACTGTATATCCTCAATGGGTGAGCTAACCCAATAGTTCAAAGCTGTCTGTTTTGTTTTTTTTGACTTCCAGCGCTGAGATCATTATGGTAGCACACTAATTAAGACTTTGGATTTAGGAACAGAAGCTTCAGGGAATAAAAAGGTAGGAAGGTAAATACCATGCTCTGGGAGGGGGCCATAGTTTCTGGGGTTTCCCTGCCAGTGGCACTGATAACCCCCGTAGAGATGACGCGTCAGCCAGGGCCTCCCAGCAAGGGCATGCAGTGACCCCCTGGTGACCAAGGCCCTTATCTCCTCTGACTAATGCCTAATTAACCTTTCCGTCTGGCTCACACTTCTTTCCTCTCCTGTGCTTAAATGTCCTCACATCAGTGGGTAAAGTCATACTGTAAGTAGCAGATAAACCCGACACAGGTGTAATCAGAAACAAGTGAGCAAACAAAAGCAAAGCTTCGACAAACAGAGATATGAAATGCAGTTTGAAGATGAAAATTGTTGGAATGACGTATAACAGTCAGAAATAAGCAAATAACACATTTGAGCTCTATCCAGTAAAAGAACCAGTAGAAACCCGAGGACACTCACACTGTTGGAGCGCAGAGAGACCCTTCCCCCACAGCGGGCACAGAACTTGGTCTGGCAGTAAGAACAGATGTTCCCACAGCCATCGGCAAACTTGGTTTTGTGGCAAATGCCACAGGTGGGTGCATCATCCTTGTGCTGGCCCTGCTGCCTCTGCTGAGGCTCCTGCGCTGTCCGCCGCACCTGCTCCTTATAGCCGGCAAACTGCTGGTGCATACTGAGGAGAGGAGAGGGGGGAAAAATGAGATGAAACAACATGAGAGAAAACAATAGGAAAACAACGATCGGGGAAATGTAAGGGAAAAGATCAGATGAGACATGAGATGAGATGGGAGAGAATGAACATACAAAATGAAAGAAAACAGAAAGAGAGGTGGAGAGGGAAGGTGAAAGGAGAGACATAAGGAGAATGAGGAGATGAGAGGAGAAAAGATAGAGAAAATGAAGGTACAAAGACAACAATAGAGAGAATGAAAATTCAGCAATTATTAAAAATATCCAATTTTCCAGAGAACTTTCCAGAGGATACACATTTTTATAAACACACAGCTAACAATTTCAGCCATCCTGAAGTTTCAGAATTATTGCCCATATAAAATACAAATGCACTGGTTCCACATTTCAGCATTCATTCCTTATGCAACCTTTGAGTTTTTTTCAATTATTATTATTATTACAGGCAAGTGAGTTTCTCACTACAGTGGAACCTTGGATTATGAGCATAATTCATTCGAGAGGCAGACTCGTATTCTAAAACACTCGTAAACCTAATCGAATTTTCCCATAAGAAATAATGGAAACTCAAATTATTCGTTCCACAGCCCAAAAAAATAAATACATAAAAATAATTGACACAAAATATTGGGTAAAAATAAAACAAATTAACCTGCACTTTACCTTTAAAAAAAGTAAAAATAAATCCCGACAGATAAGTGTTTCCGTTTGTGCGCGCAGGCGCTGTGTGTGTGTATGTGTGTGTGTGTGTGTGAATCTAAAGTAAGGTCCCCTTCTCATCTTACACAGTAACCCTTCCCCCACTCTTTTCACACACACAACGGAAACACTGTTTTATCGTAAAAATACAGATACAAAATAAAATATATTTTACACACACACACATGGCCACAGTGTTATAGTAAACAGTACATGCTTGCACGGATGTTAATTATACCAGTAAGAGACGTGAACTAAGACCCAGCAGGGGAGACGATTACCCACAAGTCCGCAGCGCAAGAGAGACAAAAACCGCTGGCTCAGTTGTGATCACGTGACGCTCGGCGTCAAAACAAGAAGCGCATGCGTGATACATGATACTCGGTATTCATAAACCAAGACTTGCTCGTTTTCCAAGTCAAAATTGATTAAAAATCTTTGCTCGTCTTGTGGAACACTCGCAAACCGCGTTACTCGCAATCCGAGGTTTCACTGTATCTTCATCAAGAGAGTTAAGAGCTCAGAGTTAAATATGTTCCGGTTAGAAGGATATAATCCAGTTGTCATGCTGGAAAAAAGAGGTTGCTAATGCTCATACATTAGTGCTGATGGAGCTGATGAGCTGCCAGATTGGTGCTGAGGTTGAAGGAAATGTGAGATTTTAGAGGACAGGCCTGATACAACAATCTCCAGTGAAAAATCAATAGAACATGGTGATGCCACTGAACCGTGTTCCTCACAGTGCTTTTCTTTCTCCACTATGCCTCACACACACACACACACACACACACACTCCAAAACCTCACATTTCTGATGAAACTTAAAAAAAAAAAAAAAAAACACTCACCAGTATTGCAACAATATTCACCTGCCATTAAGATAATTGAAAATAACACTTTATTGTGCATTGAAATAAAAAATCTAATTTATTCAGAACCAATAAAAAATATCAGAATATTAGCCACAATCCCTGCAACCTTTACACAACTTTTATCAACAATAAAACTTATCAGAGTTCAAACTTTACTTACGTTGGGTCTGCCTTCATCACAGATTCCTCATCATCTTAAATAATCCATAAGGAGAGTTTACTAACAGTAACACAGCAGCGTTTGCCAGCCATGCAGCACTTCCCCAGAGAGAGGAGGAGATATCATTAACAACCACCCCCCAACCCCTCCTTCAAACCTCCTGCTACAACACCCCACCACCCCCCTCCCTGCAGGTTACCCTTGCCTGCAGGTCAAAGGTCAGGAAAAGGGCACTTAAGAGTGACATCAGTTGCTCACGGTCAGGTGCTGCTCGGGTGTTAAAAGACAGGGAACCATGCTGATATGCTGAAGAATAAATGAGACCGAAAGAAACAGAAAGATAAGCATCATATCTTCCGCGAAAAGGATACGTGAAATCTCTCTGTACTCTCTACAGGAAATGATTTTCAAGAAATGAAACCAGACAAACCAGGCACCACAATTAAGACTCCACACAGTCAACGCATGGGTGCCTAAAAGAAACTGAAGCTTATACAAGAGCGTACACATAATATCCATTTTCCTATTACACTTAACTCCCTCTATAATACGTCTCTCTCACACTCCGTGTTTGCTTTCTGTCTCTTACGCTGTCTAACCACCCCCCCTCTTTAACATAGAATAAAAATAACCCTTTTGTGAAATGCAAATCAGGCCCAGTGTCTACAAGACTTGGCAAGCAAATCGCATAGGAATACTGCATTAGCATAGAACTTGGCGTAATTAAGGTATGCAGAAGGCCTAATTAGCGTGGCAAAGAGGAAGAACGTGAAGGAGAGTCAGTTTGGAGATGAGCGACATAAGACGGGTTTTTCTCTTCTTGACCGAAGATCAGGGGATTTCTGATGCGACTGAAGCCTAAGCAACTAAACGAATTAATTTACATTAGAGAATATTCTGATATTTATACACTTTCAAGTTCAAATATTTTTTTTATATGAAACAGCAATGGACATTTAGTGAAATAGCGTATGCATAAAGTACACCATATTGCTCTAAATACATAAAGTATGTGGACACCTGACTGTCAGGCTGCCAATGTCTGCAAAAAAAGCTGGAAGCACACAGTTGTATAAAATCGACAATATACATTCAATGACAATAAGACATCCAAACCAACTCTTTCACAAAGAGAGCACCATAACCAGACTGTTAGAGTGGAACAACTTGAGTGTCCTGAACAGAGCCCTGGCCTCAACCTCACAGAACACCACTGAGGTGACCTGAAATGCAGACCGCATGGCAGACCGCCTTGATCAACATCAGTGGCTGACCTCACTAAATGAGCAGAAATCCCCACTGTCACACTCCAAAATCACATGCGGGTGTGATGGTACATGAAATCTGTCTTTTTTTTACTTTAAGTGCTTATCTAAAATCTTAGAGGTATCAATATGCAATTAATATGTCATTCAAATTCTAAGTAGGCTACGATTTCTGTGAAGTTGCTTACTGAAAAAGGTAAACGCTAAAATTCTGTAAAAACAAGTATAAATGGATGCCGACTGTCACAAAACATTACCAACAAACTGATTTCTCTGGCCCATTTAAAAAATAAGCATTATACACCTACAGTATGTACATTTACTGCTCTAACACAAACACGTGATGTCAATGCATTGTTTTGATCATTCATAGGATACGTTTGGATACATACTGTATGTGTATCCAAGTATGTTTGCCTTACATGCATATGGATGATAATGATACAGTAAGCTATGCGCAATGTAAATACTGAATAACTGTAATCAAAACTCCACTTTCTCTTTTAAATGTTTCTGACATTCCTAAACAGGTGTGGTTAATAGAGTGGTGTAAATAGCATCTGCCCCCAAGGGCAACTGTTTGTACTTCGTATACTTCGTTTACTGTAAAGATGCACTTATTCTGAAAATGATGATTAGTTGTTGTTGTTTTTCAAACACAATCCTAAACTAAAATCATTTTAAACAAATTAATATACAGTATAGTGCAAAAGGTCTGGTTTCAGTCATGCCCCACTAGATACAAGTGATGAAAAACTGTACATTTTTGTCAAACTGCTCCTTAAAGCAGGTGCCTGCCAGCATCGAAACAAATGCATAGAGAACATGGGGCATAAAACTTATATATAGGGTGGTGCAGATGTCTGGATCTATAGACAAAGTGTATTTGTCCAACCTCATAAATGAAATTAAACAAAAAATTGGAACAAATGTTTTACTGAGACAGGCTGCAAAATGCCTTAAGATACAATCTACAACAACCTCAGCAGCAGCTTCATTTCCCCTCTCGTCTGTTCCAACCACTCAGCCTTTAGCATCATCAGTATACTAATCACCGGCCTGATCTCTGTCATCCTCTGCACCTGTTTGTCACTGGTTTGTGCCTCAAGTTATATATACAGTATATATAAAATGGTATGATTCACAAGTCACTGTGAGGCTTAAACAATGAAATGCATCCCTCTGAAACTGCTCAGGTACTGTACAGGGACTGGACTGAAAATAAGAGTCCAAACTTGCAAAATGTGAAAGCAAAAAAAAAAAGCTTTTACTTTTGAGGAAGCCTGGAAAATAACTCCTCAAGACTACATTAAACCATACAAGGAAATTTGGTTCAAATTAGGGGTGGGCGATATACCGGTAGACACGATTAACCGGTAGAAATTTGCCAACCGATAGAGATTTTGGTCTATCGTCTTAATCGATACTGAAACCTGAATCTAAGTTCAGGTTTGTGATTCAAGGAACGCTGCTCAAGTTGGTCCGCGCTGCGCTGTCCACTGGGCCGCGCAGATATTTGGTTCAATCGGGTGCCACGGTTTCGTTCCACTTTTGATGTGTTTGGCTTCACATACACTTCGACAATGGAAGAGAAGACGGTGCAGCAGCAGTGAGTTTGCTTACATGTGACAAAACCAACAACGAGGAGATTGTAAAGAAAAAAGGTG
>JAOVVA010000041.1:17718863-17733160 GCA_028565275.1 Leiocassis micropogon | reverse complement strand
ATAATTTTTGGGGAAACTGTATTTTGCATAGCTTAACATCTTGCTAAGTTGACTCTGCACTATGGATAATAAGATATCGAAGCAGGAAGCAGCCTTTAGCTCTACTGATTGCTGCTTTACTAGTGTAGTGTTTTGTGCATTTTGTGTAACTCAGCATCTGTGCACTTACAAAGGTTTTACAAATAAAAAATCAGCATGCTATCGCTCCTATTCCCCATTCACCTGGATGTAAAAGGCCTGTTATACAGTATAGCCACCTTCCTTCCCTGTCCTCAGTTATATCTTTAAATTACAGACACTTACATTAGCAACATTGTGAACACTTTCTCTGATTTATGTGACGTTTCCAGCAATATTCTGAGCCACTAGTCAGTGGGAATGTGGCCAAATGCAATGCACTCCTTGCAGTGGTTTACCAAAGACCCACCTAAACTGGCTGATGGATTGAGCTGCATTATGGGTGTAATCTGACTTTTTTCTCCATCCAAGTTAGAGCTTTCCCAGAGTAACGATGCGCAAGAGAGAGCCAGAGAGTGAGACTTTGCAGCTGGAGCCTTAGGACTCTGACTGTAGCACATGCCAAAGCAAGAGCTCACACTCAGCGCTGTAGGGCCTGCTGGTGTGTGGGAACAAATGGCTTCCTGAGGCTCATCCTCCAGTGGGTGCTAATGTATGGAGTGTGAAGCTATTGAAAGCCTCCACTGCATGATTTGCTTGTTGCTTTATCTATTTCCCTATTCATATATTCCTCCCTTTTTTTTCACAGGATTTGTGTCAGTGCTGCTCTGGCACACACCAGAAGAAGAATGGAGATCTGAGATGTGGATTATATTAAGCCCAATACTATGGCCTGATCTTTGACAGAGAAGCATCTGACTCACTCAGGATCTAAACACCAAATGGCCAGAAAAAGAAATATCTCCATCTACAGAGGAAAAAAATGTCAAGTTCAATAAAATCTGTATTCTACTAGACTCTTAACTGGATAATCAGCCCGGGTCCCTGTCCTTTCCATCTGTATTGACCGCTATATTGACTCTAATACTGGTGGTGAATTACATTATTTACAAGTACAGTATTGAAGCAAACATTACTCAGTGACACATTGATGTAGCTCTGGTGGTTGGTTAGTGACACTGGATATGAAAACGTTCAATGGCTCCATGTACTGTAGATATAACTTGTCTTCTAATCCTAAACCAGAACAATCCTATGACCCTCAAACTTACAGAGACAAAGAATGATGCTGATGCTCTTTATCTGTACTGTGTTCCAGCTTTCTGAATCTGTTGAACAGGAAACCAGGGCAATGCTGGTACACATAAATATTTTAATGTGGCATAAATATTACTCTCATGGGCTCCTATTGCACAGCTGCAGGAGCCTGTAATCGTTTTTCTGTGTTTGCAGGACGGAGGCATGTAAGTGTGACAGGCTTCTTAATCACAGCACGGATACTCTGTCGACAAGACTATAGCAGGACAGAGGACACTTCAACTTTAAAAACAAATGCGGAAAGTGGAAGCACACGCAAGCTGAGTCACTTTGAGTGATGAATAACATCTCAACAAGATCTTGAGAGGAATTCCAGCAGGCGTGACGCATAAAAGCACTGACACACCATAACCAGCCATTCTCGCTGGCACAAGATGGCAAATTAACATTGCACCCTCGTCTCCAAACTTCACAGCTTAGCCGAATTTCATCCAAGTGAACAATGCAAACTGTAGACCCCCAGATATCTTATATGGCAGCCAGAACAGTTTACCCAGATTATGTCACTGAAATCAAGCATACACGTGGAAACAATTCAGCATTTTACTAAAATCCTTACAAAGCAAAACAGCTGATAAAACCAAAAGAATAACTTCAGCAGTTTGTCAAACTTGTAGCAGAGGAGAAATCACTGCCCCTGTGTCTCTGTGAAACACAGCCAGCTTTTTAGAGGTGCCTCAATCAACTAGACTAAAAGCTTTATTTATCACTAAACACGTCTGAATGATGTTTACCTGATGTCATTCTGCTGTGGAGGTTTCTTGTTCCCAACCAGGTTCACTGTTTTCGCTTGTATGGGCTTCTCCTCCCTGAAAAATAGCACAGAGTATAGAGGCATTGACAATAAAGCTTTCAAAGTTGAATATTTTTTAATTGTGTCCAAACATTATCCCTGCTCTTTGAAGTTATTTGGACAGATCTTAAATAAGTGGGTTAGTGCTTACCTAAATTACAGCACAATATTCTTGTTGTTATAATAATATAAGTCATCATCATCATCATAATTATTATTATTATTATTATTGCCACAATCATGTAACATAGAATATTCCAATCACTTTATCATAGGAGCATTTTTGGACAAGTTTTGTGTTCTGAATCAGCCTTTGGTCTTTCATTACCCAGACAGCTATTTCCTCTCTCATCATCTATACTGCTTTATCCTGCATACAGTGTCATGGGGGTCCCGGAGCCTATCTCAGGAGACAGGGGTACAGTATGAGGCAGGATGCACATTGGACGGGGTGCAAATCCATCGCAGGGCACTCACATAAACACGCTCACACACACTAAAGACTATTTGGGAACACCAGTTAATCTTTGGATTCAGTGGGAGGAAACCAGAGTACCTAGAGGAACCCACCAAGCACGGGGAGAACATGTAAACTCCATGCACACATTACCGAGGTGAGAATCAAACCCGGACCCTGGAGGTGCAAGGCGACAGTGCTAACCCCTAAGCCACCGTGTTGTCAGACAGCTATTCATTAATACAATTACAAATATTTAGAGGACAGCCTCTAGAAATGAGGAGGAGCATTTCTCTTAAACAGGAACATTCTATTTGTATTGTAATTTATGAAGCATTTATATAAATGTCTCAAAAAGCAACTTACTCACTATAACATCCCTTTCTCCATTATGTCACATATCAAAAATTAAGACTCATTTATTGTAGTGTTATTAAATATAGATTTCAGAATAAATGTCACTGAAGTAGTGTCACTGTTTGCTAGCACAGCTAAGAGGGGCAGTTCACTGAATGGGTTAAAAGCAGACCGACCGTCACGATGACGAGGCACGGGGAGTTTAGTCGTGACAAAACGAGGAGACAAATCTTTCACACCTTTCAGGCGTTTCATCACTTCTGGAAGTGATAATGTCGATTAATTAAAAAAGAAAAAAAACGGAAGTCCTTCCTAACTCCAGCTTTTCCCACCCCTCGGGTCTGTTCAGTGATGTCCTGGCCTGTGCTGTGAGAACACACAGATCAACTCTTAGCTGTACTGTGCAGTATCTGGACCACAGATTACTATATTCTTATTTAAAGATCTAGACAATGTTTTAAGCCTATAAACTTAAATAGGCCTATGTTGCAATTTGTTACACACTCCAGTATCAGAAGACTGAGATAGTTGTGGTGCTGAGGGTGCGGTGATAACACACCAGTGTGAGGCGAGTTACACACCGCTTTCTCCCTGCCACGGGTAATGTGTGTGTGTGTGTGTGTTCGTCTCGAACCGTCGTGCACATGTAAAGTAGCCAAAAGAGCCAGGCATCCCTCATGGTTGTGCTTCCTGCCAGAGCTTTATAGCTTTTATAATATTTTGAATCATGTAGCAGGATGGTGAAGACACGTCAAGGATCCAGTCCTTGTGTGTGTGTGTGTGTGTGTGTGTGTGTGTGTGTGTGATTATGAGCACTGCTCAGGGACCGAGACCAGGGCAGTACTGTGAGCTTACTTCCAGGTTTCTATAATACTCTCTCTCTCTCTCTCTCACACACACACACACACAGGGACTATGCTTTAAGAGGGACGGTGAAGCAAACATCGGCTCTCTTCAAGCCCGCGCGCACACACACACATCCACCCACACACCCGTATACACACGGTGCAGAGCAGGTGCATGTGCCTTTTTTCAGGTGCGCATAGTAAACGATAAGCACAGAGAGGTCCCGCTTGCTTCCTTGCACTAAACCTATAAAAGCCTCGAGGTTTCTCCCTGCAGTGGATGGGAACAAACGATCAGGCGGTCTTACTTGATCATGGCCTGCTGCTCCTTGGCCTCCTCCTCCCGTTGCCGAACCATCACAGCCATGATGATCTTCCTCTCATCCTCGGTGAGGTGGCTGAGGTCCGGCAGCTCGGGCATCGAGGGCGGCGCAGTGGGTGGGCGAGGGCCGCCGCGGGGCCCCACCGAGGCCGACATGTTTTCCCCGTTCCTTGGCGGACTCGTGTTTCCGTTGCGAAAAGCTGCTACAGCCCGCGAATCACGACATGGTCCACGGCTGCATCAGCGGCTCACGCAGGCGTTGCAACCCTTTCATGGTGGCGGGGCGGCCGCCGTTGGTGCTTCCCTTCCTATGACAGTTTATTCTCCCACCAACCACCCTCTGCCCGCCCTCCCGCCTCTACCCCCTCTTCCCCCTCTTCCCACTCTTCCCAGTTATCGGTAGCCCATGTCTCCTCCGGAGGATGCTACTCGGTAACGGGATCGTGGTCTTGATTGTCCGGCTCGGGATGATGCTGATGCCGGGGCTGAAGGGGAGGCGTCGAATCCGCGCGGCTCTCTCGGTGGGCTGAGTCGCCAGTGCCGCTGATGCCGCCGCTGTCAGGGAGACGGAACAGTCAATGGGACCGCAGCCCCTCGGGCGCGCGCATCCTCCGCACGGAGACGCGCACACACTCATTTGAGAATGGGGCTCGCCGCGCGCGCGCGCCGCCTCTCATCTCGAGTCTCCAATCAGAGCGCACCGGTGACGCGCCTCCTATCCGCCAGCCCTCGTGCACGAGAGCAACACCGACCTATAAACGGCGACGAGCGTCATCTATGAACGTAAAGACGCTCGCGTGGTCAAAAAAAAAAAGAATCATCCTTCTCACCATTAGAGAGAACAGCTTACAGGACATTTAACTTCTACTGAGCAAGGTAGACCACAGTGGTATTTTTCATATCAACTTTTGATACAGTACAGATGTTAATTAAATCTGAAAATAAACTGAAAAAGCCTAAGTAGTAAATCTGAGGTAAGAGAAGTGGAACCTTCCAGGACCTCTTGGTGCACTTTTCAGAGCTTCTTGAAAACACAAAACTTTTATTTTGTTTAATTTAATCGTCATCCGTGTTTTTCCTGTACTCAAATTTCTCAGTAATCATTTTATCCAGTTTAAATCGTGGCAATGTACGTATTAATATGCAAAATAGCCTACAGGTGTTTGTCGGATGTTTTAAAGTATCTTTAGAGCGCTAACGCCCTGCTGTGTTTGTTGTGGTTTAGACATTTTGTATTTCTATTTTAACTACTTGACAAGATGAATGATAAATACTGACCGCAGGATCCGAGACACAGTAAATACACTGATGCACAGCCTGCATTTATTTTGAAACACACAAACTCTTAATTTGTCGGCTGGCTCCCCTGATGATGTGACGCACGCGCTGGCCGTCGGTCAAACGCTTTTTTGCGGCTTGCCATGTGGGTGTCCATTACCAACGAAAACAGGTGAAATCTTATGTATTGATGTCGTACATAACGCCGACGTGTCTCATCATAACGGATCGATGTGATTACTATGTCGTGTGAGGACATTTTACTGTGAACGTTTGTAACGTAGCCGAGTAACTGGTGCGCTCCCAGCGCGCGCTGTGCTGTAAACGTAATCCTGTTTTCACGCCTAATTTAACACGTTGCATCTTTTCTCAAACACGGAAGTGGCTCCGAGAACGGAAATGTTGTCACAACATTTGTGTTTGTGAGTCACAGGGGTCCACTGATCAGCCATAACATTAAAATCGGCTGGCTAATATTATGTAGGTCCCCACTGTGCTAACGAAAACACACTGATGCTTGGACTCCACGAGACCTTTGAAGGCGTGCTGTAGCATCTGGGACCAAGACATTATCAGCACATCCTTAACATCCTGTAAGATGCAAGTTGGGGCCTTCATGGATCAGCCCTGTTTATCCAAAGCATTCTAGAGATGCCTTATTTGGGAGTGGTGGCTCAGGCCTCTAACACTCTAGGCTGTTGATTTGAGAATCTGAGGATCTGGGTTTGAGCTCCACAGTCGGTGCCACACACTATATTACTCAGGTGTTGCATGCAGTGCGGGTCCCAGGCCCGGTTAGAAAAATGGGAGGGTTGCATGATGAAGGGTATCCGGCATAAAGTCGTGTGCGGATTGGATGGCCCCCTTGTTGGGAGCAGCTGAAAGAACATTTTATTCAAGAGATGCTTTATTGAATTGAGATCTGGGAAATGTATAGGCCAAGTCAACACCTTGACCTAATTGCAAAAATAGTTTGGTTTTCTTATGCACAAAATTTTGTAGATGTTTATAGATTCAGTGAATGGTAGTTTTGCAGACAGAAAGACTTAACAACTCACACTTGTGGTGACCATCAAACGATCTCGGAAAGCACAACCTGTCTATCCTTGAGGTGAGAGGTTGAACAGCCGAAGCCTACATCAGACTTTTTTTTTTTCTTTCTCCTTTTCCTTTTTTTTGTCAGCAAAGAAAGGCAGCAGCAGGTCACCCAAACTGGAAAGTTGAAGGAAAAATGTAATGAGGCACACAGATCTGGTCAAAATTTGGTGCCAAGAGCATGAACCCATGGACCCAACCTGCCCTATGTCAACAGTTCAAGTTGGTGAACATACCGTAATGTTTTGGAAAATGTAACTTTGAGCCTGCTAATATTGATCAATGTTTGAATGCCACTGCCTTTGGGTATTGTTGCTGACAGGTGGACACATTGTCCCATTTTCTAATGGCTACATCCCCGTAAGGATGCACCTTATTAATACCCAGTATTAGTGTAGTATAGTGTTTCTAATAGTGCTCAGTGAGTGTATATAGGGCCATGACTATGATAAATATTTAGTGAGGTCAATATTAAAGGAGCGTGTTATTTGTGTCATCAAAATGAACACTTTCAATCCTTCCAGTTTTCAGTGAACTGCTACGAGTCCAGGCTCCACTATTTCATCTTGGGTTGGACCTTGTGAAACTTGTCCTCTTAGCCATTTATGGTCATGTCTGGATCCACCTTGAAATGTGTCTGAAGTGCTGTGATCTTTAACACACTTTCACTCTGTTCGTGCTGCTACATGTTTCTTCTTAACTGCCGGGACAGTCTGTCCTCTCTGAGTAGCTTCTGATTAAGTTAAGGTCATGGGGGTAAAAAAAAAAAAAAAAAAAAAAGTATCTAATAAGTAATGTGTTCAAAATTCTAGAAAGGACATTGTACATTAAATCTATACAGAAAATTAGAGCATTTTTGCTTAAATCGTATACATTTTTCCTGATAGTGCAACCTATGGCTGGGCGATATGATATAATATCAATACTGTAAGTTATGTCGCAATATTCTTTTAAATGTTTTTATTTATTTTTTTATGAATTAAAAATGATTCTTCAGACTTTTTTAAAACCTCTTTTTTTGTCAGATAACTTTTTCTTTGTAATGAAGTCTCTTATTCTGCTGCACATTTAATTTGTGAGAAAATTAACACTAAATTTATTTATTTATTATTATTATTATTAAAACTGAATTAACTTCTTCACAGAATTCGGGTTTGCTCCAAGCTAAGTGAACATTAACTGCCTAGCTAAGCGAGTCATGCACTGATCCTCTTAGCACTCCAAAAGTAATAATGAGCTATCTGTTGCACATGATATTGATTTGACATTATTGACATCTGTTGACACATCTGGGACATTTAGAGACACAAATATGAACTGTCCTGACTTTCAAACCTATAAACAGTCTATGTTTACTTAATTGGACACTCCAATGACAATACCCTTTTACTTACTTTACAAAAATGCTCTCTGGGGAAGGAAAAAAAGGCTATACGGGTTGATGGAGACAAAGTGGGTAGTAAAAGCCATTAAAGAAATGAAATATAAAAAAACTTGGTTTATTGGGTATAACGAACGCAGGGAAAGAATGTAAGTTTGTAATTGATTGATGGGGTAACTGGAGATCTTACTTTTTCACATAAAAATTAATTATAAGCATTTTTCCAAAGTAAAGGTTTATGATATTATAATACAGTTAGCATCTTATGTTTACTATTAAACTGCATGCAGTTGTTTCCAAAATCTTTCCTGATTCATGTGCTTTTCACCATGAGATTTATAGTAAGATAAGCACAATGCGTTACAGATGCTGTCTTTTAAAAGATGATTGATTTTTATTTTTATTTTTTTGGTACATGAAGTCATTCCATTTCATCATGCTAACTGGATGCAAATGGGACCAGAACTGAGCCATCATTCATTTGCTATCCTGCAAAAGCAGTGATCGAACAACACTGGTGACACTTTCTGACAAAAAAAAAGTCACAATGTCTGTAGATCTAATGCTTTTTCATTCTTGATAAATCTACTACATTGTTTTTTTAGATTTGTTAGGTTAATTGTTTCCTTTGCTTTTTTTTACTAGTAATAAGTGGCAAAGCAAATTAGTTCTGTTGAAGAAATATTTTGGGTTACAGAATTTAAACTGCACTGTTTTAAATTTCACATATCCTAGGATTTCAGCACCAGATTAGAGCTCCTCCAGAGATAAACTCCTAGGGTTAGTTCCTCAGTGGACACATGGTTAATGATGTCTATTGACCGGGTAGAGTGCAAACTGACTCCGCAAATATTAATCAAATACCGGACCTTTTTAAGGACACCGATTTCATTACCACAATAATTAAGCGGGTGTTTATTTTATGCTGTTAAGTGAATTGTAAACAGACTAGAAGCTTAAAGATTATTGTTCTCTCAGTGTCAAAAGGGCTGAGGCAGAACCCATAGTAAGTCAGAGAAATAGTTAATGATTTTTTTTTTTTTATACTATTCTCGAGGTTTATCACTCATGAGTGTATGAGTTAAAATGCATTTTAAAACAGTCATCTGTAAGTTTAAAAACCCATCACAGATAAAATGGGAAATACTTTATGCACTGTATTTGCATTGCTTTACTGTGATTATTTCATTTCTGCTTTGAACAACATTTTATATACAGTATATCCCTAGTTTGAATTTTTGGGGGAATAAATGGAAAGACTATAATTCAAACTTCATTTCTGTACTAAAACTTGTATTATGTGTGTGGTGTGTTTCTACTTTTGACAGATTTTAAGGAAATCTGATTCCAATGTTGCCTGTTGTGGTAGCCCACGGTGGCGCAGGTTATATTCCCAAGGACCGAGCCGAGTCCGCCTCTGCCGGGGTGCGGGAAGCAACAAGGAAGGGATATGCCATTCTCAAGTCCGGAGGCAGTGCCGTGGATGCTGTAGTAGAAGCTGTCACTATCCTGGAAAATAACCCAAGATTTAATGCAGGTAGGACCATCATATCAGAAGAGGAAGGCCTTTAAGAACTAATTAAATCCTGAATGTTTTCCTAACAATTGGGCAAACGCACTCCTCTTCAGCCACGCTGTAGCTCCGGTGATCAAAATCAAGCCTGGAAAAAGTGTGGCCGTGTTTCTATTTGTGTGATTTCAGGACGAGGCTCTGTGCTGAATATAAAGGGAGAGGTGGAGATGGACGCTCTGGTGATGGATGGACGGACGCTGGCTTGTGGTGCTGTTGCTGCAGTCAGGAGAGTGGCTAATCCAATTCAACTTGCCAGGCTGGTCATGGACAAGGTACATTTGTGAGACCATACACCCCAGTTCGGAATATCTAGCTCTTTACTCGGTATTTAGACGGGTTCAGTTCATACAGTATTTAAACAGTGACCAATTTAGAATATTCTCCTAATTATTTAACTAGTTTAAATTCAGGACCACTTTATATTTCAGGTTTTTTTTTTTTATATATACAAGTTCAATTCAGTTAGATTAAGACAATATCCTTAAATGAAAATTAATCAATAAAATGGGCCAAAGCATGGTTCTGATTGGTCCTGAAATGTCCTGTAACAGCTTTAACGGTAGTTATTTACATTTTATTTGTCTGATTTTAGTCTGATGGCTGTATCGGATGTCAGATGAATCTGTATGTTTATGTGGTTTATCTAGTACATTAGCAATAGTAACAATGCATTATATATTTCATTAATTTTGAGTACCGCTTATTCTATAGTCTATCCCAGGGAGCTCCGGGCAGGTTGGGGTGCAAACTCAGGGCAGGGACAAACGCATACCATGATGCACTGGTACAGCCAATTTGGGTAAACCAACCAGCTTCTCCCAGAAGAACCCCCAGACCTGGAGATGTAAGGCAACAGTGCGAAGCACGGAGCCACTGTACCCCCTGTGCTACATAATCTTAGCCTAATGATGAATGAATAAATAAAAGTAATAATGTAGAGATTGCTGGTAATAAATCTAAGGCGTGGTGCGCTTTGTAACAGTCAATAGGTTTTCTGCCTGTGGAGAGACTTCAGAAAAGAAAACTTGCCAGTTCTTGTGGTTTAACTCGGTAGAAAGGAAAATAATGCTGCTGATGCTGCTCCTTATGCTCTAAAGCATTCTATATGGTTATAAGTGTGTGGACACCTGACAATACCACCAATGTGTGGATCTTCAACAATGTTTAAGGCATAACATTTTCAAGAACTTGGAGCAGAACAATTTCCCAACACTAAGACTTTATATTACAAAGAAAGGCATATCATTTATTTTTCTCTTTATAGGCATTGTTGAGTTTATTGGTGTAATTTGCCCCATATCCTTATCCAGAACTGTCAGAAATCTGCTAGTATTCAAAACAAAGGGTAATAATGAGACCTCATCAACTCTGGGAATTAATCGAGAGTAATTTATTATGGTGACTCTAGTGCACAGTGTTCTTTATTGGAATGTAATTTTGGGGCGGGATGATTTTTTACAGAGTGTTCAAGTACACTGAGTACTTGTAAGTATTCAAAGGCTTGTTTTTATTTAATGTACTTCTAGTGTACATGAACATGAAACTGTGCAAGCATAAGTAATGTGTGTTTTTAAAAAGTTTTTTTTTTTTTTTTTTTTTAAACTGGTAAACATTTTTGGCCTGTTCCTTTTAGTGAGTATTCATATTCAACTTCCCAATATTATGAAAGTCTCTGGCTTCACAATGTCAAAATAATTTTCTCATATCTATGAAATAACATGGCATTAGGTAATTAAGTAACAACAGTCTGTTGTTATTTTAAGACACGAAGGTCAGCTGTCTTGGAATTCTTCTACTATTGTTCTTTGTTATTGTTCTACCCACTTCTTGGGTCAAGTGCATTTGCAAAACCCATCAAGCACCAGGTTGAAACTGACTTTCATGAAGACCTTTCCAGAAAAGCAAGACCAAAACCTACCTCTGCTGCAGAGTAGAAGTTCATTTAGAGTTACCAGCCTCAAAAGTTACCAATGAACAGCACCTCAGATTAGAGCCGTTATGAAGGCATTACAGAGCGTAAGTAGCAGACACATCCCTATCAACTGTTAGAAAGAGATTATTGCATATTTTGGATGCCTTCCAGATTGTTTTCCAATGTAGAAAGAAATAAAAAAACCAGGAAAGACCATGGAGTTAGAAGGTGTGTTTATACATTTAACTCGTACTCTAGGCCATGTAAGGTTTCCTACTGTGCTCTGTGCTTGCTTTGAGCAGAGGAGTTGTGCATAAGGTCTAGGAAATAAAGATGATCGTGTTGCTTATTGCTCTCTCTGTAACTGTGTAACTGTCTGCTGCTTTCAGATTGTTTTGCAATTCCTGTCCATGACTGCTGTTTTCTTGTACCTTCCTTATCCTCCTCCTTGCCTTCCTTATCATTAGCGTGAGGGTGTGTTGTGAAATCTTGCATAGTTCGCATGCTTGGGGACTGGTCACATGCGTGTTATCAGACTACAGTACATGCAGTATACTTACCATTTGCACATGCTGTGCTTGGACTGACTAATGTTTAACGGCTTTGCTTTGAATGTTTTTTTTTTTTTTTTTAATTGTTGTCCCCAAACTCCTCTTTTTTACCATGTTGCTACTTGTGTCTTAAAATCTTTTCTAATGACACCAGAAAAAATAAACAACATTTAATAAAGATTTTATTTTTTTTTTACTTTTTTTTTTTTATAGTATTTAGATCAATATTTAGATCTTTACATACAGTATTTGGAATTCAAATCACCTTCCCTCTGTCATTTTTTGTTGTAAATTTCTTTATGCTTATTAACATTTTTGTTTAAGATGTATTTTTGTTTTAAGTATGAGTCATTCGAATCAAATCGGGACTTGTGATGAAATTTCTCCAGAAAGAAGATGTAAAAATGATTGACAAAAATAGAACATACACAGTACAACACAATGAGACTCAGCGGCAGTAAAAGAATGAATTGGTGCACATGCTTTAAAGAACCAAATGGATAAAATGGCTTAGCTTGTTCCAAGCCATTTCCACATGTATGGACCATTTAAAGGAGTTCCTGGGAGGTCAGGGTTTTAAATGTAAAGAAGGCAGTTATACTGAGGAAACTTTTAACCATAATGTTGTCAAAGTATTAATGAAACATTGTAACAAGTGCATTAGTGTAGCAGGGAATTATATAGAGAAATAAAGGGAGTTACTCTCGTAAGTGTTCTGTTATTCTACAAAAATTAAATCCTGGCTTGACTTGAATGCCCCACATATGTATGTGTAGATGTTTTTTCTTTTTTTTTTTTCTTTTCTTCCTTTCTCAAAAGCTTTCTAAATTAATGGTATGTATGCATTATGTACGTGTACATTTAGGCATTTAGCAGACACGCTTATCCAGAGCGACTTTTCCGTCAATAGAGATACTGTATAGAGGGCATATAGGGATAACTATGTTCTGTATTTCTGCACAATCCAAAGTCCCGGTTTGACAAAAAAGCCCCTCATACAGCATCCAAAACATTATTATTTGTCCAAAATAAAAAGGGATATATGCATTGGAAGTGCATGCAGTAACAAAAAGAAGTGGTATTCCTGCTCAGTGTATAAGGCATTATTGTCAACTGTTTTACTTTAGAAAGGAGATTGTTGTTGTTGTTTCAGTCCTTAAGGTATATATTAATACTTAATATTTCTTTACATTTACCTTATGCAGACTAGTCATGTGTGTCTGGCGGCTGACGGGGCTTCCCAGTTTGCCAGAACCATGGGAATCCCTGAAGTGGCTGAGGAGTCTCTGATCACAGACTATGCCATTAAGCGCTGGAAAGACAACCTGCTTCCAGATGCTGACCCTGTGGAAGCCCAGATGTAAGAGAGGTTTATTATTAATCTGTGAAAATGTAATTGCTGTTATGACTGTAAATAATGGTCAGTTGTTATTTTTCTACTTTCCTACTCAAGACATGTTGCTGATCTCTTTGTTACCAACTAAGAGTGCAAGAAGTACACAAGTCAAAACGGGTGAACAAATAAGTGGAGGGAAAAAGGTGAAAATAAAAGGGTGTACACTGTTTAAGGCTGTTACACCGCTGCATGTGTTCTACTTGTGTCTTGCAGGGGTAAGATGGGCACAGTTGGGGCAGTAGCAGTGGATGTACAAGGAAACCTTGCTTGTGCTACCTCTACGGGTGGCATACTAAACAAGATGGAGGGTCGTTTGGGAGATACGCCATGTGTTGGTGAGATAGAAACGACTACTGTTGAAGCATAATGCAATAGTTTAACCCCGATCATGTGACGGCACTTAGCAAATTGTACCTCATCGGCAAACTATCAGTGCTTTATCATTGATGGTAATGTTCAGTTTCGTGGTGGCTAATTCGTATGTGAAAATTCTTCTTCTTGCTTTCAGAATCTCTTTCACACTTTGAGTCCTAGAATTCATTCAGGTAGTCAGCTGATTTCATTTTTTTTGCCACCTAACATTTGAGTCTAGACCTGACCAACTGAAGCAAACCCAGATCATAACACTGCCTCCAGAGGCTTGCACAGTGAGCACTATGAATGATGTCACTCTGATCCCTCTGGTACAGTACTGTATAGGGTACATCAATTCTAGTTATTTTAAATCTCCTTAGTTACTTTACTGTTTGCTGCAGGCCAGTAATTTGACCCTTCTGAAATTGGGAAATGGCCGCAGCCTAACAAGGTTGGTTTGGCCGTGGTGTAATATTCTCAGTTCCCATGTTTAATCCTCTTATGTGGGCTCACAGCATGTAACTTGCCCAGTAGGAAGGAAAATGAGTGATGGTATGTAAGTATAATATACAGAATAGTACAAGGCCTGAAGTGGTTGTGATTGCAGTTGATCTTTCACCTTTGGACATGCAAAAGTGTGTGTGTGTGTGTGTGTGTGTGTGTGTGTGTGTGTGTGTGTGTGTGTGTGTGTGTGTGTGTGTGTGTGTG
>JAOVVA010000041.1:17672467-17682860 GCA_028565275.1 Leiocassis micropogon | reverse complement strand
AATCAATCAATCAATCAATCAAATAAAGTCACCATTGATTAGATAATTCCTGCAGTATGTAGTGTTTCAGCCCACAGCAATTCTTTTAACCAGCCGTGCTGGAGGACATACAGTATCCCATGATTGTGGAAAACTGTGTTTCAATACGGTCAAATTATTGGCCTGCATCATGCAAAGAGAACAACTAGGGATATTGTTGGAAATTACTGGAGTTGGGGTAAGAACTATCCAACACATTATTAAAACATGATAGGTTTTTTGAAGCACAAGCTTCATGGAAGAAATGTATTCGCAAAACATCACAATTGACTATGAGCAAGGATCATGTAAACAGTTGTGGTAGTTGCATCATAAAAAAAATAAATTGACTCGTTGGAAAAAAGGCTTCAATTTGCTAGGAAGCATAAAGACTGGAATGGAAAAAGGTGAAGCCAGATTGACCCTTTTCCAGAGTGATGGACCCATCAGGGTAAGAACATGTAAGTGATACATTCATCATGCATAGTGCTCATCTGATCTTCAATTGGTCACAATAAGGTCAGCAATTTTATCTGGCAATATGATAAAGTCAGCTAACCCGCTGAAGGCACTGAATAAACAAGTTCTATCATCAATGTATTTTTCCCTTTGTGACAGGTGCATGTTCAAGTATGACAGTGACAAAATGATCCAAGCTCAGATTGTGTACAAGTGGTTCTGAAAACATAAGGAATCATTTTCACACATGAATTGGCCACACATGTTCCTGACCTTATCCCCAATAAAAATCTTTGGGAAGTGCTGGAGAAGACTTTATGTAGTTATATAATTCTCCATTCATCAATAAGTGATCTCCAAAAAATCCTGCATTGTGATATTACATAATGAGACCGAAATAGTGTATTGCAAGTACACTCTGTAATCCAGGTTAAAGGCAGTCCAATTAAATATTAGACTGTGCAATATTATTTGCCAGGTAGTGACAGATACTGTAGTGTCCAGACACTGAATAGCATAAGGAGTGGCTTGCAGTACAAAAACTTTTCTCACAGAATCTGTTTGGCCATGAAGCTTTTTTGTTCATTTTTTTAAATAACCATTCACCTTATTAGGGATCTACAGCAAAACCTAGATTTATGTAAAGCTGCTTTGTCTTAATGTCTAATGCACTACACAAATCAAATTGAATTAAGTAATAACAGTGCACAATTCTGTATGGCTTTCTAAAGACTAAAGGGAGGACATTCATTATTTCCATCACTTATGGGCAACCTACAATACCTACCCAGCCTTTCTATGTTCCTATTGTTCACATAAGGATTTAATAATAGAGCAGAGCACAAAGCTGAAATTATTTAAACCCTGCACGTGGTCAAAGTAAAACCAGCTCACAGTAGTGTTACAGTCAAAACAGGGAAGTTTATTAAGAGAGCACAAGTGACGGAAGGAGTCTGACATGCCAAAGTAACCAATCCTGTTGTATAGAGAGAGGAGAACACTGAGCTGTTCGGGTAGGGCAAAGATTATGTCTAAAAATGGAAAGATTCAGGGCCATGTTGATGGCATGTTAAGAAATGCACAAATCTGCTGTTTTTATGTTGTCCTATAGTTATGGCTATATAAAACGTTATCAGTGGTGATGCTGATTTATTTTTTTAAATAGACATCTACTTTTATATTGATTTTTTCATCTGTAATTTCAAATGTAACACTATATAGACATTTAAGCAGTTACCATTAATCCACAACAATGATGCCTCCTGAAGTAGTTGTAATACCAATCACCTCTAGAGGGCAGTAGTTCTCCTGTAATGGAACCATGGCATGTTAAATTCATATTTTTACCCACTCCTTCTTATGCATCAAGCTGTTTGATCATCAAGCAGTAGCAGATGGGTCATTATCTCAATGTGGATGACAAACTATGTGGAGTCAAGCCTGAGGAGCTAGCCTTCCATACACCCAGATAATACCACCATGCCAGAGTTCCCCCTGCTTAAACAGGAACACTGTTTATATGCACCAATCAGCCACAACACTATCACTGTTATACACTATTGAATTACATTAATGTTCAAGTATACTATCAAGTAAACTGGTGATGAGATTATGGCACCCAGGGCTCGTCTATGCCTGTGTGGACCAAAGGGCAGCCTGTTTGGTCTGATCCCACACTCAATGTAGTGCAAATTGCTGAGAAAAGCAATTATGCTGGACACGATAGAAAGGTATCAGAACACCCAGTGCATCAGCAAGCAAAGAGTTTATGGTTGTTCATCCAGCCTCCAAATTCCCCAGATCTCAATCCGAGCGAGCATCCATGGACTGCACCACACCAACAAGTCTGATCCATGGAGACCCGACCCCTCAACACAATGATCTGCTGCTAACATCTTGTCACCACACACAGCACACCCCAGAGATCTTTTCGAGTCATGCCCAAAGGGGCCAGACCTGGCCCAACAGCAACCCAAACCTTATGTAGTGTTAATGTTATGGCTGATTACAAGACTGATTAATATATTTTGAGGCTATTAATATCATTAACTTTGCCATTCTGTCTGAAATTGCCATTATGGAAAAAATCGGTTTGAGTTCCATGAAAATTATATGTATATGTTCACATATATAATCACATGAATCCCCTGAATATGGGATGTTAATGACTACATTAATAGTTTAGTTGTTTTCTATAGTTTACATTGAATGCCCTTCCTGACACAACCCTCCCATTTTATCCGGGATTGGGACCAGCACTGCATCCAGTGCTTGGGGTTTGGGCACTGGTTGGGAATTAAACCCAGCCCATCCACATGACAGGTGAGAAGCCTATCAATGAGCCACCAATGCATTAGTGCATTGGGTTTGTGTATTACTGTCAAGCTGATCACTGTATGTGTGTATGTATACCTTAAAGCAAGGTAACAACAATCTCGCCTAAGCTTTTTGTTATTCTATACCTATGCTACTACCCTACTTCCTTTTGTCTCAACCACTCACAGAACTATTTAGTTTACACCCCAACACATGCACTTGTAGCCCTGAAGTCAGGAGTATTTTATCAGTCTATTACAGTGGCTCCGGCTTCATTAATATCACATCTATCTAAAAAATGCCAAACTGCCTAATGCCTAATGTCCACACAGCAGACTTTATACCATGTTCCTCACTTCCAAGCTTTTTCATTCCATGTGTTCACACTTGCCCATCCACCTCTATAGATTAAAAAAGTTGTAATAATGGTTTAAACAATACACACTGATGCGATCAATAAATCTTACAACTCTTATTTGTTACTCATTTATACATTTATTTATACATAAACATTTAGAGGTTACTCTTTGCATTTCCAACTTTTGTTTGCAGTATAGCATCATGTCCTGACAGTACCTGCAGAGAAATATTTTAACATGCATCTGGAGCATAACATGAGGCAGTGTTGAGCCGGGTTCCGATAAGAGTTATGGAGAGTGCACTGGGACAACATTATTAACCTGCTGGAATGGTACCAGAATATGAATTCTGTCCTTAACAATGCTGTGCCTTTGTTATTTGTATTCCATCCAACATCCTGTTATTTCTGACACACACAAATACACACACACACACACACACACACGCACACACACACACACACATTTTGAGCATGTGCCTGGCTGTTGTGACTGTGTAACACAGTGGCTTCTGCTAGGCCATGGCTGTTAGTTGACATCCTATGGAGCGCCATGTGCAGGGACACCACATGCTTCACTCCCAGCACATGGAAACAGCCAATAGACTGCCTCCCTGCTTCTCCTTCAGCTGTCTGTCTTATGCTCTGTCTAGTGAGCATGATGCACAGGGAGTGCTCATGATAATAACCTGCGAACAAAAAGGACAACAAAAGCAAATTGGCTCATGTGCAGGAGTGCAGATTTAAGTAACGGTGCTAGAAATCGCACACAACAAGTTAGTCATTAAAATATGCTGGCATTAGCATTCTAAAAAATATATCACACACCCACACTTAATATGCTACACAGACGAATGCCTGAAAGAAAGGTAAACAAGGGAACCGACACTTTAAATGATCATCTACAGCCATATGTTTTTATGGATGGCCCCATAAGGGCTGGATGCTCTTTCCAATGCAGCATTTTTTTTTTTTTTATTAAAGCTCTCCAGCTGCACATCTAACATCTGCGCCCATAAGAGCAGCAAAGGCTACAAAAACCGTCCATTCATATTTTATTGCCCATTTTGCCGGCCATCCATAATTCAGCAAGGAGCATACTTAACAGCTCCTCACTTGGGGAATGGTCCAATTATACGGTGTGTCTAAGGAAAGACTGATTTGGGTTCGCTGTGGTGTTTGTTCATATATGTGGTACATGCCACATTAATAACGTTATAAATGTAACAAGCTGCCAGCCAATGCTGAATGTTTGGAAGTGGGCTTAATTACCAGCATTGAGCTAACGCCCCATCAAGAGCGCCTGCAAATAACCTCCATCCACAGAGGAACGTTCTGGCGATAGGAATGCTAAAGAGTAATGCGAGAAATTATGGCAAGTGAAATGGATAATGATGAGCTTTTTGGTGTCTGCCTATTTTCAGAGTCTGTTAAAGGCTTTTTAGCCATTATGTGTAAGCTATTTTTATGCACTCTGGAGGAAGCTGTGCGTGGAGGATATAACAATTACATTAATTTAAGAGTCCTTTTAGTGGGAATTGCAGAAGGCTCAGTGTTTCATAATCACGTGATACTAAGACAGAAGAAGAAAGATAGAACAGATATCAGATCCCATGCCAAGGATTCAAGATTGTTTCATCGTAATTGATCTTACTGACGTAAATGCATTTTTTAAATGCTTTCTCTTATAATCCAAGTAATGCTGCTGCATCATGCACAATGTGATAATTTCCACACAAAAAAAAAGACATTAATTTGCATGCCTTTTCAGAAAACACTTAGGTTATTAATCTACTATCTCAGTGTTTTATTATCCAATGATTTAATCGTGTGTTCTTTTTAGTTAATAAAAAAGATACTTCATGTTTGTTGGAGAGAAAGAGAGAGAGAAGGGGTCTATTAGTCATATCCTGCTTTACACTGATGAGACCAAGCGCCTAATGAGTGTCCTTTTCCCAAGGAGAACAGCAGAACCAAGGGCACAGCCATTTATCAGCTTTAGGGACACGGAGTCAGGAAGCTGTGTGAACAGACGGACAGTGCTGATCAGCAGGGACAGAGTGATAACAAGCCTAATGCTCTAAGCTTACTATAGCCAGCCCCTGGTCCCTGTGAGTCAACATGCACCACAGAGACTGGCCTAATTGATCGGCCTGCCACTGCTTTTTATTGCTAACAACAATTGTCATGCTAACAAATTAGATTGTTGTGAGATGAGCCCAATTAATTGTGATGTGCATGTGGCATGCCAAGTCTCTGGTGCCAAAAGTAATTGCAAACCGTTTTTGTTTCCAGGTAGTGTATTGAAATGCCTGTCTTTTTTTTTAAATGAAAACATGATCTTTTATACGTTAGAGTATCTAACGATTACTGCTCATTTCTGTAACTATTCAATCAGCCAATCATATGGCAGCACAACAAGAACATCAGTTAATGTTTACATTATGCATCGGAATGAGGGGAAAAAAAACCCAATGAAGTCAGTCATCATGTTGTCTTTCTGCAGTCCAGTTTTGTCCAGTGTAGCCTCAGATTTGGATGACGAGTGGACCTCGATGTGGTCTTCTGCTGTTGGAGTCAATTTGCCTTGAAGATGCTTTTCTTCACCACAGTCTGTAAAAGCAGCTATGTGGTTAGAGAGACAAAGATATTGCCTTGCATTTCTAAAGGCAGACTTCATTAATGATGCACTCTCTCTCTCTCTCTCTCTCGCACGTGCCCATGGCGGACTAATATAATCTCACCACAAATTCATTAAGTATGAAACTGGTCTTTTATAGCTTTTGTGGCCCAAAGCCAGATGTATGAACACGTGCTGTTTCATAGGAATCATCTACCACCAAAGATACACAGACTGCCAACACATGAATCATTACACATGGAGTGCAGTGATTCACTGGAACCAGAATGGAATTACTATTCTAGATGCATCCTAAAGGATATGGCAGATAATTGGTCAAATCAAACACAGAGAGTAACCTGGCATCACTGCTGCCAATACATGTTTATGTGGATCTCATATCTCTAGGGTAGGTAAGGGTTTTAGAAACATCATTATGGTGTAGTGGTGCAGTCTTAATATGCATCAGCTCTCATGTCACATCCTTTCTCCTCTGTTTACCAGAGTGTGTGTGCTGTGAAAGACACTTACTTTTGTTATGCAAATCAATCTCGTAGCAGATATCATGCCAGGGACTCAAGGTTGTTTCAACACAATTGAACTTATAGCTGTGCTGGAAATCCATGTTACTGCGTTGTTGAAATATTTTCCGATATTAACGTAGCATCTAATTTATTGGTGTGTCTTGGGGGGGTGTTTCGTGTATTAAATTAATTTTTCTGAAATTCTTCAGTAGATCAATTTTGTGAAATCTTTGAACGTTCTCTGAAGCAAGCTCTGCAATTTTACTGGATTGGAGACAAGAGCTAATATTTGATGAATATTATTTGTTTTGTAGCTCAAACTAATTTTTTTTTCACTTTTGAACAGATATTGCGGTAAAAATTTAAGCAGCACTACTATTAATAAACAGCAGGTTGAAAAGCTATGAATGCTTCTTCCTGAAATTAATCAGACCGGAACCAAGAATTGAAACAAATTGCAAACGACTATAATTAGTTTAAAGCGAGTCCTATAGCATTACCTTGCCACAGCCTGCGAGATAGAAACCCAATCTAGTAAACTGTAAACCTGTTTCGATTGGGTTACATTAGAAAAGCCATTTCTATGCAAATGGTGTTGACATGCATGGTCTATATTTCCCATTCGTTATGAGGATCTAAATTGCTTTGCCACACACTTATTGAATTGAGATCTAAATTATCACTTAATCTACTTGAGCTGTGATCTATTTTCATGGGGCAGTGCTTTAATTTGTTGTTATTGCACATTGGATGCTTGACTTGCAGTATTGAAGAAATATTTCTCCATCAATAAACCGCTTTATTCAGGCTCCTCCCTGTCCCTCCACTCTTCATCTCGTCCCTTCCTCCATCTTTCAGAAACATCATACTCCAATTTCTCCTCTGCTGTCAACATGGATGGAGGGATAGACTGTAAAAAGAAAATGCTATTGCCTTTTTTTTTTCCCCCTCGCTGGTGAATTATGATTCAGATGTGGCTGTGGAAGACATCCTTCTTATTCCATCAGCTTCTTCCTTCCTATTTCACACCAGTCAATCCAAGTGACACTAATTTCACGCCACAAATGAACGCTTTGTAAAGCTTTCTGTGTCTTTCTACAAGCTTCATTCGTCAGCTTCTGTTCTTTTCCTCTATTTTTCTTTCATTTCATTCTAGGTGACAGAGCTGTCACATTTTCACCATCTTGAATAAAAGAGTCTCCACAATAAGACAGTGGCCTGTGACAGCAGCCTCCATCCTTCCCTCTCTCTCCCTCCACTTGATTGACATTTTCCAAGCTGACAGTGGCTTGTGTATCAAGGGAAAAGGGGCAAGACTAGATGTCACAACAGGTAGCTGTCACAGGACTCAAGAAGGAGAGATCGTCAGAGGCAGCAGTGTCGACGTGAACAACCTATTGCTCTAGGATAAATATACCGGCCATTTCAGCCACATCATCTGCCTGAAACATTATGAACAACTTAATGAATACATTTCTTCTCACTTGATGTTAGATGTGACGGAAATTGTGTGCGTTATTTATCTTTCTGTCTATTATATATCTTTGCACTTTTATATATTTATGCATGACTTGAAATTAATTAATGTAGTCTCTATGCCTTAGTAGAAGAGTACAATCTTCGCCCCCACCCAAGCGGTTAGCTTCAAGTCAGCAGCCACTTGTTATATGGTATTAAAAGAAACTATATGAAAGGTCATATTTCAAGGCAAGTTGCTGAACAAAATTGTCTAAGGAAGAACATTCTGTGATACAGGAGGAAAAAAAAAAGGGCAGACTAGGAGGAAGCAGGGCCGTTTTTCTTTCTTCCCCTTTGTCTCTCCGCTGTCAGAGTTAGACAGCTAAAGCTTCTGCACTTTTGAAAACCTTTAATAAACTAATTCTTTCTTTTAAAATCAATTTGTTCTCCTTCGGCTGATTGCCACCACATTAGACATGCATCAGAAGATTAGATGGTTGCCACTGGGGTTATCTATCAACCAGAAATCGGGGTATGCTTTTATGTAATGATGTCCAACAGATGGAGCTTTCAGTCTCAGCAAGACAGGCCGAAAGAAGAAAGAGGGATACAGACAGCACAGTCAATCCCATCACTCATGTGAAAAGGATAGAGGATCTTTTTCAAAGTGGAAAATTACAGTGGCACCAAGATTTATGATAGGAATAAAAAATATTATACATCCATCAATTCATGTATTTATTCATTCCAATTCGAGTTTAACATGGGCAGGATCCTTGTGGATCTTAGGCTTTGATATGAGAGATGAATGAATACATTCTGAATATTACCGAATAGAAAAGAAATACTTAATTTTTACAAATAACTAATCAAGGAGTAAAGAAACACTTTGCACCACAATGAAATATGTGGACATCCAAAATAAAAAACAAACTGATGAATAATAAAACACAGGCTTGGTCAAAATACTCACACTCATTAAAAAAACAACAACAACCACATGAGCTGGAAGATTTATGGTGCGCATGAATTGCTTAAAAAATCATAATACATCTCTTTTGTGATTTAGCTGTCAAGAGTTATTTCCAAGGTGTTCCTTGTGCCCACGCACCTAATAATGCATCCATTATTCGGTGCAGTCATATAAATGATGACATTAGAAACACTGAAGGATTAAAATAAAAATGCATAAATGGCAGGCTCAGCCGTGACATACTGTAGATGCGGCATTTTTTTCCCCCCCAGAAAATTATTTTTGTGAAAACCATTATTGTCTCTCTCTCTCTCACACACACACACACACGCACAGACACACAAATGAAGAGAGTGAAGTCTCAGTCTCTCACATGACAGCGCTGTTATTACTGAGGCAGTAGCAGCAGCAGACCTGCGCACTGTGTCTCGGCTCAGCCTCGCAGCTCAGAAGCGCATCTCCGAGGAGAGAGATGGAGAGAAAGCCAGCAATGCGTTCAGAGACTGCTTTCTGTGGATCCGACGCAGTAACTCTACCTGTTGTTTGTTATCAGGGCGGATCTGTGCAGGAGTAGCTCGGGGTTTTTTCTTTGATTGTCTTTTTGGAGGAGACTGGACTCGGACATAGGATGGCTCAGAAAGAGACCTGCGTTATGACTTTGAACGCTGGCGGACTGTAAGAGAAGCACAAAAAGTGCATCGTCTTTGGCTTTAAGGATGCTTTTCCGCAGACAGAGAGCGACTACATGCGGTTAGTTGGAGAGAAGGTTAAGTTCGTGTTAACTCCGCATCCTTTGTGTTCCTGAGATGGATCGGTGATTCTGCGTCTCCAGAACTTTGCCACGATGAAGTCCATCTTCTACAGCCGCTTCTTCATCCTGCTCCCGTGGGTGCTGATCGTCATCATCGTCATAGACATCGACACCAAGAGGTCCTCGGTGCGCAACACGGCGCACTCGTACCTGTCCCGGCTGAGCAGCGCGCCGCGGCGGGACGGCGCCGTTCACGCGCTCAACCGCACCGCGCTGCCGCCGCCGCCGCCGCTCGTCTACGCCATCACCCCCACGTACGGCCGCGCCGTGCAGAAAGCCGAGCTCACGCGCTTGGCCAACACGTTCCGCCAGGTCCCGCACTTCCACTGGATCGTGGTGGAGGACTCCGCGAGCCGCACCGAGCTCGTGTCGCGCTTTCTGGCGCGCGCCCGCGTCCCGTACACGCACCTGCACGTGCTCACCCCGCGCCGCTTTAAACGGGCCGGCATGCCGCGCGCCACCGAGCAGAGGAACGCCGCGCTCTCGTGGCTCCGCGCGCACCGCACAGCCTCCGACTCCGGAGTGGTGTTCTTCGCCGACGATGATAACACGTACAGCCTGGAGCTGTTTGAGGAGGTAGACCTGCATCACAGTGCCGACCAGACATGAGCACCAGTGCAATGTAGCATCAGTCACAACACACGTCGTGCATGTCAGATTTACAAGCATCTCTTTGTTTTCAGGATTTTTTTTTTTTAATCTCTCATCCGAGTGGCTTCATTCTCTAATGACTTGACGAAGCCTCTCGACCATCTTATGAATTGGGATTGGGGCAAACATAGCTTCAGCAGGTGAAACATCGTTAATGTGCTTTAACTACATGAGCATAGTACAAGCAAACCTAGAAACATACAGT
>JAOVVA010000041.1:17641058-17653320 GCA_028565275.1 Leiocassis micropogon | reverse complement strand
AATGAGTAAAATAGAGTAAGTAATTTGAAGTATTAAATCCTGTAAAGTGGTCTTCAAATATCTAAGGCTTAATTTATCCATGGTTTATTACAAGTTTTAGAATGGTATGCTGGATTCGTAAGTGCCCATTTAATAGTATCTATGCTTTTAGACATCTCTCTATGGGATTATTGGCGTTAAACTGATGATCCACCAACCAGTAGAAATAGCCGGGTATCATATGGATTTGCTGATGTGGCCATCATTCGAGTGAAAGCGCAGTCCTCCGAGATGAGACACAGAGCATTAGCTAAGACCAGTGTGGGCTAAAAAAAAAGTGCTGTGTTAAGTGTTTGGCACAACGAATCCCCAGTGAATGTTTCCACATGATGCCATCAGCAGATTCGGTATCTTTGTGCGTGGGTTTATTAGAAATGAAGCAAGTCGAGCCTTTTACCTGTCCCATGCTCCACTGGGTCTGCTGGCCAGGCATTGCTCCAGCCTGTGGTCCCATCATGCCAGGTGCCACTCCCATTACTCCCGCTGGGGCGTTTCCCATAAAGCCGTTGGGCATAGTCATGCCAACCATCATTCCAGTATTCTGGCCCATCATAGCCCCGCCCTGGCCCATAACTGCACCCATCATGGTGGTGGGTGGCATGGGCCCGCCCATAGCAGGGAAGGCTGGGAAGTTAGCTTGAGGTTGGGCAGGAAATGGCATCTGAGATGTACCAATGAACATAGCAGCTGGAGGGAGACAGAACGCTTAATGAAAAACCTTAATAAACACCCTTACAATGGCATCCACACAAACAACAACAAAGATCAGGCAGCAAACAAACAGCAAAAAATAAATGGCAGGAGAAAGCCTCACAGACAGACTTAAAAAGAAGCGTGCAGTAATATGCGGTTCTAGGCCAATTCACCTCAAGTGATCTTTGAGATGAGAGAGGAAGAAGGAGGTGCATTGGCTCAAAGGGCTTATTAAGAGGTGACTTGACAGTGGAGAAATGGCAGCACCTTCATTTGGAGGATGAACTTTTGGTGAAATGTGCTGTTTAAGTAGACAGGAGCTTTAAACGGTGCTCAGCGAAATCACAGTGCGGAATCAGGGAACCTTCCAATGGCTAAATTACTGATACTCACATTCAATCTTGTGATAACGTCTGGTTTATATTTGTTTCTAAAGGTTGGAAACAGAAAGACTGCTGCTATAGTGGGATAAAGATGCTTAAGGAAACGCAGTATTATTGCTATAAGGACTGAAGCTACTTGTTAAACATTGCAAGGTTGGGGGGGTCTTATCAAGTACTAGCAAGGTGTACTTACTGTAATGAAGTGGCCAGTGAGTTCATATACATGATTCTAATCAGTCTAATTTTTTTTAAAAGTAACCCACTGCTAGGCCTGGATGATGGAACAATAACAAGGCATACTGCAGCAATACACTTCCTTAATAACGATAAAAATAATGTGATAGGATGACTGGTTAAAAACAATGCCTTTAGGAGACCACTGGTGTGTCTCAATTCGGGGGCCGCCTCCTTTGAAGGATGCATTTGAAGGCTGATGATTACTTGATAGGGTCGTGACTAAGATTGTCAAATTTTGAAGGCTGTTTCAAATCCGGCCAACAAATGCGGCCTTCTTTTCCCTGAAAACAAATGGTGCAACAGCATGGCACAAGATACTTTGCAAGCTGGGGAAGATACCAGAAAAGATAATGGCAGCTTCAAATCCCAATGATATTAAAAATAAATATATATACTGTAAAATTTCGAAAAAAAATGAAAAAAGAAAAATCCCAGAGGGATTTTCACGAAATCTGCTCCATGAGAGACAGGTTTTTTTAAAACGTGATTAAGCAGCCAGTGGCAGTTTGGCGCCGCAGGACAGGCCGTCTCATTTCGGTCATGTGTTCGCGGTCTACACAGTCAGTGTGCTCTTTAGCCCCTGAAAATGAGACACACCCAACAGCAGAAGCAGTGTAGAACACGAAGAAGAAGAAGAGTAAAGAAAGCAAGGGAAAAAAATTGTCAATAAAAACTCACAGGTTTGATCTGACCGAGATCAGAGCACAGTTGCGTGTAAACTATTCATGGGAACAGTTCAGACCACAACCGGGAATACAACGAACGATTTTAATAGTTCATTTATAACATCGTATTTACTGAGTTTTTTTAAATATTTGTTGCATCTTACTGAGGTTAGGTCAATATAACCAGTTGCTTTTACTTGATTTTTTAGAAAGGTAAGATCTTTCTATTATCCTTATACATTTCATATTAAAGTGAGTACTTCTCCATCCTAGTGTGTGTAAAAAAAAGCCGTGCTCATTAAAATTATCAATAATTATCCATATCAACTAATATGAAAATTTGATTATGCGATAATATTTTTGCTATACCGCCCAGCCCTACACATTGCAACTTACAAGGTTACATTTACATTTCCTGTCCAACATCCCTGAGATGGTGCAACTGTAGACACTGTAGTCTTTCTTACATGTAGTGCAGCATCTTCACCAAGGCTGGACATTATTTTATTTAAAAAAGAGACAAAATGATACATGCTCTCACACATTATTACTTGCTAATTACTACCCTACGGCACAGGCAGATGGACAGACAAAAATACATGCACAGACACACATTTAGAAAAACATACACTGGTGCACTGAAATAGCTTAAACGTCCATCAAAACCCTTCTTCATGGTCCCTGCATTATTTTCCTCTTCTCTCTAATGCACTGGAAGTTCATAATGTGACCAGGTGTTTTAAGTCCATATTTGTGAGTCTGGCGTGCTGTGTACTGTACCTTGTGCAGGTTGTTGTGGGACAGTGCTCGATCCATACAGAGAGAGGATGGAGTCCTTAGAGAGAGGTTTCTTGGTTGAGTCCTCTGCTTTGTTGCTGCTATTCTCACTGAACAGGTCCAGATCAGACTGGACTGGAGCAGCTCCAGCTGTGCCCACAGTGCCTGAGGTAGCTCCCACACCAGAGCCTGCAGGTGTGCTCCCAGATGCTTTAGTGGAAGTCACCTGTACAGATCAGGGGACATGATCAGCTCCGAGATACAGCGTAGTATACTGCATAAGATGCAACCACTTCAAGACGTATTTTCTATGCAACCCGAGTTATAACATAAGGAGCAGAATCAGGGTTATTGGCAGGTAGGAAGGAATTTGTCTTGGTATTATGGTGGAAACTGTTAAAAAATATTCATTATAACAATGGAAACAATGGGAGGAGGAATTACTAAAAAAGAAAATACTTGATAAAATCTTTTTTATATAAAAACTGCAGCAATAAGCCAATGCTGGACACAAACATATGCTGAGTGAAAAAAATGTACAGTGTGCAAAAATAGGCAGGCTGGGGTAGTGCAGAATGCACAGTGTATTTAAAAAACATATTTCATGGAAAATATATTTTTCCTTTTTGTAATTTAATTCAAAATGCTCTGGATTTTTGCCAGATTGGCAAAATGGCCAGACAAAAGTTTGGACACGCCTTCTAATTTCAGGATCTTTCTTGTTTATTTCCTTTTTCCTTTCTACAATCTAAAACAATGCTGAAGGTATCCAAAATATGCAATAATCTCATTTAAAAAGCTGATATAGAGATAGCTACTTAGGCTCAGTAAAGCCTTCATAATCTCACGGTCTGTTAATTGGTGATTTTTAAAGGTAAGTTTTGGTCTTGATTTCCTGGGAAGGTCTTCATGACAGCCAGTTTCACCATGGTGCTTAATGGGTTTTACAAATGCACTTGACAATACTGTTCTTGCAAGAACTATAATTGCTGACATTTGTGTATTAAAATAAGGACTGCTTATACGTAATGCCATATGTGTTATTTAGTTTTAAAGTTTTTGAATTGTAGAAAATAAATCCAAACTTTTGACAGGTACTGTACATTAAATAAAATAAAGTTGGTTAAGATGGTTAAATTAAAGAAATTAGAATAATTGTTTTTTTTCTGTTACAGGCTGCAAAATGCATAAAGATAGAATAAAAAAATTGGTTGTTTATCTAACAGCCTCAGCAGCAACCTCATTTCTGGTCTCTTCTGTTCCAAACACTCACCAGTATACTAATCACTGGCCTTATCTTCTGCACCTGTTTCTCACTGGTTCATGCCTTAAGTTAGAGTAAGTATCGTTTTTATGCTTGAATGATTCATAAAGTAGGTCACTGTGTGGCTTAACAAACAAAACCATTTATCTGAAGCTGGTCAGGTAGAGGGACTGGACTAAAAATGAAAGCCAAACACTTGTCAAAAATGAGAGCAAGAAAGTCCCTTAAGAAACCTGGGAGACCTATTCTTCGTGCCTACTTTTAAAATATACATGAAAGTTTGACTCTTTGGAAGCAAAATATCAAGAAATGGGGGTGGCTCAAGAGAGAAAAAGTGAGATAGACTGGCAGACAGACAGAAAGACAGGTTCAAGGTTCGACATGCTGTGCATTCTGAGATGCTTTTCTGATCACTATAATAAAACGGGTTATTTGAGCTACTGTAGATCTTCCATTCTCCTGTCTGTCTGGCACCAACAACCATGCGACAGCCAAGAGATCACAGTTTCCCCTTGTTCTAATATTTGCCATATTATTACAAGAAGACCTTGACTTGTATCTGCATGGTTTATTTTATGCATGGATAATTGCATGAATAAGCAGTAGTTGTAGAGGTATTCCTTATAAAGTGAATAGTGACTATACATTATATACATCTGTAGCGATTGCCAGTGCTAAGGTCTGCAAAATTGATACTGTACTACAGTACTCACCGACTATGCAAATGTGCTACAAATGCTGTCCTACCACATAAACATGTCTAATATAGCTTAATAAAAGTTTAAGTAGAATTTATAGCACTAGACTATGCTCTTTGCAATTTGGTGTCCTGCTCATTTATTTCAGTCTCTCTTTTGTTATATAAAGAGAATAGTGATGCAGAGGCATAAAATCTATAAAGACAGCTACTGAAAATCAATAAAGTCAGACAAGATCTATTTTTTTTTAATTTAATTTTCATTTGACTACTGCCCAAAAGCTAAAGTAGAACATGGTGTTGATATGAATTAATTAGAATGTAGCAAAGTGGACAATAGAATGATTTAAGAAAGAACTTGCAGGTCTTGGACTTGCAACTTGATACATAATACCCTGGACTTGCTTGGTACCTGAGGCTAAAAAACATGGACTAGCTCTCTTATATTTGATGACACCTCTTGTGCAGTGCTCAAGTATACAAACTTGATTTTCTATGGATGAAGCAAGCTTACAGAGTATGATGTACAGCAATACACCCCAGTTTATTTACAAAGGAACAATCACAGCTACTGCAAGCAATGCTAAAGCCTCTGTAGTCATATAGTGTGGCTGATCTCTTAAGTAAAATATGTCTTTAGTCTTGCCGAGATGTAGGTTTTTGCTTTTGTTTGCCATTACTTAAAATTTCTTCTGAAGGTGGCAAAATAGTCATTTCTGTTAAATTATATTCAGTCTCCAAGTACGCATCAGTTCCATTTCACAGATAAAGTTCTAAGGCTGCTTTAAACATTTGAAACAAGCACATTATAGCTGTTACTTATATTTACATTTATAATAGTAGTGCTATATTCAACCCCCTCCTGAGTGTTCGATATGAATGTGTATCTTAATTATCTTAAATTCTTCTATCTCTCCTTAGCGTCTCTGTCTCCTAGCATGACCCAATGATGTCTTTCCTTACAATTGAAAAAAGCCTGACATCAGTCTTAACAGAAATATACGAGGCCCCTTTGCCTGTGTGTGCACAGCCTATGGTTTTCACTCCATCTCTGTTCAGTCATTTATTTGAAAGCCATTTACTTCTCTATAAAGACAGGTGTAAAGCAAGGACTGTCAGGAGCTGTGCCGTAGCTTTAAGGATACACTGCGTAGCTAATTACTATACCTTTCACCCTCTAACGCTTTCCCACAAGCTCATCACTCAAAGGCATGAAAGCAAAAGTGATGGGAAGAGGGAGGCTACATAACATCATTTGGATGCAAATGGACTGAACAAAAACAAAGAAGAATGGCTCAACTCCACTGCTAGAGGCCAAGTAAAAGACGACTGATGAACAGAAGTAGCACAACACCTATACCCGCCGCCCCCCCTCCGCCAAACACTCCAAAATATAATTGGTTAATCCACGTTATAAAGCCATTGTAAAATTATACAAGTCTACATCCCTGTGTTAATACTCCAGTGAAAAAAACATAAACCATTTATCAAATATTTATAAAGATATATATATATATACATATATATATATATATATATATATATAAAACCAATATATACTGTATAAAAAGGAAAATTCTGACTTCATTCAATGTTTATGTCATGGAGTAGTGTAGATAGTTAAAAGCCAAAACATGCATATTTTGTCAAAACCTACATACAATCACCCAAACCATGTTGCAAGATGTGGTGTTTTATCGTCTAATAAATGTATTATTGACAAGTTGTCTAAAAGACCACCATAGACATGATGAAGCATGGTGATGGCAGCATGCTAAAACTTCAGGTGTCTCCTAGAAGACATCAAGTCATCAGCAGAGGGAAGGGCCTACCAAAGGAAGACCAACATTTATCATATATATAAGATACTATTTTTAGAACGTTTTTGTAAGGAAGAGAAATGGAGGAAATATTGGCAAGGCTAGACTGCCCAAGCTCAGAGACTCTAGAAGTGCCAAGATAAAAGACTGACAGATGTAATAAAATTAAACTTGGTTTCAGGGTGTGTCCACTTATGCATCCAGGTTACATTGAATGTTTTAATTTTTCCCCACTAAAATGTTTGGTGCACATTTTTATGGGTTAAGACATAACATTTAAAGTTTGTACTGATTATGGGTTTTCATATCCCAAATAATAGTACAGTATACAGTATTATCATAATAATTCAATTCTGCCTAGTTTTATATCAATAATCCTGTTAAAATAGAGCTGCCACTCTGTACATAGAATACTAATTGTTGCCCATTATGTTGCTTAAAAACAAAGATTAAACGTCCACAGACTGTATACAATTGTTAGTTCTGACCAAGTAATCTGACTGGACGAGAGTCATCCACAGGTAGTGAGTGATACAGAGCACAATAACACTAGGACGTTTAACTATGTGTATCACTCTGTATCTCAGATGTTCTAATAACCATTAATTACACTAACTGTCAGTCGTTGCATGGGTGAAAGTAGTTCAATATGGGCCGCAGTACTGAGTAATGGAAACACTTTCAGCAAGGAAACATATCTGATAATGTTGGAATGCCATCCTAAAAACATTTTCTCTCCTTAGAAATGGCTTCTATCTTGTTCCGAATTGCCTCGGAACCGTCTGTGTTGTTCCATTTGTGCCTAAGCAGAACTACAAAGTTAACTTGCTTCTATCACAAGGCTGAATCCCAAACCCCTGATCAAGGGCACTACCTGGTGCGTGGAACAAGGGATTGTAAACCCTAGCTCATTAGCTTTCTATTTTATACTTTTTGGGATTCAAACCTGGAACCTAGAGTTTAACGTAGCTGATATTCTAAATAATAATAAGTCGAAACATAAAGAGAAGCTCACAAGCCTACCTGGGAATATACAGCACACCCCCTCTTGTGTGATATTGGTTAAATATACCACATAGTGTAAGAATTGCTACTAGAATACTGAAGACTGCCATTTCATTAGCAAGAGTTTCAGTAGAAGAGTTATTAACAGAAACTGTTAACAGCTGATGGTTTGTGCTATTTTTATCTCCATCCATATGGCTTGGCTCGAGGAGGTTCCTGGGCGATTCAGCATGGCTACAGCAGAGCTCGGTTGGTGGGTGACACTACAAGAGGCGGGTGCTCTTAATCCGTTAACTGTAAGACGCAGTGCTGTGTTGAGGAGATGCAAAGACTCACCTCTGACTGCTCTTACTGAGAGGAGAGCAGCAGTACTTAAGTGCGCTAGGAAGTGAGAAGCCAAATATGGGACTCAAGCTTGATCAGAAGGACGCGTAAACACACACATACATGACTGAAAATGCACATGAGGAAAAACCATTAATATATGCACAAAAAGTAAACAATGGGTTATTTAAAAAAAATAATAAAATAAAAAAAACACAATACGCAAGCTCTCCCCCACTACTCATCACGTGATGTGTGAATCACTTAAACGCGTCCACAGGGGAAGAGGGCAAAAGCTATTAAGATTAATAATGGATGAGGCCAAGACCACTGCTCTATAATTCTTATTCTTCTGGTTTGTGCTGTGTTTCTGTGTATTTTTGTGTGTTGGAGGAGGCCATTAAAGCACACATGTACACACATTACTGAAAGTTTGCTTGATTACAGACTCGGTCTCAGGAGGCTATAAATATTCCTGTGAAAGCTAAGCAACTAATGCACACGTCCCACACCAATGAATTCTCATACACAGAGGCTGTGCGCAGCACTGTGTAGTAGATCCCTGATGTTCAGGGAAGCCCATAAATATTCCAGTTCCTACCACCCCAAATGAACCAAGGTTAGTGAGTGAGGGCGCAAACACGCACACGCTCTAACAGCGGCTTCCTGTGAAACAGAGAAGGCTTTGTGTGATTAGCAGCCATACACAGATAATTAGCACTCTGCTGGTGTACATGGCTGGGTTGGGCTAATCCAGTTCCCCTCAGCAACCTCTTTCTGCCTGGGAAACCAGAGAAAAAGAGAGCCAATGAAAGAAAAGCCTGAACAAGAGAGTTCTCAAATGCCAAATGTATTTGTTTGGAGTAAGTTAAGTTCACACCAGCGGGCGCACTGACTGAGCGCCCGAAAAGAAACCGGGATCAGAGGCTTTAATGCCAATCCATTCTGGACCACTGATGCTGGGAGACTGAGGACGACAGCTAGAAAGAGAACAATAAAAGACAAGCATGCAGAAGTACTGACATAATTCTGACATCTGCTTGCTGTTGGGAGAGGGCGTTTTTATGAGAGCTTCAAAAGAATGTTATTTTACTAGAGGTTATGGGACAGATACAACAAATTCTGAGAAATGCTCGAGAAAGGAGAATCGAATCTGACCCTGAAGCCCTTTCCCCGCAGAACTACACTTCCATTAAACCTAACCTGGTACTCCATAAGTTCTCCTTGAACTGCAATAGCACGCTCTCTAAATAAGTGCTTTTGCAACCTAGTTTTCATCCACTGCTATCACAGGAGCTATTACCTCAGACAAGATTTCTCTGTACAGAGGAAAGGATGGAAAAGATGTTTACTTGAACCGTACTTATAATGGAAGCGTAAGGTCACTCGATCAATAACATTGATGGATGTTTAGAAAATGCTTTTATTTTTATATCTTACAATGAGAAAGTCATTAGAGAAATGCTGATTAATGCTGGTTGTACACAATTTTAGAAGTCCCTGTTACTTACACTGCTGAATGTTTTGCAGGGTTATACTACATATGCAGTAAACAAAGATTTAATTGAAAATATGATAAACAAGCAAACAAAAACATGATGTTACCAGCTATGGGGCAAAGTAGGGTTATGACAAAAATACTGTATCTCATCATTCTCAAATGCATTTCTCTAATAAATCATGCACCAAGTTTGTGTGTACCTGACCATCAAACCATATGTGATTTAAAGTTGGACGCAAATCATTGTGTTTGATGTCTGTATGCTGTAACATTACAATTTCCCTTCACTGGAACTAAGAAGCCCAAAGCCTCTGTGAACAAATTGAGGTTTATAAAGGTATTGTATGCCAAGAACTGATGTATATTGGTTGCATGAAAGAACTGTAGTGGCTTGCACAGAGCCCTGACCTCAACCCCACTGAACACCATTAGGATGAACTGGAAACCTGACAGAGCCAGACTTCCTCGTCAAACATCAATGCAATACCTCACTTATGTTCTTAACTCGCCAAAACAATACCCTAAGATCCAAAATCTAGTCAGACGTTATAACAACAGCAAAGGAGGACTAAATCCAGACACACAAATTGTATAATGGCCAGGTATCCACAAACTTTTAGCCATATTATGTGCATGAGACAAAATGCAGGTTTGCTCACAAACTGACAACAATACAGTAACACCAGCTTGCTACATAAAAGGTGTTACAAATAATACAGTAAATATATGGATTTTAAACATGAAACTAAATTTTCTTGCAAAAAATATGCACTAAAAATATAAATTAACACCACCATTGACATCATATTAGCTGCTTCTAGACTATTAAATCTTTTTAAGGTTACAGTGCTGTAAAAAAAAAATAGCATTCGACCCTTTTTCAGCATATTTTTCACACGTAAATGATCAAGATCATCAAAAAAAAATTTATATTACACAAAGAGTAAATACAAGATACAGTTTTTAAATGATGATTTCATTTATTAAAAAAAAAAAAGCTGCCCAAACCTACCTGGACAATGTGAAAAAGTAATTGACCCCTTGGTAAATCATGAATGAATTAAATTCAAAACGGGCATGATGTGTTGCTTTAAAAAAAATAAAAAAATAATTTAGATCTTTTAGCACTTTGTCAGCCAGGTTATATTTAAGTGATGTACAGTATTGATTCAACACATCTGGCAGTAATCAAGGCCTGGGTGTGGCAAATGAAATTTAACTCAGCATTTTAATTGTTCACATGAGGCAGGCAGTGTTTGGACAGATTTTTTCCCATAATAAATTAAATAATTATTTACAAAGCGCTTTGTGATAGCAAATTTGTTTCATTATGTGAATCATTTAAGTATGGCAAACAAATTCTGGATGGGGCAAATACTTTTTCACAGCACTGTATACAAATGTTATAAAAATATATCACGCTATGGACTTAAATATGTTAACAATTTGCATGTGGACAAAAATGTCAAGTGCACTATACTGGTATTACAGAATTAGTTATGTGTACACATATTAGTTATGTGTACAAGCGCTGATCGGTTGGGGTAGGGCTGTGTGTCCAGATATTGCAGTTAGATTTAATTCTAAACATAAACCTGCCATTGACCCTATGCAAAGCCATAATGAGTACAACATAGTGAGAGTGCGAGAAAGCAAAGGGAGAAATACCAAGAAATATGATAATAGAAACAATTTATAGACATACAGTCAGGTCCATAAGTATTTAGACAGTGACATAATTTTGGAAGACCTTCAGCCTTAATTCGAGGGGGTTATAGTAATATATTATATTTTTAAGATATTTAGCAATATATATATATATGGAAAACAAATTCTGTTTAAAAAATACCATTAATTGTTTAAAAAATACAATACCCTTTTTTGCAGTCAAAAAAGATGTAGATGCAAATCAAGGAGGCCATCATTATTATTTAAAAGCAGCACTAAAAGGAAGACAACTCATGTGGTCTGCTGTGATTTTTTTTCTCTTGGGGGAGGAAACCCCCCGTCCCCTTCCACCCGTCCCTAATCCCTTAATATCATTTCACATCAAGAATCCTCTGTAAGACCTAGGAATTCGACAGCACCTTCGTTAATGTTAACACAGGGGGTTTACCTCATAAAGCAAACCTAATGGGTAATACTCAAAAACCTAAGGGCCAGATTATATCTTTGGTAAAAAAAAAAAAATTCTTTGTTGTGGAACAATATTCTCTAGACATATGAAACCAAGAATAACTTGTATCAGACTGCTGGAAGAGAAGAGTATGGAGAATGTAAGGAAGATTCATGATCAAAAGCATACCACATCATTTGGCAAACATGGTGGCGGCATGTCAGTGTATGTCTGCCAGTGGGACTGAGTAACTGTTGTTTATTGCAGGTGTGACTGCTGGCAGAAGTAGCAGCAGGATGAATTCTGAAGTGCATAGAGCCTATATAATACTTTCTGCTCAAATTCAGTCAGATGCTGCAAAACTGACAAGACTCTCCTTCACGCTATAGATGGATAATAACCCAAAACACATCTCAAAGGCCCCCAAGATTTTTTTTTTTCCTTTAACCCAAATGCTTTTACCTTACTGAAGACAGAACTGAAGACAGAAAGACCCACAGACACGCAGGAGATGAAGGTGGCTATAGGAGACCTCTGCTAAAACATTTCAAGAGAGGAAACTCACATTTGGTCATGGCCAGGGGTTTTAAACTTCAGGCAGTGCATGACTACAAGGGTTTTGCATCGAAGGATTAAAAATAATCCTTATATTTATAATAATTCCTTATATCCATGAGATCGCATATGCATGTGTGTGTGTGTGTGTGTGTGAGAGAGAGAGAGAGAACCCCAAAATTACAG
>JAOVVA010000041.1:17629999-17640958 GCA_028565275.1 Leiocassis micropogon | reverse complement strand
TATATAAAAAGTAGAATCAATATCATTCAGTTTGAATCAAAAATCTGGAACGTTAAAAACAGCCCTTTTTCTCTTTTCGTGCAAAGGAAGCAAAGTTGCCACACACAACTCTGAACACTTTCTCTAACAGAAACATGGACAGCACTTTGCAGTAGCAATAAATGGCCCTGAGCCCAGTTTATACGTCTGCCTGTGAGTCAGTTTCCAGACAACAGTCATTACAGCACAGGCACTACAGCACAACCCTGCCAAAGAGAAATGTGATCTGCTAAAACAAAACTAGACCACCAACAAATCCAAGAAAAAAAAAAAAAAAAGATAAAAAAAAAAATCAGCAATAAAACCAACAGGCATAGAAAAGCAGGGCTATGCTAAATGAGCTGATAAATAAAACAGTGCTATGCTGCATGACACCCAAGTGCTTAACATACTGCCGTGTAAGAGTCCTGTAGGAAGAACAGCAGTGAGTGATGGTGACAGGCATTGTCCACAATGCCAGCTTCCATACAAGCTGCAGTGTAGCGGAAAGAAAGCAAAACAACTCTGCTTTCATTATGCATTAGTCCCACGGAGAGACCATCTGCACTAGGAGGCAAAACAGCATGGAAAAGGGCAAGCTCAGAGCTCTGCAACATATGTATGTACAGTATATATGGCGACCTATATTTGTATTCATGCATATACATACGCGACAGTCCATTGCAGGACATACAGTACACACAAACACGTTCTTTTTTTGAGAAGGCAGAAGAAATACTGGTGTACACCTGCACAAATCTCCACACAGTAAGAGGGTCCTGCTGTTGACTGCACCACTGTCGCTCTCTAGAACATTTCTGTGTCTTTGTCCTGGAAGCTATGCTGCTTGGTGTGCAGACAGACAGTTGTTGCTGTATGGTGTGCAGACAGACAGTTGTTGCTGTATGGTGTGCAGACAGACTGTTGTTGCTGTATGGTGTGCAGACAGACTATTGATGTTAATTCAGAACGACAGCATGAGGTCAAAATGCTTCTGCAAGTGCTAGTACCTTTAATTAATAATAATAAATCCCTATTGCCTCTTTAATAAATAATGGAGGTAAGGCATTTTTTCCCACCACAAAATACAACTATTTGGAAGAAGCCACTGGGGTAGTAAGAACCAGACATCGAACAGGTTAGCCAAGGTACACAACAGCAATCGATGCCTAACTTGGTGAAGGCTGTGACGAAAAATCAGAAAACAACAATGCAAAAATTTAAGAGAACAATTAAAAAAGAAAAAAAGATGCCTTATTACAGAAGTCTTTAAAAGTGTCAAATCGCCGAACAACCAAGCAAACGTCCATGTTCTTCCCTGTAAAATATGTTTGGTGTGTAAAATCTTAAATCCTTCATAACAGAATGACATAGGGTTAGGGCAGTTGGAAAACTGCAGGCAGACACATCATGTGCCAGTGCTGCGATACACCTTGCATTAAGCAGCACTACTTTTGTCTTTACTTCAGCAGAGCGTCAGGACAGATGAGCCTCATCTCCTTTAACTCCATAAAGGACAGGAATTTCAATCCAACATCAAGTGTATATCCAACAGTATATCACTCCATGTGCGGTTTGGTTGAAAGCATGTGTTAATGTATGCACATTTAAATCTCATTAAACACAAATAATATAAATATGCTTTAGAGACTACACATTGCTGAGATCACTACTCAGTGGTGCCAGCTAGACCATATGTTCTCTCTGCTCAGAACTGTTGTGTATGGAAATGCACCTGATATATTTACATATAAAATCTTCAAATGTTCTGTGTGTACTTTCACATTCTAATTTGTACACACACAGCTAATAATGTAATGTACTTGCCATATGTTGTGTAAGCGCATATGAACCTTGATATAGACTGATATTGGGACAGCAGCTGCTCAGCAGGATCTGAGAAAAGGGTTCAAAAAAAGTTCAAATCGCAGAACAACCAAAACAAAAGTGCTGTTTTTTTTCCCCCTGAAAGCCCCAAACCTTTTATAATTAACATTCAACCATCTGTGTCATCTAATGTTTAGTTTCTAATGAAATTCTTAGCGTGTTTAATTATTATAATTGACAAAATATTCTATTTTCAGTTTTACAGAGTTTAACATCACACACTTGGTGATCGTAAGATAGTAGAGATTCATGCCTTGCTTAACCTCCCTCTACAGACTGTTGCAGTAACACTTGACAACAACCTCTGCTCAAGGTTCTACTTTCAACTTGAGTTGCATTTCAATTAATATTTCCTACTAGATAGTGCAAAAAAAATTCCCAGGTCTCTTTTATTCCTGAATGCAGCATACTGTAAACGTGTCCTATAACATTAACCAACAAATTAGCAACACGATCACCAACATATTAGTACAAACATACCTTGTGTGTTTCAAGGTGGAATTTAACTTTAAATTCTCTGCCTAGATGTATGTTTGAATTGTATCCTGTGTCAACTGCATGTCCTTTTAGATAAACATGTCTGTCAAATCAAACAATGTAAAGTCAATATAACATGGGAGGACCAGGATCAATTGCTGAGCTCTTTAAGAGAACAGCAACGTCTCTCAGGTTATACTGCTGAGGACAGCACCGAAAGAAGCAGGCTGCTGGAATGCAACATCAGCGTCCTATATATCCTGTCTGTTGGCTTAACCTTCGCACTGTAACTAATGCAAAGGAGCAGAAGGGTGACTGTGCTGAGCCTACATTACTGAAAAGGATTTTACTGCTAAAAGCTCCATCAGAGACCTCTTGTGAGAAATGATCCCAGTCTGCTTTAAAGCAAACTGGAGAGTTTAGACTGCAGTGAGAACATGATTTAAACAGAATTCGACTGAATTTAAAAAAAGTGCAGTAAACATGTTATGTATTCCTGGTTGAGAGCAGGATTTTTACAACGTCATAGCTGAATAAATTAACCTGAGTGTGGTGCCTTGCTGCATTCCGGATATCCAGATATAACTCAGGCTGTATACAGCTTACAAAATACTTATTCAAAAAAAATAATGTATGTATCTATTATTAAGCATCTGCTTTGTGTTCTCAGTATATGCTTGTTTCCCATGATATTTATACATATTTAGAAAAGGTTTATGTTCATTTCCATCATTAAATTTAATCAATGAATGAAAGACTTTTGCAAGTGCACTCACTTCCCTGCCTCTATAACCATGTCCTCTATCCACTCAGATTCCAACTACGCAAACAGACTAATAACTAACTAATTAAAGCCATAAAATACCATAACATACAATGATCACTTTTAAACCATTAACATTAAAACCCAGATTTTAGGTTCCTCTTGTGCCACCATGGCAGCTTTAGTGCCTCGGGACATGGCTTCATGCGACCTCTGGGGTTGTTGACATCTGGGAAATTTGGAGGCCGGATCAGAAACCTTGAACTATTTGCCTGCTAAGCCCTGTGTAATGCACTGAATGTTCTAAAACTGTTATGGCCGGAGTCGTTTTTTTTCAGCCGATTGGCTTTTCTGTGCGATCGGGCCCTTGGGTGCCCATGACGCTGTCGCCAGTTTACTGGTATATAATTGATAAAGTTATTTAATGCACCTGGTGGTGGGGGGTTGTTATGGCGGATTGGTATATGCGACCATGACCTACAGACCTAACATAATTAAGATGGCCATTAAAAGACTATAGACCTAACATAATTAACACAATCCTTTACAATTAGAGAGCAGAGCCAAAACATTTTTAATAAAGCTGGAAAAAATTCCTTTGAAGTTTTAATGTTAAGGGGAATAAACAAAACGGTGCAATCAGATAGCAACGTTGCAGAGCTCTCGGAAGGAAATTGCTGCATACATTTGTGCTCGTGTCTCTTGGGAGAGCTGAGAGAAACGGGAGCAGGAGGCAAATCAGATGTGAAAGGAGGCAAGCCAGGGACTGGATTAACATGCAGTTGTCTACAGCCACACTAAAGGAATTGGGAAAGGCACCCTGGTGGTCTCTTACGAAGGCTTCAGGAGAAGCAAATTAACGCACCTCCCCCACCCCTTGCTTCGTTTGAGGCTGGAGAAGCTGCCAGAAGTGAGAGCTGTGATACAAACCTTGAGCCAACCAATCAGCTCCGTTCCGCATGTTCAACAATTTTGCCATGCAATTGCTTGGTCCCAAGGTAACACTTGGGAAGTGGAGGCTCATTCTCTCATTCCTGCCCTTTTACTTCTCTCCTTTGTGTTCTCTCTGTGTCTTCTCTCCTCTACACCTAATCAAAATTCACTCAAGCTGGGGACAACACAGATCTTTATTCACACAAAAACAACCCCATTGTTGCAACTGACATCTCTTATGGCATCCAAAATGACAAATCCATTATAACAGCTTGTGCGAAGCTGACGTGTCCTTCACACGCACACTTTGAACGAATGACAAACAAGGTGAGAAAGAACAAATCTGTCATGATCCCGGAGCAGACTCTCAATGAATCTCAGCATGTTGTCAAAGAACAAAGGAGAATGTAGCAGAGGGGAGTGTGGTGTTTCAGCTTAAAGCTCTGCATACACTTACATGCATTAACATACTACAGTATTTAACTAAAAAATTTATTAACTAAACATTTGAGACAAACTCTTAATACCTTTTCATGAGTATTCAGAGGCAGTAGACGGAGTTATGTGTGTGTGTGTGTTTATGCAGACACATTAAATGAGCACTTGCCAGGGATGATGCTACTGTGTTTCTAAACTTCTAAATAAAACACTAGATTATGTGGGAGGAGTTTTTGTTAGATGGCCTGCTCTCTTACCTCAGTCAGTTTCAGGCCTGAGGACCTGCGAGACTCTCTCTGTTTCTCTCACTTCCCCTTCGGTGGGGACAAAGTAGAGAGAGGAGGTCCCATGATGCACTGGTCCTCCCAGATCAAAAACAAATTGCTCTTCATCCTAGAATCCCTTGTGTCCAGGCCAGGCACGAGTGTACTAAGTGAAAACAGCCTTTATGTTTCAGGATCTCAACCAACACTGCACAGCAAGGACGTATATTTGTGGAGCTGTCTATAGGTCCTTCAACACAGAGACCAAGAATGCTGTCAGACAACAATAAATATTGGTGGCTGCCCCTCACCTGCAATATTATTGGTGCCTGCCTCGTATCCTCGGTATAAACTGGTAAATGTCAGCATCTGTCTAGTAAAGCATAATCGTATTTAAATTCCATCGCGGACTGACAACAGAATTAACCCCCAGCAAGTCAGTGCAAAAGAAGGAAATTAAGCAAACAATACTCAAGAGGGAACAAATAGAACACAATCTTTATTTGTGTTCTATTTTTAAGGAGGACACAATAGCAATATTTTTCCAATGAAGTGGCTTCTGGAATTGTGAAATTCAGTGTGTGAAAACAATGACTAACAGTAGTTTGTTTGAGTACATACCATCATTCCAAATGCATCAAAATGAGACCCTAATGTAGGTACTGAGATCAGCATGTGGCATACTAACTTGCCATACTGCATACAACAGGCACAATATAAGTACGATATTATAAGTGGATCAGCCTTGATTCTTTGACATGGATTCCACAAGTTCTTAGAAACATGTCTTTGGCGGTTTCGCTCCATGTTGACATGATTGCATAATACACCTGGGGAAGTTCTGTCAGCTGCCCATTCACAATGCCAATCCGAAATTCATATTCATTATTGGATTCATATCTGGTGCCTTAAGAGGTTGAGTAGACTAAACCCATTGTCATAATTAGTGTAAAACCAGTTTAAGAAGACATGTGATTTGTGATATTACACATTAGTAGGGCTGCAACTAACGATTATTTTAATGATTGATTAATCTGTTGATTATGTTGATTTTTTCTACTTAGCAATCACTTTTATTTTGTTCTGAATTGCTTTTAAACTGTCTATTGTTTTTTTTTATAACACAAGGCTGAATCCTAAACCCTTCTCTAAGGAACTACTTATTGTGTGGAACAAGAAGTTCTAATTTACACCATACATAGTGCATACATAGCTTTACATTTAACTTTTTGGGGGATTTAACCGTCAAACCCTGGACGTTTGCTGATATTCTAAAGTGGAATAAGTGGAAATATAAAGGGAAATTTACAAGATTTAAAGAACTGTCCACCACCTCCATGTTTTATTCTCTCCTCATTCTTTGGCTACATATTAATGATAAGAATTTAAAACTACTTTCACCCTTGTGAATTGCATTAACTGTTGGTTGCCAGATCTGCCAGTTGCGGTTAGTTTGCTCTGCCAGGCGCTTAAAGATATGTGTTGGTGGAGCAAAATATCTGGTTACATAAACAAACAAATCATAGACATTTAAAAATGGCGTTTGAATAACAGTTGTGTAAAAGCTGTATCACACAAGTGGGAATACTGTTGTACAGAATTGAGTAATTATTATGCTGGAAGTAGCCATTATAAGATGGGATGTGTGTGTCTATATAGGGATATAAATGTGATTGCATGCTGCTGTAGCCCATTTGTAGATGCTTTTCTGCTCACCGCAGTTCTAAAGAGTGGTTATAATGCTGACTTCTGTGGATGCTTAGTGTTTTTTCCACATCATTCTGTGTAAAACTCTAGAGACTCTTGAGTTCTCTGTGAAAATCCCAAGAGATCAGAAGTTTGTGAAATATTGAGACCAGCCCATCTGGCACCAACAACAAAGCTACAGTCAAATCACTGACAGCACATTTCTCCAATTCTGATATTTGACATGAACATTAAGTGTTTGATCTGTACAGTATATGCATGATTATATGTTTTGTGCTGCTGCTATGTCTTACTGACTAAATAATTGCATGAATGAGCAGGTCAAAAGGAGTTCTGAATAAATAGCTGTTGGGAATAGCTTCTTTCAGGCACAACTGGCTAGTTCATGTTTACTTTTTCGACGTACTGCCACCTCCTGGAATTTAGAATCATTTCCCCTCGTGTAGAAAGAGAAGGCGTGTTTCTGTTTGCTATATTCCTGGCAATGTCTTCAAGTGCAACTTTTCACAGAAGATTTGAATAGACAGCTGACAATGCTCAGTCACCCCCTGTTCGGTGGTAATTTTTGTCAGCAACCATAAATAGACCCAAAAGATCCTGGCCCCAGGCCAGGCTAACCAACGTTAATGCATGATTAAGAAGGCGTCCACTGGTAAAGAGAGAACAGAGGAAAACATCAGTCTTCCCTAATAGTTTCTCTTCCCCATCACTCTGGAAAGACAAGCTCGATGCTAATTTTTTTATATTAGCTGCTGTGCATCTATATGTCTGCAAGATACGACAAATCAATCCTGTCAGCTGCGACCAGAACGTTAAATGTTGCTATTGTGTTTGGGGAGAAAAAAATAAAACAACCCGATTTGACACTTATTTTGTGCCTCTATCACAGTGGTTTTAAAACAAAAGAGAAGCTGTACACATGGAGCAATACTACATTACTACTGTATATGTAATAGACTGTACCTGAAAAGAACTGCAGAACCTGTATAGTGATCAGTAAATGCTACTGTCAAATAGCAATGAAAAGCAAGGCGCATAAACTTCCTTTTATTTATTATATGCATTTGCACATCCTTTAATTATCAATTTTCAAACAAAAACCACATGCTGGCAGCACACCAACTATCTTGTCTTTATGTGATCCTGTTAAAGGTAATACTGTAGATGCATAATGGAAAAAAAAAAAAAAGATACAAGTCCACCCCATCCCCCTGCCTCATTACCAATTTTGCATATAAAATAAAACGTTGTGTTTATCACTGGTACTCTGATGATTGTCTACAAAACAATCCGACTAATTACAAGCAGCGTGATTTTAAATGTGGCGACACGGTCAACTCAACACTCCAAAAATAAACTAACAGGGTCAGTATTTGTGGTGATGCTATTAAAGAGAGCCAACATATTTGCAGCTACTGTATTAAATCATTTCATAGGCAAAGTACATGTTAAAGCTTGACCTCAGCAGGAAGAATAAATTAAGACTTGAGAATATGAACTGGATGTTGGACAAATCCACTGTTACAGCTGCCTGATTAAAGCTTTAGTAACCATTAAATAGGGAAGGACAATAGGATTTGGTGGGTTTAAGAAGCATGGTCAAGAAATGGTCACCGTGTACCTGGTTTGTGTTGGTGCTTGATGGCAGAGGATTGGACACCATCGGCCCAAAAATGTCCAAATCGTCACTTATTGGAGCTGTAGTTCCAGATCCTGCCCCTCTGCTAGTTGTGTTGACTGCAGGTGCATCTGAAAGGAAGAATGAAAGAGAAAGAATGAGAGGAAGAGAAAAGAGAGAGAGAGAGAGAGAGAGAGAGAGAGAGAGAAAAAAAAAAATAGAAGGAGTTCCAGAGGAAGAGAAATGACAGGTCCAGGCTGACTGTCTCAAAGGGCAGTGGGTTCAGGCTGTCTGACCTCTAACTCCTCTGTGCAAATTAGGTTAAGGTCTCACGATCACTGTAAATGTCAGAGAGTCATGGCTTCACGTCCATGTCCTTCCTAAGGGCATCGAGCACTCAATATGCATTTTGAAACTGCCCATTTTTAAAAATAAATACACTGTACATATTTAAATTTCAAACTGCAGTTGTTGGGCTCTCTCAGGTGTCATTAAAGCAGTAGATGCTGTGTTGTCTTGGCACGTAGAGAATCCCAGAATTAATAAAATTAACATTCTTTGAAAAATAGCAAACACAACAAGCATCAAAGTGTCAACTCAATCAACTACAAAAAACTTAGTTGTAGAAAGGAGGTGAAGAAACCACCAATTATCACATTTTCTTAATTCTCCAGTTCAGTCATGGCATTGTCAAATTTTAAAATCATCTATGACAAGAATCATGTGCTCCTGCAGAGAATGCATCTACGATGGTGGATCACTGATGCTTTGCAGCTGTTATGCAGCTGGTGGTCCACTAGCTCTTGTGCATCATGATTCTGATAAGTATCAGTACTAGTGGTCGACAAATTATTTTTGCAGATACCGATATCAATTATCAGTATTGAAGGAGACAGATGTTTTTAAAAATTTTATTTTAGTTTTTATTTTTTTTATTAGAATAACAGAACTTCTACACACAAAAAAAACTTGCCTTTAAGCATGCGTTTAACACTAGAATTCCTGGAAATGTTCGTTCAAACCACCCTGGCAGCTTCTTCTTCTACTTCCTTTATACAAGGGCCTTCCGTCTTCAGAGTACTTAACAGCTTAAGTTAGGTAGATTTAAGCTCTTACATCCATTTAAATGACCACCAGCCAGAAAAGACACCTTGAAATCAACTCCAAAGTTGCAGAGCGTGCAGTTTTCAATGTTCTGCATGGTAATGATACAGAAATTATAAAGGATATAGAAATTATGTCTTGTAGACAACAGTGGAAGAGCAAATCTTTTTACATATAATAAAGAGAGCCCATGTAGTTATGTATGCATACCTATAAACGCATTTATTTACTTAATTAAATTAATCGTTTATATTAATGCTTGTCTGCGATATATGTGCATGCAAACACACATTTACTTTTCCTGTATGAAAGTTTGTTTTGCACTTTCCACATAAATATTGTGCAAATTTGCTCTATAAAAGTATTTAGTTAAGAATATTAAATGCACCTTCTGCATTGTAATCAGATAAGTATTCTGACTCATCACTCAATAGTATCGATTAGAACTATACACACTTTGTGCTCTGTATCCACAGGCACGTGCAGGCATTTGATTCTGCACCACGTGCACAGAGGATATTTCAGTCCAAGATTACTTCAGTGATTTTACTTAAGTTTAAACTCACTTAAATTTGGATTTTACAAGACCTGTGCTTCTAATTTTTTAAGTCTATTTTGGTCTAAATTAAAGAGTGCAGTCCACAGACACAAACGATATAAAGAAGCCTAAAGTTTTAGATGGAGGAGCGCAGCTGTCCAAAATACTTCCACAAGCGTTAACACAGACAGTGCTGGTATTCGTGCCAGCTGAAGCTTCTCCAAATTCTAATTGTGTGGGATAATGTACTAACTTTTGATTTTAAAAATAATGCATCAAAATAAAACCAGCATCAAATATAATGAATTGCATACAGAACCAGTCAAAAGTTTGGACACACCTTCTAATTTAATGTTTATGTAGTGATTTATTTTTTACATTCAAGAACAATTACTGGAAATTTCCTAACTACAGCATTAGGTAATTAAATAGCAGCAGCAGCAACAACAGCAGGTTGTTATTTTAAGACATGAAGGTCAGCTGTCCTGGAACAGTTACTGCAAGAACGGTATTGTCAAGTGCATTTGCAAAACCAATGAAACACCATGATGAAACTGGCTCTCATGGAGACCATGCCAGGAAAGTAGAATGAAATGAAATAACGGAAAACCATGGAATTAGAAGGGGTGGCCAAACTTTTGACTGGTTCTGTATGCAATTCATTATATTTATATTATATATACGTGGTCATGGGTATAGGTGTGCACGGGACTGTGCCGAATCCCGCACCAACAGTCCATTGACTATGAAATGGACCATTCCTGTAGTGAATTTAGTTTGTACCTGCAATATTTTCTAATGAAATTATTTGGTTTCACTTTCCAAAAAAATTAAGAAATAAACAATGTAAACAATTTTTTTGTGTTAAAAATAAAGGGTGGCAAAAAGGGTGGTTAAAATGGTGTGTTAAAAATAAAGGGTGGCAAAAAGGGTGGTTTCGACAATACAAACAAAGGACATTCCTTCTGCCTCTGCTCTTCCCCTGCTGCTTATTGACAGCACTGAAAAAAATAGAAGAAATCAAATCACACTCAACGAGCGTCTGTGCCGGTGGTGGGAAACGCAGCGTCTAGATGCTGACTCTAGTGGGATATTCAAATACACTTTGTCTTTTCATTCAAGTCCTAGCTGGTGTCCATACCACACACACACACACACACACACACACACACACACACACACACACACACACACACACACACACACACACACA
>JAOVVA010000041.1:17605835-17629899 GCA_028565275.1 Leiocassis micropogon | reverse complement strand
AATTTATGTTCATGTCCCCCATGTGTGCTTGTGTACATGTTTTCGTGTGCACGTGTGAGTGTGAACGCGCCGTAACCGTAATCTAAATGTACATTGTGTTCTGACAAACAGCGATCTAGACCCCCTGTTAACCACCTCCCACACACTCGCCTCTCCTTACACAGGGCTTTTTTGCTTAGCTTCACGCATAGGCGCGCACACACAGTTGATCAATAGTGTTTTCCGCTGGGAGGCTGATCAATACACTCTGGATTTAGAGCAGCAAAAAAGGAGAGATTTACTTGAGGCTATTTCCCCGAGCAGCTTGAAGAGAGCACACATCTCTCATCGTTTTCTATCTCTGCTTAAAAAAAAACAAACGTTTAAAGCAGTGTTTGTGTGAATGGTGTTGATATTTTCCTGCGAGCTTTTCCTAACCTGTTCACACTTTAACGATCCATTCTAAGGGTCCATTTATGAACTAATTGTCCACTTAAACTGTGGGACACGAGCATGAAGTGTGTGTACTTTGTATTGTTTGTCCTGGCCTTTTTAAAGCTGCAGCAACAAATCTGCCACTCTCCTTATGCACGTTATCAGGTGAGGAGTGAAGGCTGTGCATTTCAATCACGACAACTCTGCTCAGGAATTTTAATGAGATCAACCTTCGGGCTTCAGATAAATGAATGAGAGCTGAAGTTCTTCCAGTCTAGTGAAGATAAGGTTTTATGCAAAGTCTTAATTAAAAGTTTATCAGATGGTAGCTACAGCTGTGATATTGGCCTTTGTATGCTTAGGATGCATCAAGAGACAAAGACTGTATCTTCCGTGTCCAGAGAGATCTGAGAGACCACACAGTTAAAAACCACATACCATTTGGTGTTAATGTGGAAATAGTCGATTGTAAATGTTGTTGTTTAAACCAGTAGTTTTTTTTTTTCCCCTCGCTATAAACAATGTGTGTAGTGAGAAAGTGTACGAGTTCTCATCATGACTTGCTGCCTGCCGGTGAGGTGAATAAGAGTTAAACGAATGGCGCCTCCACACCAACCCACTCATCATCCACCTGTCTTACGCCTGTTCTTTTCTACTTTCCCATTATACCATTCCTCAAGGAAAGCAATCTTTTTAAACCCTATCACAGTTTCCAAATTTGTTTTGCATTGATCTTCGAAGTGCACATGCAATTCTTTCACATTTTACTTTTATCACTTTTTGTTAAAGGCCATTTCCAAGAGTGGGGATGATGAGATCTGCTCTGCAGCTGGCCTGTTCGCTTAGCAGGAGCGGGGAGGCTTAGATTTCGGCACCTTCTGGAAACTATAGACTGTTGAACTCAGACCAGGCCTGACAGCATCTCAAATTCTATTATAGATCTAGATGGAGTTTATGTCTATAGATCCGTTTTATAATAAAATAAAAATGTAGTTTATTGTAGTTAATGCTTATTTCTTCAATCTTGGGGAGAGTTAATCTGAGAGTTCGTCTCGGACACACTTCTGGCTTCACAATAAGGATTTGGCAATTGTTTTGCCATACTGGGTCCCTATAGCAGGCCATGGGTAGCTGAACATTCCATCTGACCTTTGCAAAAAGCAAATTAGATATGAGCTTAGGAGCTCATATAGCTGCAAGGTTAAGAGCTCTGTCTAGCTCAAGTGCCTCCTGCATGTCCCTAGTGCAAGAAGGCATAATTCAAACTCGTGGCATTTCCTCATATCTGCTCGGGTGTGATCTAGAATCGATGACCGGACATTATAGTATGATGCTAGACATCAGATAGGACAATGATGACTGATTAGTTTCTAGTTTATGCCCCCATTTGTTTAGATCCCTCACCGCTCCCATCAGATTGTGAAATTCAAGACGGCTACAGTCGGCACCAGTGATGAAGTGGTAATGCAAAAGGATGGCCGAATGTGGGGGAGACGGAGAGCTTAGTGGATAATAATACGATGGTATTAAATAAAGGTAGGTGAGTAATGATGTGTAGAGGAAGGTGTCGCGATGCAGCAGCAGTGAGAGTGGGAGAAATGGACAGATGTAGAGATGTAGAGCCTAGGTTCATGGTTGAGCTCATGATTTCAATGGGAGTTAGGAGATCTTGCAGGGATGTGCATTGTGTGTACAAACACAATTGTGATTTCACTGTTCTTGTCCTCAGACTGTTATCCGTTCATAAATAAAGGTCACCGCTGGCTTTCTTACCCTGAATTTTCTTTCCTTCTCTCTGCTTGGGAATTGTGTGTGGAACTGTCAAAAGAATTAGGTACAGCTACTATGAAAAACATTGCACCGTGGCAGGCGAGGATTTTTCATAAGAGCCTTCTGACTAGTGTTCCAGATACTAGTAATACATTTTGTTTTGCTCAATGGGTTGTCCAGGTAGGTTCAAAAAATGAATCATTTGCTCAATTTGTTAATGCAGTTTCCCAAGAGACACAATGCAGCAACTAATGAAATGTAGCAATGAAATGTAATGAAATGATGGTTCCTTCATTCAGTCTGGTTTAAATATATATATATCGATTTCTGTTTAGCAGCATAAAAGTCTGAACTTTAAAACGTGTGTGCACCCATCAGGTATTGTTGACATCAAACATCAGAATGGGAAAAAATGTAATCTCAGTGACTCTGACTTGGGGCTGAGTTTTTTTTTATGTGCCAGATGAGCTGGTATGACTGTTTCAGAAAACACTGATCTCCTGGGATTTACTCGCAGAGCGATCTCTGGAGTTTACACAGAACGGTCTGAAAAATATCCAGCGAGCAGAATTTCTCCACCCTTAATGCCTCATTGAAGAGCAAGGTCTGAACTGGTTTAAAACTGCAGTGTCTCGCATAACAACTCTTTAAAACCATGATGAGCAGAAAAGCATCTCAGAAAAACATGATTGAACTTGAGGTGGAACGTTTGCAGCATCTGGAACTGCTGTAGACAACTCATCTCAGGTTTCAGCATGTTATGATTTCTGAGGTGCACACCATCACTAACGAATTTGTGCACACATCAACGGGTAACAAAAAAAAAATCAACACACACCAATTTGATGGCTTTGATTACCTTTATATTACAGATTTGTGATGGTTACAGTGGACATAGACTCACAGAAATGTTTTGCTATGTTTCAGTTTCAGTCAGTCTATGTTCACTGTAGCTATCAAAAACCTGTAAAATGAAGGAAGTCCAAACCAACCAGGCGCGTGCTGAATTTTGTTACTGGTTGACGTGTGCACAAATTGGTTAGTGGTGATGTGGCTGCAAACGACAGTCAAGAAAATCATCAAAAGGCACTTTATTCAGTTTCTTCTGTTTTACTGCAGTCTGGATCAGATTGATCTGTATTTAAATATTTTTTTATTGAACATATTGTCATTTTATTTACACATACAGTACTGATCATCTGTCACTAGCAGACTGTACTAAACGCTTTGTATATTCAGCTGCTTATAGACTGTAGTAGCTGCAGCTGAGAGCTCATTAAAGGGGACGCAAACTGAGGGAAGCAGGACCTGAGATGATGAGAGCCTACACATTTCTTTGTCTGACTCAGGTTTTGATCACTCAGATGCTGGAAAAGGAAATATATAATATTAATAAGTACATTAAATACTAACTGTGCACCGTATTCAGCATTTTCATGCCTACAGAAGAGCGGAGTTGCCAGAGATCATTAAAACTTGGCTGTGTTATCTGTAGCCTGGGAGGCGGTAGCTACGCGTTTAATTGAGCATGTTTTTGTTAGAATGATGTAATTAACAGTTTTTGCTACAACAAATATGGTGCAGGTTGAACGTCTTTTCTGTTCATGATTTCACGTGATCAGGTTACCACTCAGTGCTAAAGAACACTTCAGTTCAAAAAAAGAAAAAAATATTTTCTTCTTATTGTTCTCCAGCTGTTGTTTATTAATTTATTGCACTTTTTTCGGCTTCCATTGAGAATAAATGATTAGTTTTCGAAATGTACAGCTTACATATTTCTATTTATGTTCCTAACAGCCATGGTATACATTTTATTTTTATAGGATGCTTGTATATTTTGTCATTATGTTTGCATTATATGTCAAGGCAAAATGTATAATAAGTCATTGCACCTTTTATATACTTTGTCTTCCTTTTCTTTGTAGTCAGATTGATACAGAAATTTCACATCTCTATTTCGGATTTTCCATTGTTGCTGGGTAAGCACAAGAAGATCCAATTTTAACCCCTCCTGTATGCTCAATTCAGTTATTGTCAGTACAAAATAAGAAATGCTAAAAACACATACTAAACATTGTAATATTTACTACTGTGATCATATAGTGTGTTGTGAATGTTGGTTGTCTTCTTAATCCTGTTATCATTTGTGTGCTGGCCTGGGAGAGTGCACCATCCCATATACAGTATTTCTGAAAGCTTTAGGCTTTTTTTCACTGAAATGTTTTCCTTTTTTTATTTATCTCAACCACGAGAGTACCTACAGTTGAAAAGGGAGAAAATTGCGCTTAAATATTCTAAGCATTTAACAATTCCAGTCCCACAGGAGTGCAGGTGCATCGAGGACGTTTCCACAGCTGGTGACTGATTACTAACTAAACTGATTGGGCTTATTTCCATTTTGCCATGGTGCTTAGCTTTCCAACAACAAAGCCTTGAATTCACTGTGTGAGGACAAGAAACTCTAATGATTTAGATACCTTTGGGCATCTTTAGACTGTTTACAACCATTTTTGTTGAGAGGGATCATTCCTTAATAGCATCTCTGCAGGAACGTCCTAAGCACGATTGAAAAGCAAACGTGAATCTTTCCATCATTTTTCAGCATTTTATTTATTTTTTACATTTATTTTTAATTGAGGCGAACCGAATGATCTGTTTCCAGAATTTAAGTATTCAGTCAGTGGTTCATCTGACTTGTGTTCCCAGATGACCACACATTTTTAAAGACTGACAGCCAGTGATGAGAAATTCTGCGTTTCCAGCACAAGAGTGTGCGGGTGTGTAATACTACAGTAAGTGCAAGGCAGTTTAATAAAGAGTGATCAAAATCTTGTTTAGTGTCTTTAACAGCAATTACAATGGTATTGATTTGGCATTTCGGTGTGTATGCGCATATTTGAATGAATTTTAGTGGAAGGATCCCATTTGCACTTTCCGTTAATACCCCCTGCTTGGATTACTCTCACTGTGATGCATTGGAAGAGCTCTTACAGTTCAGACTACTATCCATCACACAGTAGGACTATATTGGCTTTGTTTGCTAGATATGAGGAACTGAAATGGGTGTCAAGTGCCCTAGTGAGACTGGCCTCATTCTGCTCTGATGTGATACAAGTGGCCCTCAGTGTAGTGTCTGAGCACTAGTAAGCGTCTCTCTTTCTTTCTCTTTTGCTCAGTGATCATGTTTGCATAGCGAGGCCTTGGCGCGTCCGAGTGAATCTGACCCAAATGGAATTACTGTGCCATCAAAGGGAAGTGTTCATGAATTAGGAATGACCTTGATACGAGAGGCCCATGAGACACAGCATGGGGTTCAACTCATTTCACACCCATTCACTCAGCAGTCTCGGAAAAACGACGTCTCGAGAGCTGGAGAGGTGGAATGAGATGACTCTGGGAAGCGTAGAGGAATGTGCATTGATCGATAAGATGAATAGAGGAGAACGTAGAGCATAGGCAGCGCTAGTAATTTATGGCGTCTTTCTCATTGGTGTGTCTTGTAAAGGTGTTTGTGTTTCTCTGTCCACGTGCTGTTATTCTCCTTTATCTGAACCACAAAATTCTGCTCTAGATGAATACTCTGTCTAAAAGCATTAGTGGTTTTATCTGTGCATGCGAGTGTCTATCTTGTCACCACCAAATAGAAGGGAAGCCGTGCTTCTGCGTTCATGCATAATTCAAGCAAAGCTAACCACTTCGCCGCTACACGTTTCAATCATGGTGCTGAATGAGGGCTATTCCCCTGCTTATAAAGGCCGGTTGTACCTCACATTGCAGTGCTGGCTCTGCTCCTACATATGAGAATGAAAAGGTCACAAAAGGCTTAACACAGAAACGTCTAACTCTGAGAAAGCTTTTCAGCGCTGTAGAAAGATTAAAAGCGGCAGTTTCAGCGTTTTGGTAATTAATACTTTCAGATTCTGCTGAATTCTGTCTGGGTATAATTTGAGGGTGGTGTCAGAATTAGCTAAGCGTAATTAATGAAAGGCTACGAACGCAGCTAGTTCTACCAGGGGAAATGCAGCCTTTATAGCGTGTGTTTTTATTTCTTTCGTAAACTAGCAGATGTCGGATAGAATATTTTTCTGGTTTCGAAGTTAATCTAAGGACCATGCTGAGACGCAACAGGAAGAAAAAGCATGATGACGATCCGTTATGAATCATAAGCACTTTAGTGTGCAAATTAGCTTAAAATGACTCAAATTACTTGACTTTGAGAGCACCTTGCTAAATAAAGCCGCACACTTGCACTCATTTTGGTGCTTTAAAAAGGTATCTGCGTGTCCTAGGTGAATGTTTTTAAGAAGATTTATAAGGTATAACAGGAACTGTAATGTAAGCTGTTTTGTAATCAGTGTAACACTGTAGTTATTAAGCCATGGTTTTTTGTGTTTTTTATTTCTTTTCTTTTTTTTTTTTTTTATAAAATCCTTTTTGTCTACCAATAATTCCACATGTCTAAACCAGCAGCTATTTATCAGAGAACCTATTTCATTTGCCCTTTCTTTTCATCTCTCTGTCAAACTACATTTTCATTGTGTAGTGCCTGGGTGATGAAGCTGACAAAGTTCTATTTATTATTCTCTTTTATCGAGCCAATAAAGCTTATGCCACATGCTGGTTTTAATTCAGATGTGACAATGCAGGCTAAAATAAGCACAACATGAAGAAACATTTTTTTCAGTTTTATGGTATTTTCGTTTCTTCTTAGTCTCTTGTATGAAGGCAGAAAATATGCAGCTGTCCATGCCTTCACCTCTGATATTGTGTGTTTTTGTGTGTAATGGTTTTAAGGGGCTTTGATCCATCCTGTGCTGCCGCACTCATTGATCAGGAATTCATCCTGGATTAAAGTTTTACTTCTCACCTAGAAACGGCCCTCAAATCCAATCACAGGGAGGAGCCTTCTTTAGCCAGTCCCAAATCAAAGAGGGCCTCGGACATGAAGCATTGTGTGTGCTTGGGTGTTTGTGTATACATGTACTACAGTATATGTGCATGTACGAGTGTGTATTGTTTATATACTGTACAGTTGATATGTAATAGTCCTCAAACCTCTCATATAAAATGGCAGGTTTTTGTAATGTAAAAATGATAATTTTATCCTTAATAATCCATGCCAGCACTTTTTCAACCTTAATGTGAAAAAAAAAAAATCTATTAATAAACAAGCCAGGAATGTTTTTTAAAAAAAAGGGAAAAAAAAGGAAACACTCCCAGTAATGTGTACGTTTGCATGCTTTTATGACTGAATGTAACAGTGTTTAAAAATCCATGGGTCAGTTCATACTTATGATAAAAACTAATTGATGTGCATCAGTGGAATGCACAAAACTAAAGGTGCTTAAAATAGATTATTGTTTAATTTGTTGCAAAAAAAGGAGGGTTACTGAATGTGTGTGTGTGTGTGTGTGTGCGTGCGTGTGTGAGACCTCAACCTAATTGAAATACTGGAGTAGGATCTTAACAGAGTTGTGCCTAAGCAAATGCCCAAAAACCTCAATGAACTGAAGCACTGTTGTAAGAGGTATGGACCACCACACCGATGTGAGAGACTAATAGTCATACAGGAAACAATTCCGTGGCGGCTCGGTGGTTGTAGTGGTTAGCACTGTCGCCAGGGTCCGGGTTCGATTCCCATCTCTGTGTAAATGGAGTTTGTATGTTCTCCCCGTGCTTGGTGGGTTTCCTCCGGGTACGTTGGTTTCCTCCCACAGTCCAAAGACATGCAGATTAGGCTAATTGGCGTTCCCAAATTGCCCGTAGTTTGTGTGAGAGTGAGTGTATGTGTGTGTGCCCTGCGATGGATTAGCACCCTGTCCAGAAGATGAGTGAGTGAGGGAACAATTCCATCAAGTTATTGCTACCAAAAGTGATTGAATCATCTGGGGTATTTAGTATTGCAAACATGATCCTTTTCTTTCTGCCTTCATTTTTGTTTGATAAAAAGTTAGGTTAAGTAAGATTTATTTTAAATGATTCTTGTTTTTCACTTTCATTTATACTCTATGTTGTAATTTTACATTAAAGATAGAAAAAAGTACTCACATGACTTATCTTTATTTTTGTTCATCACAAAAACCTGCCATTTTAGGAAGGGCGTGTAGACTTTTTATATCTGCTATACACACTGAATCATGACAGGAGGTTTACTTCTTGCCTACTGAACCAGACAGTATTGATCATTTACTATACAGTTGCCCTTTTAAAGTGCAAGAAAGCTATATTTATTGAAAACCCTTCAACATACTAAATGTTTTCTGAGGTCTTTTCATCCGTCATTTCTAACCTCTTCTTTTCCTTTCTATCACAGAAGAGAGAGGACATTCAGATAGACTCCAGAGCCAGCCCTAAGAAGAGTGCTGAGCCTGCCATCGACCTGCTAGGCCTGGGTAAGACACAAGTAATCAATCCCACTCTCGTCTACCGTCCTCCTCCACCATGTCTGAGTGAGTGAAGCTGTTCTGTACATGCACTACAGAGCCACTTAGCTGCGTGTGCTGGTTCGGGTACAGGAATAGAGCTGAGGTTATGATGGGGTTGAGAAATGAGGCGGGAAAATAATGTGTTAAAAAATACATTTTACACAGAAAACCGAACATGTTTCCAGAGTGCGCATTTTAACCAGACTTGTGGAGTCGCCTACAGTAATTGTACTTCCACGGTTAAATGTACTGCAGTGTATATATTATACACTGTGTCCCCCGCCCCACCTCACCCCACCCCATTGTATGTAATACTAACAAACACAACATATCCAGACTGATCAGTGTTACTTTGAGTAACAATGCAGTTAGTCACCATTCTTCGAGAAGTGTATTGTGATAGAATTTATGAGAGATGAGATAAACTTGTTACTGCTCCACTGGGGGAAATTTTTCTGGTGCAGCTGGGTTATCATGATATTGATCTCATCCAGGCACATCACCCAGCCCTAGGCTACGGATAATAGTCCTGTTGCTGCTTTCTGGCTCTTTGTGCTGGTTAGATGACACAGAAAGAAGCCAGCTGACCAAATTATCCCTGCATTGATCAGAGAGGCAGCACGAGACCCTCCGGATGACCAGAGCCAACACATACTCCATTATGTTCTCGACAATGAAAACTATAGAGACCTAACGCAAAATTGCACTAGTGTCTGTATTTTTCATCCCCCCACTCTGTCTACAGTATGTGTGTGCGTGTGAATGGTTGATCTTGAGGTAAAGAGAGAAGAGGAAATGACAGAAATAAGGGGTTGGAAGAGAAAAACAAGATGGATTAGTTAGTGTGCGACCATGCCACTGGGAGCACACTGTGTGTTTGTTTCTGTATGGGAGAATTTATGGCATGCTCCAGGGCTGAGGGAGCTGATGATGAGCCATGTGTGATGATGGAATTGTGTCTTGCCTGTGTATGCTTCCTCTTTTCCCCACAGCAGCACGAAGCAGCACAGTGCGTTATGAAAAAACAGAGAGAAAATTTACATCACCCGCTGCCTTCCCACCCCGTGGCTCTACTCTTCTTGTTCCAGTACATGCTCATTCTCTCCAACATCTCCAGGCCTATTTGGATGTCCTTAGAAGGAGAAAAAAAAAAAAAACAGGGAAAATGGTCATTAATGTAGACATTATCCTCCGTGTGTGTGTGTGTGTGTGTGTGTGTGTGTGTGTGTGTGTGTGTGTGTGTGTGTGTGTGTGTGTATGTGTGTATGTGTGTATGTGTGTATGTGTGTATGTGTGTGTGTGTGTGTGTATGTGTGTGTGTGTGTGTGTGTGTGTGTGTGTGTGTGTGTGTTTGATTAAAATGTGCTTGGGGCTGACCGGAACAAAACTTCATGTGTTCTTAATTACAAAACTATATCATTCGAAGTAGTATTAAATAAAGGCTACCTCATTAAATGTTATGTTCAGAATGCTAAAGTTTGGCTGCGAAATACTCTTTTGAAGCAATAGTTACCTTAATTGATAAGGTTTATTGCACAAAGTTTTCTTTGATCGTGTAGCATAAAGTCGTCTGAACCAAAGCCAACCTTTTGACCAATATGGTGGTCCTTTAATTTTAGTCCAACATTTACTTGCTCACTCAACTCATTAATGGTCTTTATAAGCACATAATGAGATTGATGCAAAGTAGTAGAAGCAAAACACAAAAAAACATACAGTGCACAGGTATAAGGACTAAGATCATGAACTAAGGATCTACATTACAGCAATATATTCCAGTCCCCTCCCAGCAAAGCACTTCGGACCATTTATGCAACGTTTAGAATAATGAGAGGGATGGGGATTGGTGGAAATATGTCTCGCATTAGAGCTTGTTTATTAAAGCATGTGGAGAGGTGGAGGGAGGGAACAGGAAGGACGGAGGCCAGGGGAGTAGGGGAGTGGCAGTGTGCTCGTAAGAAGGGCTTTAATAGTTGATTAGTGAACTCTTACACTGTCTCAGGGTGAGAGGAGCAGGCAAGGAGCCATAAAAGACCAGTCATTATACTTCAGGGTTCAGGGCCTGGCTAATCTCACAGGAGTGCTCTTCTGTCTGTATGACTGTTCTTATTTCAGTAATGAAGATTATAGCAGTGCAGCCAGAACACTATAGCCTTCATTTGACATTCATCACACTATATCGCATATTCATTTTATTTAAATCTAGAGTGCCTTGCGCAATGAGTAAGGGGTGTGGTTTTTCATAGTGTTTAATTGATTTTATTATAGCATAAGATTTGTTTTATTATAAACATTATTTTATAAATATTTAATACAGTTTTTTTACTGTTAAGCTGGTTTAAAATGACAAAACTTTAACATATGACTTTTTTGGATATTTCAATTCAATTTCAATTTTATTTGTATAGCGTTAACAATTGTCATTGTCGCAAAGCAGCTTCACAAAATCAAAGGAATATTTAGAGTTTATTAAAAAAGACAGAACGGAAGAAAATTGTTATGTTACTTGTTTGCTGTAAGTTACTTGTTTATAATTGCTTGGTGGACAATTGGAATTAATCCCACATTTCAATCTGGGATAAAGATACAATAAGCCCTACTAAATGTGTGGGTTTAGGTTGTTGGGTCGAAATGTCAAGTAGAATGAAACCAGAGCTTAAAAACATGCAATTTTGCTAATAAACGAAATCTCTAGAATAAACATTGGAACAACTAGATCCAAGCATCAACCTGTAATGCTTTTAGTCACAAAGTTCTTCCCCTGAAGCAAAACAGAAGGCAGAAACAGCCTTTAAATAGAGATTTGGAATTTGTGGTTGTGACCTGTTTGCTCACATTTCTGCTCAAGCTAAAAGTCTCACTACTTTCCCATGACTGATGAAATGCTTTTGTTTTTGTTCATGTAAACAGTTTTTTTTTCCTCACACATGGAAATGTAGATTGTAGGAGATTAACGCACTGGGACAATTTAACTTCATTAGTTTTTCCATGCAAGTTTGTTTTGGGAACTTCTAGATTTTCCCTTAAGATTTAGGTGAGCTGTACTCATGTTTTCTGCGTTTACGTTTGCCAGCTTGTGTTTGCTTGATCCACGGACATGCTGGTGGTATAACACTTTCACCCTACAGATTTTCCTAGCTTCAGAGTGCAAATGCATCAGCTGTCCTGGTCTGACCTCTGCAGGCATACTGGTTTTGCAATCAGACGGTCATATCAATGACTTGTGTCAGCTGTCTGATTCAACATTAGTGAAGGCTAACCTACAAAATAACTCCCTGATTTAGCAGAAAATGTGAGAAAGCTAAGCATTGGCTTGAACCAGAGCATCCCTTTGGTAGGTTTGAACCAGTTTAGCATGATAGTCTGAATAAATGCTGTTTACTCTATTGTACATCATGCACTGATTATTGTGCATTGCACAATATTGTGCAATGCACAATAATCAGTGCATGATGTACAATAGAGTAAACAGCATTTATTCAGACTATCATGCTAAACTGGTTCAAACCTACCAAAGGGATGCTCTGGTTCAAGCCAATGCTTAGCTTTCTCACATTTTCTGCTAAATCAGGGAGTTATTTTGTAGGTTAGCCTTCACTAATGTTGAATCAGACAGCTGACACAAGTCATTGATATGACCGTCTGATTGCAAAACCAGTATGCCTGCAGAGGTCAGACCAGGACAGCTGATGCATTTGCACTCTGAAGCTAGGAAAATCTGTAGGGTGAAAGTGTTATACCACCAGCATGTCCGTGGATCAAGCAAACACAAGCTGGCAAACGTAAACGCAGAAAACATGAGTACAGCTCACCTAAATCTTAAGGGAAAATCTAGAAGTTCCCAAAACAAACTTGCATGGAAAAACTAATGAAGTTAAATTGTCCCAGTGCGTTAATCTCCTACAATCTACATTTCCATGTGTGAGGAAAAAAAAACTGTTTACATGAACAAAAACAAAAGCATTTCATCAGTCATGGGAAAGTAGTGAGACTTTTAGCTTGAGCAGAAATGTGAGCAAACAGGTCACAACCACAAATTCCAAATCTCTATTTAAAGGCTGTTTCTGCCTTCTGTTTTGCTTCAGGGGAAGAACTTTGTGACTAAAAGCATTACAGGTTGATGCTTGGATCTAGTTGTTCCAATGTTTATTCTAGAGATTTCGTTTATTAGCAAAATTGCATGTTTTTAAGCTCTGGTTTCATTCTACTTGACATTTCGACCCAACAACCTAAACCCACACATTTAGTAGGGCTTATTGTATCTTTATCCCAGATTGAAATGTGGGATTAATTCCAATTGTCCACCAAGCAATTATAAACAAGTAACTTACAGCAAACAAGTAACATAACAATTTTCTTCCGTTCTGTCTTTTTTAATAAACTCTAAATATTCCTTTGATTTTGTGAAGCTGCTTTGCGACAATGACAATTGTTAACGCTATACAAATAAAATTGAAATTGAATTGAAATATCCAAAAAAGTCATATGTTAAAGTTTTGTCATTTTAAACCAGCTTAACAGTAAAAAAACTGTATTAAATATTTATAAAATAATGTTTATAATAAAACAAATCTTATGCTATAATAAAATCAATTAAACACTATGAAAAACCACACCCCTTACTCATTGCGCAAGGCACTCTAGATTTAAATAAAATGAATATGCGATATAGTGTGATGAATGTCAAATGAAGGCTATAGTGTTCTGGCTGCACTGCTATAATCTTCATTACTGAAATAAGAACAGTCATACAGACAGAAGAGCACTCCTGTGAGATTAGCCAGGCCCTGAACCCTGAAGTATAATGACTGGTCTTTTATGGCTCCTTGCCTGCTCCTCTCACCCTGAGACAGTGTAAGAGTTCACTAATCAACTATTAAAGCCCTTCTTACGAGCACACTGCCACTCCCCTACTCCCCTGGCCTCCGTCCTTCCTGTTCCCTCCCTCCACCTCTCCACATGCTTTAATAAACAAGCTCTAATGCGAGACATATTTCCACCAATCCCCATCCCTCTCATTATTCTAAACGTTGCATAAATGGTCCGAAGTGCTTTGCTGGGAGGGGACTGGAATATATTGCTGTAATGTAGATCCTTAGTTCATGATCTTAGTCCTTATACCTGTGCACTGTATGTTTTTTTGTGTTTTGCTTCTACTACTTTGCATCAATCTCATTATGTGCTTATAAAGACCATTAATGAGTTGAGTGAGCAAGTAAATGTTGGACTAAAATTAAAGGACCACCATATTGGTCAAAAGGTTGGCTTTGGTTCAGACGACTTTATGCTACACGATCAAAGAAAACTTTGTGCAATAAACCTTATCAATTAAGGTAACTATTGCTTCAAAAGAGTATTTCGCAGCCAAACTTTAGCATTCTGAACATAACATTTAATGAGGTAGCCTTTATTTAATACTACTTCGAATGATATAGTTTTGTAATTAAGAACACATGAAGTTTTGTTCCGGTCAGCCCCAAGCACATTTTAATCAAACACACACACACACACACACACACACACACACACACACACATACACACACACACACACACATACACACATACACACATACACACATACACACATACACACACACACACACACACACACACACACACACACACACACACACACACACACACACACACACGGAGGATAATGTCTACATTAATGACCATTTTCCCTGTTTTTTTTTTTTTTCTCCTTCTAAGGACATCCAAATAGGCCTGGAGATGTTGGAGAGAATGAGCATGTACTGGAACAAGAAGAGTAGAGCCACGGGGTGGGAAGGCAGCGGGTGATGTAAATTTTCTCTCTGTTTTTTCATAACGCACTGTGCTGCTTCGTGCTGCTGTGGGGAAAAGAGGAAGCATACACAGGCAAGACACAATTCCATCATCACACATGGCTCATCATCAGCTCCCTCAGCCCTGGAGCATGCCATAAATTCTCCCATACAGAAACAAACACACAGTGTGCTCCCAGTGGCATGGTCGCACACTAACTAATCCATCTTGTTTTTCTCTTCCAACCCCTTATTTCTGTCATTTCCTCTTCTCTCTTTACCTCAAGATCAACCATTCACACGCACACACATACTGTAGACAGAGTGGGGGGATGAAAAATACAGACACTAGTGCAATTTTGCGTTAGGTCTCTATAGTTTTCATTGTCGAGAACATAATGGAGTATGTGTTGGCTCTGGTCATCCGGAGGGTCTCGTGCTGCCTCTCTGATCAATGCAGGGATAATTTGGTCAGCTGGCTTCTTTCTGTGTCATCTAACCAGCACAAAGAGCCAGAAAGCAGCAACAGGACTATTATCCGTAGCCTAGGGCTGGGTGATGTGCCTGGATGAGATCAATATCATGATAACCCAGCTGCACCAGAAAAATTTCCCCCAGTGGAGCAGTAACAAGTTTATCTCATCTCTCATAAATTCTATCACAATACACTTCTCGAAGAATGGTGACTAACTGCATTGTTACTCAAAGTAACACTGATCAGTCTGGATATGTTGTGTTTGTTAGTATTACATACAATGGGGTGGGGTGAGGTGGGGCGGGGGACACAGTGTATAATATATACACTGCAGTACATTTAACCGTGGAAGTACAATTACTGTAGGCGACTCCACAAGTCTGGTTAAAATGCGCACTCTGGAAACATGTTCGGTTTTCTGTGTAAAATGTATTTTTTAACACATTATTTTCCCGCCTCATTTCTCAACCCCATCATAACCTCAGCTCTATTCCTGTACCCGAACCAGCACACGCAGCTAAGTGGCTCTGTAGTGCATGTACAGAACAGCTTCACTCACTCAGACATGGTGGAGGAGGACGGTAGACGAGAGTGGGATTGATTACTTGTGTCTTACCCAGGCCTAGCAGGTCGATGGCAGGCTCAGCACTCTTCTTAGGGCTGGCTCTGGAGTCTATCTGAATGTCCTCTCTCTTCTGTGATAGAAAGGAAAAGAAGAGGTTAGAAATGACGGATGAAAAGACCTCAGAAAACATTTAGTATGTTGAAGGGTTTTCAATAAATATAGCTTTCTTGCACTTTAAAAGGGCAACTGTATAGTAAATGATCAATACTGTCTGGTTCAGTAGGCAAGAAGTAAACCTCCTGTCATGATTCAGTGTGTATAGCAGATATAAAAAGTCTACACGCCCTTCCTAAAATGGCAGGTTTTTGTGATGAACAAAAATAAAGATAAGTCATGTGAGTACTTTTTTCTATCTTTAATGTAAAATTACAACATAGAGTATAAATGAAAGTGAAAAACAAGAATCATTTAAAATAAATCTTACTTAACCTAACTTTTTATCAAACAAAAATGAAGGCAGAAAGAAAAGGATCATGTTTGCAATACTAAATACCCCAGATGATTCAATCACTTTTGGTAGCAATAACTTGATGGAATTGTTCCCTCACTCACTCATCTTCTGGACAGGGTGCTAATCCATCGCAGGGCACACACACATACACTCACTCTCACACAAACTACGGGCAATTTGGGAACGCCAATTAGCCTAATCTGCATGTCTTTGGACTGTGGGAGGAAACCAACGTACCCGGAGGAAACCCACCAAGCACGGGGAGAACATACAAACTCCATTTACACAGAGATGGGAATCGAACCCGGACCCTGGCGACAGTGCTAACCACTACAACCACCGAGCCGCCACGGAATTGTTTCCTGTATGACTATTAGTCTCTCACATCGGTGTGGTGGTCCATACCTCTTACAACAGTGCTTCAGTTCATTGAGGTTTTTGGGCATTTGCTTAGGCACAACTCTGTTAAGATCCTACTCCAGTATTTCAATTAGGTTGAGGTCTCACACACGCACGCACACACACACACACACACACATTCAGTAACCCTCCTTTTTTTGCAACAAATTAAACAATAATCTATTTTAAGCACCTTTAGTTTTGTGCATTCCACTGATGCACATCAATTAGTTTTTATCATAAGTATGAACTGACCCATGGATTTTTAAACACTGTTACATTCAGTCATAAAAGCATGCAAACGTACACATTACTGGGAGTGTTTCCTTTTTTTTCCCTTTTTTTTAAAAAACATTCCTGGCTTGTTTATTAATAGATTTTTTTTTTTTCACATTAAGGTTGAAAAAGTGCTGGCATGGATTATTAAGGATAAAATTATCATTTTTACATTACAAAAACCTGCCATTTTATATGAGAGGTTTGAGGACTATTACATATCAACTGTACAGTATATAAACAATACACACTCGTACATGCACATATACTGTAGTACATGTATACACAAACACCCAAGCACACACAATGCTTCATGTCCGAGGCCCTCTTTGATTTGGGACTGGCTAAAGAAGGCTCCTCCCTGTGATTGGATTTGAGGGCCGTTTCTAGGTGAGAAGTAAAACTTTAATCCAGGATGAATTCCTGATCAATGAGTGCGGCAGCACAGGATGGATCAAAGCCCCTTAAAACCATTACACACAAAAACACACAATATCAGAGGTGAAGGCATGGACAGCTGCATATTTTCTGCCTTCATACAAGAGACTAAGAAGAAACGAAAATACCATAAAACTGAAAAAAATGTTTCTTCATGTTGTGCTTATTTTAGCCTGCATTGTCACATCTGAATTAAAACCAGCATGTGGCATAAGCTTTATTGGCTCGATAAAAGAGAATAATAAATAGAACTTTGTCAGCTTCATCACCCAGGCACTACACAATGAAAATGTAGTTTGACAGAGAGATGAAAAGAAAGGGCAAATGAAATAGGTTCTCTGATAAATAGCTGCTGGTTTAGACATGTGGAATTATTGGTAGACAAAAAGGATTTTATAAAAAAAAAAAAAAAGAAAAGAAATAAAAAACACAAAAAACCATGGCTTAATAACTACAGTGTTACACTGATTACAAAACAGCTTACATTACAGTTCCTGTTATACCTTATAAATCTTCTTAAAAACATTCACCTAGGACACGCAGATACCTTTTTAAAGCACCAAAATGAGTGCAAGTGTGCGGCTTTATTTAGCAAGGTGCTCTCAAAGTCAAGTAATTTGAGTCATTTTAAGCTAATTTGCACACTAAAGTGCTTATGATTCATAACGGATCGTCATCATGCTTTTTCTTCCTGTTGCGTCTCAGCATGGTCCTTAGATTAACTTCGAAACCAGAAAAATATTCTATCCGACATCTGCTAGTTTACGAAAGAAATAAAAACACACGCTATAAAGGCTGCATTTCCCCTGGTAGAACTAGCTGCGTTCGTAGCCTTTCATTAATTACGCTTAGCTAATTCTGACACCACCCTCAAATTATACCCAGACAGAATTCAGCAGAATCTGAAAGTATTAATTACCAAAACGCTGAAACTGCCGCTTTTAATCTTTCTACAGCGCTGAAAAGCTTTCTCAGAGTTAGACGTTTCTGTGTTAAGCCTTTTGTGACCTTTTCATTCTCATATGTAGGAGCAGAGCCAGCACTGCAATGTGAGGTACAACCGGCCTTTATAAGCAGGGGAATAGCCCTCATTCAGCACCATGATTGAAACGTGTAGCGGCGAAGTGGTTAGCTTTGCTTGAATTATGCATGAACGCAGAAGCACGGCTTCCCTTCTATTTGGTGGTGACAAGATAGACACTCGCATGCACAGATAAAACCACTAATGCTTTTAGACAGAGTATTCATCTAGAGCAGAATTTTGTGGTTCAGATAAAGGAGAATAACAGCACGTGGACAGAGAAACACAAACACCTTTACAAGACACACCAATGAGAAAGACGCCATAAATTACTAGCGCTGCCTATGCTCTACGTTCTCCTCTATTCATCTTATCGATCAATGCACATTCCTCTACGCTTCCCAGAGTCATCTCATTCCACCTCTCCAGCTCTCGAGACGTCGTTTTTCCGAGACTGCTGAGTGAATGGGTGTGAAATGAGTTGAACCCCATGCTGTGTCTCATGGGCCTCTCGTATCAAGGTCATTCCTAATTCATGAACACTTCCCTTTGATGGCACAGTAATTCCATTTGGGTCAGATTCACTCGGACGCGCCAAGGCCTCGCTATGCAAACATGATCACTGAGCAAAAGAGAAAGAAAGAGAGACGCTTACTAGTGCTCAGACACTACACTGAGGGCCACTTGTATCACATCAGAGCAGAATGAGGCCAGTCTCACTAGGGCACTTGACACCCATTTCAGTTCCTCATATCTAGCAAACAAAGCCAATATAGTCCTACTGTGTGATGGATAGTAGTCTGAACTGTAAGAGCTCTTCCAATGCATCACAGTGAGAGTAATCCAAGCAGGGGGTATTAACGGAAAGTGCAAATGGGATCCTTCCACTAAAATTCATTCAAATATGCGCATACACACCGAAATGCCAAATCAATACCATTGTAATTGCTGTTAAAGACACTAAACAAGATTTTGATCACTCTTTATTAAACTGCCTTGCACTTACTGTAGTATTACACACCCGCACACTCTTGTGCTGGAAACGCAGAATTTCTCATCACTGGCTGTCAGTCTTTAAAAATGTGTGGTCATCTGGGAACACAAGTCAGATGAACCACTGACTGAATACTTAAATTCTGGAAACAGATCATTCGGTTCGCCTCAATTAAAAATAAATGTAAAAAATAAATAAAATGCTGAAAAATGATGGAAAGATTCACGTTTGCTTTTCAATCGTGCTTAGGACGTTCCTGCAGAGATGCTATTAAGGAATGATCCCTCTCAACAAAAATGGTTGTAAACAGTCTAAAGATGCCCAAAGGTATCTAAATCATTAGAGTTTCTTGTCCTCACACAGTGAATTCAAGGCTTTGTTGTTGGAAAGCTAAGCACCATGGCAAAATGGAAATAAGCCCAATCAGTTTAGTTAGTAATCAGTCACCAGCTGTGGAAACGTCCTCGATGCACCTGCACTCCTGTGGGACTGGAATTGTTAAATGCTTAGAATATTTAAGCGCAATTTTCTCCCTTTTCAACTGTAGGTACTCTCGTGGTTGAGATAAATAAAAAAAGGAAAACATTTCAGTGAAAAAAAGCCTAAAGCTTTCAGAAATACTGTATATGGGATGGTGCACTCTCCCAGGCCAGCACACAAATGATAACAGGATTAAGAAGACAACCAACATTCACAACACACTATATGATCACAGTAGTAAATATTACAATGTTTAGTATGTGTTTTTAGCATTTCTTATTTTGTACTGACAATAACTGAATTGAGCATACAGGAGGGGTTAAAATTGGATCTTCTTGTGCTTACCCAGCAACAATGGAAAATCCGAAATAGAGATGTGAAATTTCTGTATCAATCTGACTACAAAGAAAAGGAAGACAAAGTATATAAAAGGTGCAATGACTTATTATACATTTTGCCTTGACATATAATGCAAACATAATGACAAAATATACAAGCATCCTATAAAAATAAAATGTATACCATGGCTGTTAGGAACATAAATAGAAATATGTAAGCTGTACATTTCGAAAACTAATCATTTATTCTCAATGGAAGCCGAAAAAAGTGCAATAAATTAATAAACAACAGCTGGAGAACAATAAGAAGAAAATATTTTTTTCTTTTTTTGAACTGAAGTGTTCTTTAGCACTGAGTGGTAACCTGATCACGTGAAATCATGAACAGAAAAGACGTTCAACCTGCACCATATTTGTTGTAGCAAAAACTGTTAATTACATCATTCTAACAAAAACATGCTCAATTAAACGCGTAGCTACCGCCTCCCAGGCTACAGATAACACAGCCAAGTTTTAATGATCTCTGGCAACTCCGCTCTTCTGTAGGCATGAAAATGCTGAATACGGTGCACAGTTAGTATTTAATGTACTTATTAATATTATATATTTCCTTTTCCAGCATCTGAGTGATCAAAACCTGAGTCAGACAAAGAAATGTGTAGGCTCTCATCATCTCAGGTCCTGCTTCCCTCAGTTTGCGTCCCCTTTAATGAGCTCTCAGCTGCAGCTACTACAGTCTATAAGCAGCTGAATATACAAAGCGTTTAGTACAGTCTGCTAGTGACAGATGATCAGTACTGTATGTGTAAATAAAATGACAATATGTTCAATAAAAAAATATTTAAATACAGATCAATCTGATCCAGACTGCAGTAAAACAGAAGAAACTGAATAAAGTGCCTTTTGATGATTTTCTTGACTGTCGTTTGCAGCCACATCACCACTAACCAATTTGTGCACACGTCAACCAGTAACAAAATTCAGCACGCGCCTGGTTGGTTTGGACTTCCTTCATTTTACAGGTTTTTGATAGCTACAGTGAACATAGACTGACTGAAACTGAAACATAGCAAAACATTTCTGTGAGTCTATGTCCACTGTAACCATCACAAATCTGTAATATAAAGGTAATCAAAGCCATCAAATTGGTGTGTGTTGATTTTTTTTTTGTTACCCGTTGATGTGTGCACAAATTCGTTAGTGATGGTGTGCACCTCAGAAATCATAACATGCTGAAACCTGAGATGAGTTGTCTACAGCAGTTCCAGATGCTGCAAACGTTCCACCTCAAGTTCAATCATGTTTTTCTGAGATGCTTTTCTGCTCATCATGGTTTTAAAGAGTTGTTATGCGAGACACTGCAGTTTTAAACCAGTTCAGACCTTGCTCTTCAATGAGGCATTAAGGGTGGAGAAATTCTGCTCGCTGGATATTTTTCAGACCGTTCTGTGTAAACTCCAGAGATCGCTCTGCGAGTAAATCCCAGGAGATCAGTGTTTTCTGAAACAGTCATACCAGCTCATCTGGCACATAAAAAAAAACTCAGCCCCAAGTCAGAGTCACTGAGATTACATTTTTTCCCATTCTGATGTTTGATGTCAACAATACCTGATGGGTGCACACACGTTTTAAAGTTCAGACTTTTATGCTGCTAAACAGAAATCGATATATATATATTTAAACCAGACTGAATGAAGGAACCATCATTTCATTACATTTCATTGCTACATTTCATTAGTTGCTGCATTGTGTCTCTTGGGAAACTGCATTAACAAATTGAGCAAATGATTCATTTTTTGAACCTACCTGGACAACCCATTGAGCAAAACAAAATGTATTACTAGTATCTGGAACACTAGTCAGAAGGCTCTTATGAAAAATCCTCGCCTGCCACGGTGCAATGTTTTTCATAGTAGCTGTACCTAATTCTTTTGACAGTTCCACACACAATTCCCAAGCAGAGAGAAGGAAAGAAAATTCAGGGTAAGAAAGCCAGCGGTGACCTTTATTTATGAACGGATAACAGTCTGAGGACAAGAACAGTGAAATCACAATTGTGTTTGTACACACAATGCACATCCCTGCAAGATCTCCTAACTCCCATTGAAATCATGAGCTCAACCATGAACCTAGGCTCTACATCTCTACATCTGTCCATTTCTCCCACTCTCACTGCTGCTGCATCGCGACACCTTCCTCTACACATCATTACTCACCTACCTTTATTTAATACCATCGTATTATTATCCACTAAGCTCTCCGTCTCCCCCACATTCGGCCATCCTTTTGCATTACCACTTCATCACTGGTGCCGACTGTAGCCGTCTTGAATTTCACAATCTGATGGGAGCGGTGAGGGATCTAAACAAATGGGGGCATAAACTAGAAACTAATCAGTCATCATTGTCCTATCTGATGTCTAGCATCATACTATAATGTCCGGTCATCGATTCTAGATCACACCCGAGCAGATATGAGGAAATGCCACGAGTTTGAATTATGCCTTCTTGCACTAGGGACATGCAGGAGGCACTTGAGCTAGACAGAGCTCTTAACCTTGCAGCTATATGAGCTCCTAAGCTCATATCTAATTTGCTTTTTGCAAAGGTCAGATGGAATGTTCAGCTACCCATGGCCTGCTATAGGGACCCAGTATGGCAAAACAATTGCCAAATCCTTATTGTGAAGCCAGAAGTGTGTCCGAGACGAACTCTCAGATTAACTCTCCCCAAGATTGAAGAAATAAGCATTAACTACAATAAACTACATTTTTATTTTATTATAAAACGGATCTATAGACATAAACTCCATCTAGATCTATAATAGAATTTGAGATGCTGTCAGGCCTGGTCTGAGTTCAACAGTCTATAGTTTCCAGAAGGTGCCGAAATCTAAGCCTCCCCGCTCCTGCTAAGCGAACAGGCCAGCTGCAGAGCAGATCTCATCATCCCCACTCTTGGAAATGGCCTTTAACAAAAAGTGATAAAAGTAAAATGTGAAAGAATTGCATGTGCACTTCGAAGATCAATGCAAAACAAATTTGGAAACTGTGATAGGGTTTAAAAAGATTGCTTTCCTTGAGGAATGGTATAATGGGAAAGTAGAAAAGAACAGGCGTAAGACAGGTGGATGATGAGTGGGTTGGTGTGGAGGCGCCATTCGTTTAACTCTTATTCACCTCACCGGCAGGCAGCAAGTCATGATGAGAACTCGTACACTTTCTCACTACACACATTGTTTATAGCGAGGGGAAAAAAAAAAACTACTGGTTTAAACAACAACATTTACAATCGACTATTTCCACATTAACACCAAATGGTATGTGGTTTTTAACTGTGTGGTCTCTCAGATCTCTCTGGACACGGAAGATACAGTCTTTGTCTCTTGATGCATCCTAAGCATACAAAGGCCAATATCACAGCTGTAGCTACCATCTGATAAACTTTTAATTAAGACTTTGCATAAAACCTTATCTTCACTAGACTGGAAGAACTTCAGCTCTCATTCATTTATCTGAAGCCCGAAGGTTGATCTCATTAAAATTCCTGAGCAGAGTTGTCGTGATTGAAATGCACAGCCTTCACTCCTCACCTGATAACGTGCATAAGGAGAGTGGCAGATTTGTTGCTGCAGCTTTAAAAAGGCCAGGACAAACAATACAAAGTACACACACTTCATGCTCGTGTCCCACAGTTTAAGTGGACAATTAGTTCATAAATGGACCCTTAGAATGGATCGTTAAAGTGTGAACAGGTTAGGAAAAGCTCGCAGGAAAATATCAACACCATTCACACAAACACTGCTTTAAACGTTTGTTTTTTTTTAAGCAGAGATAGAAAACGATGAGAGATGTGTGCTCTCTTCAAGCTGCTCGGGGAAATAGCCTCAAGTAAATCTCTCCTTTTTTGCTGCTCTAAATCCAGAGTGTATTGATCAGCCTCCCAGCGGAAAACACTATTGATCAACTGTGTGTGCGCGCCTATGCGTGAAGCTAAGCAAAAAAGCCCTGTGTAAGGAGAGGCGAGTGTGTGGGAGGTGGTTAACAGGGGGTCTAGATCGCTGTTTGTCAGAACACAATGTACATTTAGATTACGGTTACGGCGCGTTCACACTCACACGTGCACACGAAAACATGTACACAAGCACACATGGGGGACATGAACATAAATT
>JAOVVA010000041.1:17587093-17598338 GCA_028565275.1 Leiocassis micropogon | reverse complement strand
ACACACACACACACACACACACACACACACACACACACACACACACACACACACACACACACACACACACCTGCTCAAACATATACAGTTCAAAGTCCATAAAGTTCATCTTTAAGTAGGATGTGACTTAATATTAAGGTGCTTGTTCTAACGCATTTCAATTATCATTTCTATATTAACAACTTGTTCACGGGGGACATGAGGTCGATGCTCCACATAATTTAAGACTCGTAACGAATGCATTACATGTTAATATATAGCAAAGTAAAACGGATAGTACAGTAGCTGCATGCGAAGTAAAAGCTTTCTATAACATGGAAGGAGTCTCCAATATCTGCACCACTACTAAATTCTGTACACTAGATACACAAGTCTACTTTAATACCATGGACAGAGACGGGACATTCCAGTGTGTAGTAAATAGTTTAATATGTTCTTGGACTGAATTAATTTATTTTGAATATTATTTTAGTAATGTCTAGTGGAATGTCTTGCTGTTTGCATGTGCAATGTTTATTAGGCTACCAATATGGAATTAAAATGAAGCAATCAAAATGTGTTCGAAGGGTTGACTTTTAAATTTAACTCAAGGGGTTTTCACAGGCCCAGACGTAATTGAACAACTGACTGCTGACCCAGAAAATGTCACCTGCTCGATTTTGTTTAGATTACAGGAAACTCAGCTGAGCATTTGGTCTTGCATTCTCCTGCATGCATTTTACTGTATGAAAAGATAGTTAGATGATAGAAAAACCAAATGTGAGTGTACAAGGTGAAGCCTCATCTCAATAGAACAATAATTTTCTCAGGAATCATCACTGGGAAAATAATTGTTCACTGTACTGAACAATTACCTACTTAATAGTAATGTAACATAGTGTAGGACTATCATATGTGTGCTTACATTACAGTTGTATTTTACTGAGATTACAATCTAGATAAGCTTTTAATTTCATATAATTATAATAATAATAATAATAATAATAATAATAATGCCATTTTTATTGTCTAATTATGCTGACCAGGAACAGCAGGTAGATATAAAGGTAATGTAAATATAAAGTGATAAACTTAGCAACACCAAATAGCATGGAAAACCACAAAAGACAACTAAAGTGGATAATGATAAAATGATTTAATGTGTAAATTCCTTCACAACATTGTGACCACTCTCAAGGAGGTAGGTGTATCACTGTTAAAGTCTACAATGAGGAGACATCTTCATGGATGTAAATCAAAACCTCAAGATGCAAACTACTGGCAACTCTCAATAAACAGAAAGGACAGATTTAGATCGTTGTTATAAAAAAAAACTCAACAAAAATGACCAGTTCTAGATTCTTTGGACAAGGTGAAACCAAGACTTGCTTAGAAAAGTATAAAAAAAAAGAAAGGAAAGGTTCGGGATCCAAATCATCTGGTAAACATGGTGGGAGAGTTATGGCAGATGTGTGTATAGCTGGCAGTGCAACTGGGTCACTGGTGTGTATTGATGTAACTGCTCATACAAGAAACAGAATGAATTCTAAATTGTATAGCGTTATACTTATTAAACTTAAATTTTAGAGAATTTTCTGTTCATATTCAGCCAAATACTGCAAAACCGATAGCACAGATGGTTGCAGTAATGGTTTGGGAAAACATCTCAAGGGAGGAAACTAAGCATGTGTTGATATCCAGGGGATGTGCACTTCAGGCAGTCACTCACTGAGAAGGATCTCCATACAAACATTAAAAAATAATCTTTATTGAGCCTGTGATAATGGAATTAATGTTAAAAAAATTCTATCCGTCTATACGGGGTGGTATCAAAAAGTTTAGAGTTTTGCACGCCACAGACCAGATTGTTTTTGCCGTTCTCCCTCAGATGCCTTAAAACAGTATAATTCGATATTAATGCCTGGCCGCGCGAAACGAATTCTAAATGCACAAAGCTAAAAAAGACGATGAGCATGCACTTGGTCAAGCTGCGGAACTGCCTCGCCCTTTTCAGTCATGGAGATGATGGACTCTTCCACAGTAAAGACTGTTGCTTCGTCTCAGGGTCGTACCCGTATGCCCAAGTTTCGTCACCGATAATGATCCTCGACATGAAGGACGGGTCATCACAGCACACTGACTGAGTTCCTGGCAGACTTTGACCATGTTCCTTCTGCTCCTGGGTCGAGCTTGGCAGCAACATGGCACACGTTCAAATCACACGTGACTGTTGCCAGGACTGTTACGTATGACACACCAACAATTCCAGGAATGTTGTGGATTGTTCTCCAACCATCACGCACAAGTTGCCGAATGGTTTCGACATTTTCAGGGGCTGAGCTTGATGAAGGTCTTCCTGATCTCTCGTCGTCTTCGAGTGATGTTCTTCCACTTATAAAGCAAGCATGCCACTCAAAGTACCACTCAGAACTGCAGCATCGTCATAAATTTTGCCAAACTGCTGAATTTTGCCAAATGTCCCCGTGGCAGATTTGCCCAGTGTCACGCAGAATTTCACCTTCCCTCTTTGTTCTAACTTGCCGTCCATGATAAATTCGAACATGGTAATGCAGGTGGTCAGAATAGCACCAATTGCACAGCTCTCGATGTACACAGAATGATGTCTATACACACTAACACACTGACTTATGAAGGCCGGTATTCCCTGTGACTATGCATGCAGCCTGGTGCTGCAATCCGTTGGCGTGTTGCAAAACTAGTCCCGAAGCATTTTCAGAATTTTCATAACATTTCCACTCACGTCTATCTCTCGATAGTAGAGTTGGAACTTTTTGCTTTCTACCTGATGTAATGAAAGCCTTAACTTTTCTCGACATTAAATTTAACTTCAACCTCTTGAGACCCAAATGTCCTCATATGAAGGCCAGCCATTTTCTCCCAACTACACCATCTATGAATCTTTCTACGACCTTTATACGAGAACCGTATATTATTCCTTAGCCAAACTTCCTTCCCTGTGATCAAGTTCATAGTCATCAGATGCTAATAAACATAAACGAGTGCGAGTTGAAATTACAATGTACACAACATTAAAGTCTAAGTTCATGACACATAAATGGTTAAAAGGTGCAATGGGTCATTCATTAATACATTGTTAATTGCCGTGGTTTAAGAGGAACTAAACACTTCACTACATTTGGCTACAGGAAAATAATCTGCTTCCGGGTGGTAACAGTAGCACCGCTCGGCATTGGCTGCCTCACACCACACCTCCGGAGACCGTATTTGTGCCTAACAGCACGATCCATCACGTTTTATTCCTCACCTATTAAATATAAGCAGAAATATGGGCAGTCTCAGTGGATAGGTATAAAATAAACAATGCATCTTGTTGGCTATATGCCTCCTGGTTAATTAGAGCACAATCACAAGCACGTCCATTCTTATGGAGAATGAATTCAATAACTTTGGTTCTAAATATTACTTGTTTTTTATTATTTTTTTTGAAATAGCAAATGCCATTAAACTGTCCTCCTCACTACACACATTACACAGGATAGAGTCAAATGACTAGATTTATGTATGGTTGAAAAAGATTTATATGACAGGACTTTGCAGTCTTGTAGAGAGGCATATGACAGGATTTCTTGTAGTACTCTCCCATTACACTACACCTCCAGAGACCCAATGGCAGCAACACAAACCATCTGGACTCTGCCATCATAAATTCATACCACCATGTGCACAGTGTGCATGAGCAAAGAAAAAAAAAGCGTCCAGAAACTGTCCTCTGAACAAAGTCCCTTGCCAGTCTGCTGTCACTAGCGCAGCAGGGAGAAAGAAAGATCTAAGCAAGGGCCGCACTTGTACACATGCACATACTCGCAATAACACACCCACACATAAGACGTACAATTAAGACGAGCTATCCACACACACACACACACACACACACACACACACACGCGCGTGCACATACACAAAACTCACACCATACAAAGGCGTACATGCACACAAACAAAAACAAGGATGACACCATTTCCAAAATGTGGTGAATATCACATGTGGTGCTTTGATAATTTATTCATGACTTGAGCAATAATATATAAAGAAACACAAGCTTCATCTTCAAAAGAAAAACACGAAATGGTGAGTGTGGGAAAAAAAGAAGTGAGGAAAATCTGAAATTGTTACTCTTTGGTGAATTAAAAAAAGAAAAGCACAGAGCAGGGTACTCCTATGGTTTCTGATGAATGTCCCAGTACCAAACATATAATAGTACCTAATGCTTGTTGGTTAAAAAGTACGATTTGTCTGATTTGCAATACAATACTGTGCTGTTCAAAGGTCAAAATTAACCACTTACAATATTGTGCAAAAGTCTTCAGGTAGCCCTCATTTCTTCATATTTGGCTTCCAAAGAGGCGGACTTTCTTGTATTTTTCAATGTAGTCTTGAACAGTTCCCCAGGTTTCCTAAAGGACTTTTTTGGCTCTCATTTACAGTCCAGTCCCTGTGTCTGACCAGTTATTCAAGCATTAAAAATATCTAACATGAATCGGTGAGAAACAGGTGCAGATGATGACAGATGATCAGGACGGTCATTAGTATACTGGTGATAAGTGGTTGGAACAGACGAGAGGGGAAATGAGGTTGCTGCTAAGATTATTGCATAAACAACCAATTAAAATTTAAATAGTATCTTTAGACACTTTGCATCCTGTCATAATAAAACAATTAAAAAATTTTTTTAATCCAAGCTATATACTGTAATTCTATTTAATATAATATGAGGACTGGCTCAAGACTTTTACACAGTACTGGATGTATAAAATCATTTTACAAACCTGATTCAGAAAAAATAAAGAAATAAAATTAAAGTACACCACAAATGGCTTAAATGTATTCAGCATGTTTCTTTTTACTGCATGTTTCAATATGATTACATTAAACCAGTGGAATGTGTACTCGAAAAAAGAAAGAGGAAAAAAACAGAAAAATAAAAGAATATTATTCCATCTTACAAAATTTACTGCAACACTCGACATTTTTTTTTACCAAAGCGTGTAATAAAAAAGATTATAGTTTTAGGAAAGAGGAAATGAGGTACACTCATGCATTCATTATTCCCTGGTTGTACAATAACTGTACTGAGAAGCGAGGATTGAGACAGGACTGGGTTTATTGTTATTCTATTTTTTTTTTTTAATGGATGAGAGATGTTTAAAGCAGCTTGAGGACTCAAAAGAAAGCCCTTCTACCTTAAACCTGTGCAATCACCAGTTTCATTTTTTTATTTAAAAAGCTGAAAGACAGAAACAGTAAATGCAAGTGTTAACAATTATACTTCAGCGGCCTTCATTAATGAGCAAGCGCTCTTTACTGCTATTTATACATAAAGCATAATGAGCATCTCACAGTGTGCTAATGAGAGACTGAGGGCAGGGGTGGTCACTCTGGTCAGATGTGAATGTGAACACGAACACAGTGCACGCACACATGTACGTGTACACATACATGCACGCACACACGCACAGTGCACACGCGCACACAAACAGATGTGATCCTGTAATGAAGTGCAAAGAAAAAAAAAGAGAAAAAACTATTAATCATCAAGTTTTTTTTTTTTAAATGAGGAATTATTTACGCTTCAATTAAATTTGCAAATCAAAACAAAGGTATAGAAACTAAAATCGAAGCGTGATCATATAAAACATATATGTGCAAAACTCTTTGCCCGCCTGAGTCAGACCACACCTCGAAGACTCGCCCAATATCCTGCTGACTTATGATGGCATTCAAGAGAATAGAAACAGTTAAAACTAAAAAGTTTGGCAGGAGAGATGGAGTGCGAGAAGAAGGGTCTTTAGGCATAGGGCCTTTATGTTACCTGCCATTCACAGAAAGTAATTTCAGTAAAAGCCAGGTCTGGCTAAGGTGCTGTCGAACATGATTGCAGACGTGTGTAGATGCTTGAGTGTGTGCAGCTTGGATTTAGACACAGGAAGAAAGCTGCTCCTACTGTTCTTTTCCAGTCTTAAAAATACAAGCAATCTATACCTTTCCTTGAATATTAGCAAGTTTTCCAAGAATGGGTGCTGCTCAGCCATGCTGACATGGTGAGTGAATTCCAGTGTGTGAGATCATCACACCAAACACAAGCACGCTGTTTCACACGTAATTACACATTCCAGAGTCAGATTTTCTCAGAACACTGAGACTTCTGAGTTGCTTTATGTAAACTCTGCCTCAACCTGATAGAAACCTCTTTCTATTTCTACAGTCTCCCAGTTTAGCATTACTAGTGAGACTAGACAGGGCAGTCCTTCCTATCATGTTCTCTGGTGGGCACATGCTCTCTTGGTGTTCTCAAGATAGTTGATTCCTTGGTGAAATGCACACCACCAGAGGGCATGGTTTAGAGAAGCAGACTTCTGTTCAGCAGTGCATATCGATTAAAGTTTGACTTCAGCTGATCCATGAACCCTCGCTTTGGAGCCCCCACAAGGTCCTGATCTGAAGGTGAATTTGCTGTAAAGGACCATTTGGGGGATGGAGAGTGCATCAAATTTTCCTGACGTGTCCGGCTCATGAGCAATGATTGCGATTGTTACCACAATGGTCAATTTGTGATTTCACTTGATGGTTTTTGCATTTGGGAGTGTTGAAAGCACTCAAGCTTCTTGATATCCTATCAGTAAAGACTCCAGGTCTCGAATGCATACACAGAACTCATCACGGAATGAAAGACCACAACAATGGATTCCAAAGATGCAGCGGGACAATTTTTTGCATGCTTCAAAAGCTGCCTATATGCAACTTGCTCTAGCGAGATGTTCCTGATAAAAAATCGTCCAGGTTGCTCCTAGGTCACCTGGAGCAGTCGGAATTCTACCTTCAGAACAGAGATCGGAGAAGAGTTGCAAAAGTGGGCTGTCACTTATCCTTATACTGCAATTCTCTGATTAGGGCATTCTGAGGTAGGTGTTTCAAGAGCAATTCAGCAAGGTTGAAGAATCCAACATCCATCACTTGTTTGTGGTCAACACCGGGCACATTAGGTGGAATCTCTCATCAAGGCGAGCCAGATTATGTGAAAACAGCTTTTTATCTAGCTAACCTCCCTGTATGAGGCCAGTGGTAATAGGAAACAGCTTGGAAAGATTGCCCTGATGGCATATACTTGACCAATCATCCCATCATGAAGGGCAGTGAAGAGAGACGTAAATGTTTTCTGGCCATCTAAACTGTCTCATTGCGTTCCACATGCAGTGGTATGCTGCCGAATGCTTTACAGCATACATACTTTACAAACAAAAAGCAGGGAAATGAAAACGCGTGCACACTCTAGAACTTTTCAAACACAATTCGAATGCCAAGATAACTAATCCTTGGCATGCAGGCAGTGGGATACTAAGAGAAAAAACGTGAAGGAGGCTGATAATAAACATGTTGCCATGACTGCACTCTTATTTTTTTCAGCAGACTAGATCATAGACTTCAAGGACAGCAGAGCTGAGAATGTGCAGAGCAAATCCTTAAGATGGACCTATGACTAGCCATCTCAGCTCCATTGCAGCCCTATGTCCAAAACCACACCCTACATCTTTATACAGTACACTGGTGAGGAGGTTTTGCCGGGGTAGAACAGGCAAAACCTCCAATTGGAAATGGAAAATCCAATTTGTAACATAATTTTAAGATAATAATTATTTTTTATTATTAAAGGTCCAAATAAGCAACACATTTAACTAAACGACCAGATCTCTTTGAATGTTAATTAAAAATGCAATTCTATAAAAAGCTTTTATTTTCTGTGTTGTAGTGGTGTTTCACATTACCACTTTCCGCCACAGATATTAACACTGGAAGAATAAACACATGCTTTTTTCATCACATAATTTTCATTATATTTATGCAAGAGGTCCATGTCCCCAAAATGCACCCATAATGCACTATGCTGGCTAGTCTCATTTTTCTCCTGTTCTTTACATACCCAGACCTTGTTCTTCATATATTGATTAATGAATTCTATGGATTGGATTGCTGACTATTTTAAAGACCCCAATTTGTTGTACCTTTTGCCAGGTTCATAACAATAAATAGAAAACTCATTTAGTAGCATTATGTATATGTTATATAAACATCATACACCGATCACCCACAAGATTAAAACACAAAAAATAAGCCAAATATTTTGTGCGTTCCCCTTGTGCTGCATGGGCAGCGAAACCATAAGACCTCTGGGGGTGGTTCTGTAGTGTCACGAACATTTGCAATGGATCCTAGGTGGGTGCTGTGGGTTGCAGGATGGGACCTCCGTGGATGGGGCTTGAGAGATCAGAGGAATGTGGAGGCCAGATCAACAACCCTAACCAACAACCACAGCAGGCTGTGATGCACTGGGTGTTCTGGTACCTTTCTATTAGATTTTTTTCAGCAATTTGTGAATTTCAGAATTATTTGGTTTATTTAAACAGCTGGTCACAATATAAAGTATAAAATGAACTAGTAGGCTGAAAATGAATTATTCTAAGAGGACTATATATTACATACGTTAGATAGCATTCTCTCATGAACTATACATACATAAAATCTTTTTTTGGACGGATGGATGGATGGTCCTGTTTATATGCTGCCTGGCACATGCCTGAGCAACAGATACATCCAATTCTGTGGCATTTATTTACAGAAGAGTCAGGTTGCCCGTAAGGACCTTACGCAGGGGTCCAACCTTTACATCACATACAGTATATATTTTCTTTAGATACAAGGACACACATTGGATGCACTTTAATTTTGGATAAATGCAAAACAGTTAGAGATGTTAAGAAACTCTTGTTTGTATTTTTAATTATTGCCACTATGTTTTAGTAAATTTTATGCCGTCAAATAAATAAATAAAAATTTGGTGTCTTTCCAGTATGCTGTGCTACACTGATTAGGCCGTTATTGCTTTGATAGTCATTGTTTTGAGTCGTAAAATTCTTCATATATCTGCCAGTCCAATTATCACAAGGTCTTAGACAATTCCGGGTATTTTAATCAGGTTTGTACGCACATTTGAAGAAATAAAAGGTGTTCGAATTGAACAAACCTGGTCATTAAAACTTTGCTGTGATGCACTGGATGATATGTGAACGAGGCCCACGTTCCGCTTCCAGCTGATTATCAAGCTCCTCAGATGTGCTGGGAAATTGGTTAAACTTGTTTCAGTGCAGAAACGGACTGGAATTCAAAACTCTAGCTTTAGATCAAATCAACAATCCAGTATATTACACAAGCTCTTCAGTAGGGTGTACGTCAATATTTTTTTCCATAAAGTGTGCCAGGGACTGAAACTGTCTGTGTGTGACCAATGGTGATTGGGCATCAGGGACACCCCAGACTGATATTGAGTATTGGATTTGTCTGAAGTATGAAACTGGGATTGGATTGAAATCATAGTTTCTAATTTAATCCCCTGACATGAATGTGATTTTGTCTGATAACACACGTTTCACATCTGAACGTAGGACAGGAAATGTCCTGTGTTCAAAGGGAGTCGAAGTGACAGCTTGCGGTCTAAGATTGATTGAAAGCACAGATCAGATAAATGGGACACTGAAGTAAATTACATTTAGTCTTTAGTCCTACACCAACTGGGACTGGCTCGAACACGAACAACACACAATCCACATAAGCATGGCTTCGACACCTTGCTGCAATATCTGAAGCAAATAAAACACCTCTTTCACACATTGTGTCTTCCTGTTCTTCTGTGGAAGCAAAAGAATCTACTTCGAGTAAAGTGTGTTGCCCATTTAACGCACGAGCTGCAGGCGAAAGATTCTTATCTATTGCTACTGTTGCCTTTTAGCTTCCTACAAAAGCTTACCCCCCCCCCCCCATCATCCTCCATTCTCTCTCTCCCTTTGCTCTATTCACTACTGTCACTGGGTCAGCATGGCTTCCAGCACACACGTACAGCCAAAGCTCCATTTTAATCAATTCATATACTGACCCCGGGTCAGTACAACACACACGGCATTCATGCGGCCTACAGTCTGAGATCAGGCAGGGAAAGATCGTAACGACATGTGAGGAAGAACACAGAGCCGCACAAGGGGGAGCCGTTAAAGGCTAGAAAAATCGTTGTAAGGTTCTGCACTTACTTTATTTGAACACTTGCACATCACTGAAATATTTATAGAGATTAAATCCCCTTGACAAGCAAATGAACGTTGAGGAAAAAAGAAAACATCAAATGTAGCAAACTGAAACGTCCACAATAACAGAAGCACTTTAACTCTGCGTTGCATCATGCTGTAATTTCATGCCACTATTAAGGGTCTTTGATATAAAATCCACCCCAGTGACGGATTCACCAATCTCACTATTTTTTAATACTTGTAGCGCACTGGCAGATAGAGGGGTGACTCCTCACCATTTGATTTCTCTTCAGGGTGCCAAAATGTGATTAGAAAAACGATTTTGTTACTCCTCTTGAATTTTGCTTTCTGCGGCGTGCATTATGTTATTTTTTGCATGACTACTTGCTGCTCCTAAAACACAATATTGTTTTCAACACTCGAGGCTTAATGCATTTCTTTTTCAAGCAGAAATGTGGGTACTGCTGACATTCTATATTTTAGGCTACTAACTACAAAAAAAAGCATGATGCATAAGCCTGTGTCAAAGTCCATCACATTTTGTGCCTCAATGCAGAGTCGTGTGATGCTTCTACTATTTTTAATCAGGTGTAAGTCTATAACAATGTCTAATGTTCTAATGTTTATACGCGACACATATCTAATATAGACAAATCAGTATCCTAGGCGCTTGGGATGAGTAGACCGTGTACCAGGGCATTGGTTTCTTCCTAAATGCCCATTTAGGATTATTTGCCCTTTTTGAACAGAGAAATTCATCAAATATTTCTAAATACTTGTACATTGCGGTGCCGCTTATTTAAAAATGAATAAATACATAATTTTGCATGTGAATGTTACCTTTACAAAACATTCAGTCAAATTTCAGACCAATCCGAGTAGAAATCAAGCAAAGCTCGAGTCCAACAGCTCGACAGGAGATGCTATTAATTTCCAACACATCTTGAATACAAAATACAGGGGTCACAAAGCCAAAAGTAGCAGAAAAGCATACAAAGACACCACCTTTGTGGCTACAAGCTACCATTCAACAATTATACACATTTTCTGCAAAACTGCTGCTGATATTCTGGGTTGACTTCTTCTTCTTCTTTGTCTTTCGGCTGTTCCCTTTCAGGGGTCGCCACAGCGAATCATCTGCCTCCATCTAACCC
>JAOVVA010000041.1:17547689-17559433 GCA_028565275.1 Leiocassis micropogon | reverse complement strand
GTGTATGTATATATGTGTGTGTGTGTGTGTGTGTGTGTGTATGTATATATGTGTGTGTGTATGTGTGTGTGTATGTATATATGTGTGTGTGTGTGTGTGTGTGTGTGTGTGTGTGTGTGTGTGTGTGTGTGTATCTTAGCACTCTTGATAAACAGTAGAAAACAGTACCTGGATTTGCTCGGGAGTCCATTGGTCCAGGTTGACTGATTTGACGCGGGATATGTGCACTCCCAGGTTGCGGTGGATTCCAGCACACCTGATACAGATAAACACACCCAGGTTCCAGGAAGCCCATCGAGGTCCTGTATGAAGAGAAAAGGCATCTCTTAGCCTACAAATGATTAAATATGTCTCTATGCAGTCTTTTCACTGTTGTTTTAGGTTTGCACATGGAATGTAATAAGAAGGTCAAAATAAACATCAAAATAAGAGTTTGTTTTTGACCAAAAGGTTGCTGCTGGAAAATTCTCGAACACAACCACTGACCTTGAAATAAAATACACCTTCCTTAACCTACAGGTCATAATGTTCCTCAGCAAACAGTCTACTAGGGTTGTATGGTTTTCTTAACCGATAGTTGAACAATAATTAATCAAGCATCATTAATGATAATAGGATATATACTTTGTTTCTCTGTTAAGTTTTATTATACTAGCAGCAAAACTGAAACAAATTTGTAGAGTGAGAAAAATTAATGAAGCGTTAATAGTTTAAATAAATGGAAAAAAACAAAGAAGGTTGTTGAAAATACCGCTTGTGATTCACTGTCCCCATTCCAAACAAGGTCACTAAAAATATAACAACTAATGTTGTGCATCAGCTGAATTGCAAGTGTAGAGCTATGGAAAAATATAATGCAAAACACTGTTGAGTAAACAAATTCCTAACTGGTTAAGTTCTTAACAGAAACTGTTTAATGATTAATTATTACCATCCCTACACTGTGCACAGCACTACAGCCATTATACATGATCAATTGGACCACACAAGAATTTGATTGTGGGATGAAGTTCTAGTTTATTTAACAGATAGACAGAGATGAGCGTTGGAGCCTCAGTGATGACAGTAGTTGGCTGTGTTATTATATTGGAGGGGAGAAGTGCTTAAATAAACACTATTTCTTTCATTATTTCTAACAACGTTTTGGCTAGGCAAGATGACTGGCACACAAAAAAATACCAATACCATTTGAATTTACTTTAATTAAAGTGTCACAAACCAGGAATGCTAGCAATGCACTCAAACCATCTGTGAACTCGCATTCAATAAGATCAGAATTAAAATGGAAGGATTTTTGTGTTTTGCGCTGTGCTTGCAGTTGTTGGTGTTGATGTGTTCTTTAGGAGAAATAAACTAGCACAACATTGCTTCTGACAGACACAATCGGCACCAAAAAACAAATGTGAGTTCTGAAATCCTGTGCTTGTACGTGTATATGGTGCGATTCGGTTTTTTTTCTGACACAGTATGTTGAGATATATTACAACATAATTATATAAATAAACCGTTTCAAACATTATGGGCACCGCATTCATCATTTTTCCATCAGTCCAAAACATCCATAACACATCATATCAGTTTGTAGCTTGTAGCTCAGGTAAAGAGTTCACATCTACCAAAAAAAACCAAAAAAAAAAACACGTTTCTCACAACTCAAAATGCATTGCATGTCAATAATCTTTCCATCATCTTCTCTCCAATTTCATCTTGCCAATTCACACTCACTATCACACAAGTTTCAACCCAGGTGGGGAAGACAACATTTCCTCTGACACATGAAGCCAGCCTCTGGAAGGAATTTGCTATGAGCTCACACATTCCTCAGGTTCTGAAAAATGTAGCCAACATGTAGTGTCAAAACCTGCAGTTCCTTGAATGACCACTAGGAAAAAAAAGTGAGCCAGTGTGAGTTAAAAATTCCAACATAACAGAAATAAACGTTTGAATTTATGACAGCTATACAGGGACTAAATTTGTATAGTTTATAAATTTGTAAAGTTATATAAATTTATATTTTTAGCCGCAGATTTGTGCATATTTAGGGATGTGTCTGATTTAAACATCTGCATTGCAAGTGTTAAACTGTTCCCCGTATGCTATGCATCGCTTTAGCTAACCAGATAAATGCAACTGTTGTAGCTGTTGCAGTTGACCTGGGATGATGTGGGGTATGAATGATGATAGTTAAATCAAATGTAAAGTAACGTTAGCATATAAATGAAACTCTAGCCACCTTAACATTTAATTTAATTATTAATTTTTTTTTATTTAATATCTAAATTAAACCCGGCTAGGTAGCTTGTGGAAACTGAGATAAACAGGCATGTTACAATCAACAGCCAGGCTCTGTTTGCTCATTTACAAATTAACCCTAGGGGAAGTCAGGTCCTGCCAAGATGACCAGAGTGCCCACAGTTAAGCTCTTCAAAAAAACTTATGGGTGACATCACAGAGGGTTTGTCCAGTTCTTATACAGTCTATTACGGATTGGCCACAAACGGCTAGCATCACTGTGACTGAGGTGAGGGATCTGCGAACAAAAGCAGCCAGCTGGATCGTTGAGGCGTTGTTGGAATCGGACCATGTGATATCTCAATGATAAACTTTGCCACAAGAACGTGTAACTTTTAAGCATATTTGACCCAGTTTAAAGTTGAAAACTGGAATTTGGTGCCAAGTATGATGGCTGATAATACAACCCCTGCTGTAAAATGCTATTTTTGGGACTCTGACTACATTTCAAGTCTCAACCAATGAAACCTGGTCCCACTCTCTTGTACAGAAACACACTGTGCATGTGATTTACACTTCTTTTAAAATACTTGGCATTGGCCATCATGCCCACTGGACAACAGGAAGGAAAAAGGAAGGTCTCTGGTCCCTGGCACTTCTTCCACTCAGCCTCCTGGCAGACTGACTCGCAGTATCCACACATGCATATGCATACACAGAGACGTATTAGCATAACAAAGAGTGTGGTAAGGGTTCTTTATTTTTCGAGTATGCTCATAACTCATTCATGGCACTGCATGATTACACAGGATATTAATGACTGTCTCAGCACTGTTCTCCACCCATTGAACAAAACAGGGATACATGGAGCGAACAGGCTGATAAGACTCCCGATCCAGCATAAACGCGGGTGGAGACATGGTAATGAGCGAAGAGTCTCTTATCTCTCCCCCACCCTAACCATTATCCAGCTCAATGCACACGTTCCTGCTGCTACCCACCCACATTTATTAATCCAATAAAAGGCTGGGAGATTGTGTCTCAACCCTGAGCAGCAGCCACTACGTAACTCACCCACCATTAAATGTGTTTCATTAGTCACAGAGCAGAGTTAGAACTGTGGGGAGGTGAAGAGAAATCCACCACACACTCAAGAGCTACACTACAAGAAAAGAAAGTTTGTATACACACACACATACAGTATATATAAAATATATAGCAATCAATTTAGTATTTTAATAATTAGTATTAAAATATTTATACAAGTTTTTCCTTTCCTGAACTGTGTTTACGTTTTCTGCCTGACTGTATCCTAAGATGGCACATCATGTAACTAACTTAGCAAGTATAGGGCTATTGATTGATATTATACATGTATAAAAAATTATATAATATATATAATATATTGTTTTTACTATTGACTGGGAAATGTTTTAGAGCTTAGAAATAAACTACTACTACACTACTGCCAAAACGGCAGTCAATATGCTCATGCAACACAACCCATTTTCATTGTGTTGAATTCATTTCATTTAGCTTTCAAACCTGCAATAAGTTACTCATCTGAATGGAAAAGTGCACTCTTTTATACTCAGTGCATTCCATCAGTAGAGCTTCATTTAAAAAGGAGTGAACGGCTAACCTTACCAAGCTGCCGCGTCCGTTAGCACGGTCAGGGGTAGCTCAGTGGTTAAGGCATTGGACTACAACTCAGAAGATCCTAGGTTCAAATCCCACAACCACCAAGTTGTCCCTGTTGAGCCCTTGAGCAATGCCCCCTTAACCCTCAACTGAGGTATAATGAGATAAAAATATAAGTCGCTCAGGATAAGGGTGTCTGCCTAAATGTAAATGTACCTAGCGCCATATACAATAAATTCTCAAATTTAGCTGCCTTTTTTTGTGCCATACTTTGTTCACTAGTTTTGGTTTGTCAGTAACAGTATCAGCACAACAAGCTAGCTTAGCTATCAAAAAAAAAAAAAAAACTTAAGCAACTCCCTGCTATGGGTCTGTTAGAACAGTGTGAAGCACAAGAAGAAGACATGGCTTTGCTACAGATCTGTCCATAGCTTCTTGGAAAGTGCATGTGTGTTCATGAGGATCGACACATTTATCATAGGGAACACTATTGGAGAAGACTTCAACTTGCAAATGCAATATTTTTGGAGCCATCACCTAAAATGCAAGTTTGGATCAGACTTCATTCACTATTCACAGACGTGGGAACAGTCAGGATTTTTAAAAAAGTGTAGCACAGACAGCCTCTAGAGGGCCTCAGACCATCTTAGCTTCACTTTTCACTATTCACTCCCCTGCTGACATCACTGCATTAAACACACTTGCCCAGCCCAAAAGATGCTTCACCAAAGTGAAATAAACAAATCAATTTCCATTGCAAAAATCGCAATAAAAACACCCCAATGACGGATCTTTCAGAAGAAATGACTGAATTTTACCCCAGAGCTCAATTTGAATAAACGTCCCTCTTTAATTTGTGTAACACACGGCACCCTATACTTTCAGTCGTTATCACTGCAGTGATATTTTTGTTTCAGACCTTATCTGCTAGAGCCAAGAGCAGGGTCTCAAAGCTGAGACAAGCTTAACTAACCCTGTCCTATTTTTAAGCTTCCCTGCACATCTGCATGGACCAAAGCCAGGCTCAATTGTCTGGTGAGAAAACTGCGGCTTTCATACAGGACACATGCACATGCTTTCTGACTGTATGTTTTTTTTTCTCTCTCTCCCTTACTATCTTCTTCTGGACAGCTGGTTGCAGCAGATCCAGAGAGACAGGGGTCAACTCTGAAATCGCTCTGCACTAGCAAGGACCGTCTACCTACACGGCAACTAATTATAGAGGAATATCATGTCTGGGTACACTAAAACCAATAAGTCTAGAGTAGCACAAAACCACACCCATTTATACAGACACACTACAACCAGACAGACAGACAGGCAGGCAGAGAGAGAGAAGTGAAAAGAAAAGGAGTTTATATGAAATCTTTGTGAAATGGTAGAACCGTGCTACACTGAGGCATTGAAAAAGCCCACAAGGCTGTAATGAACAGCTGGAATGGGAGATAACATTATGACATTTGGGAAAGTCTGAACTACCTGGATTATACCCAAGTCCCTGAGCTGGTTTGTGCAACCTTAAATTGTAATTCACAATGCATCAAATAAATTCCTCATTGTTTTAAAAAATTAATCCCGACTGCACTGCTATGGTACATGGCTTTCTGTGTGTATGTGTGTACAGCTGTTCCACACTCTGGTCTATTTGGACACTTAATCCTTAAGCCAGGAACCGGTATCGCTTTGCACAGTGGGCAATTTTGGTTGATTAGTAAAGTATTTTTCATTTGTTACAAAAAAATTAAAAACATTATTATTTATTGCACACTTCATTCCTTTTAATAACAAAATAAGCGTTTTTAAATTAAGCTAACAACAGAGACGTCTCTGTTCAGAAAAATTATACTGAGGGTAAAATAAGGACACAGGAAGGGTTTTTTCTGTCCAAAAGAAAAAAGAAAAAAAAAAAAAATCACACCATCCAACAGTACTTGTTACAACATGCAAAATATAGTGGAAAAAAAATCTCAACAAAATGAAAACAGAAACCTAGACACTTCCTAATCTCCATTTTCAGCTCAATAAAGAACCATTGATTGTTTTCATTCAGGTCCTCCCCCACCATCACTGCAAAGGTCAGAACTATCTAACCCTAGCTAACCTTAACACTAATCGCCTCACAAAAAAAAAAAAAAAAAACTAGCTACCAAAATAATAGTCAGATTTTTTTATAGTCTTGCACCCCTCTTTTTAAACATGTTTATGCTGGGAGCTCCCGAGCAGTGTAAGGGAAACATGTTCGCCACTATCATCCGGAGATCGCAAATTCGATTCTCATGTGATAATATAATAATACTACTAATAATAATAATAATAACAATGATGAGGATGATAATAATAATAATAATAATAATAATAATAATAATAATAATAATAATAATAAAAGCATTTCGTTTTGTTTAGGCTGTTCTGTGTATGTTTCACATGGAGCAATAAGTTAGTAATAGATTGATAATTTATATTCTGAAATACGTTTAAGATATTGGGCATTCATCATGGTTTAATAGCAAGGACATGCTAGAAAAATAAATATAAAATAACAAATCAAAAATTGGAAGCAGCTGATACTGATCATAAAACAATGAATTATTATTTTGTTTCATTTTTCACAAATACTATTTGGTATTAAATAATTTCTTACTGAAGAAAAAGAACTCAGTTTTGTTAACCGCAACACTGCTTCTGTCCTGTCAGTTGGCTGGCAAATGTATACGTCATAAATAAATAAACAAACAAACAAAGCAGCTTGCAGTAGTTGCTGACACTACTCTTAGGCACAATACGTTAGATTTATAGTTGTGTAATGACTCATTTAAACATGTGCATCATTAATAAAATATATTAGCTATAAAAAGTCAAAAATAATTACTGGATCCATACTGTATTTTATCACTGCAGCATGTTAAACACCCAGCGATTTAGATGTCTTTAATCTTTGTAGAAGTTTACACAGCTGCACTTTATAGATGCTTGCTTGCTGACTTGCTTACTATAAAGCGTACGCGTTTCTGAGCGATTACATTTAGCGAGCTTTAACAGGGGAAAATGTGAAAAAAATATTTTCAGGTGTACTCCGTTCGCTGTCCACTCCAGAGTATGAAAATAAACATTTTGCCACTTTTTGTGCTGATTGTAAAAAAGAGAAGAGAGAATCTCAAACGTGCAGTGAATCCCACAATATACAGTAAAAGCAACTCTAACACACTTTAACACATCGCGTGCACCGCAGTGCTGCTGTGTTTAGGGGCTTGCTTTGTAACTGAAACACCTCTATTTTTTACACTTCTTTACTACTGACATCAAGTTTCTGAATAAAAGGAAAAAGTGATCCACTCTCTCTACTGTTGCTCGTGATTCTTTAAAATCATCTTATGGCTCATATTACAAACAGATAGGTTTTCCCTGCTACCTCACACACTCTTCACTACTGTCAGCGCTGTGCTTAAAGAGACATACATCGTCATATCACCTCTTTGGGAATTCTAGCACAATTGCACTTTTTTAATACAGGTATATCATGAAGATGCCATTTATCACATTATTGATTTTAGAATAAAAATTTAATTATTCATATATTATGATGTGCGATACATGTGCGTTCAAAGCAAACCAGGACTTCGTGTGATTGAATTTGTAAAAACAATTTACAGAAGACTTCAAGCACAGTGTGGTGAGGAGACTCTTAGCTCTTAGCCTAAATAGCTTAAATGATTAAAAACTTTTTGAAGAAGGCCGTACAATGATCCCGGCCGAGGTGGGTCCGAGCACACTGCAGTTGATCCTTGAAAAACTTGTACACACAATCATTCACCAACACCACTTGCCCATTCCAGAAACTCGGCTAGGAGTTATTGGCAAATCCTCCATACAGTCCTGACCTCGCTCCAAGCCATTTCAACATGTTTGGCTCTGGTGAACTGAGAAACCTTTCTACTTTCATGGTATCCAAGCACTAGTGAAACACGGGGATAAGTGCATTAGTGTAGCAGGGGACTATATAGAAAAATAAAGCTAGTTTTTCCTCTGTTATTCACAATTTTAAAAAGTCCAGGTTTGACATGAACGCGCCCTTGTAAACATATATATATATATATATATATCCTTAATGTAATAACTGATTGTAATAAGATCCCATTCACAAGCTTGGTTTTAGAAAGAAACGCTCAAATACCCACCAATGTCCCTAATAATTTGCCGTTAAACAAATATTCATTCAGCCACATGACTTTCACCTTAACAGCTCCTCTGTTTTTACATGTACAAAAATGGGACACCTGCATCGTTTTGTCAATGTCACCCCAAGGCTACTCAAACGCATTTGTCAAAATACACAACAGTTGCCTTATCTACTCCATCGCTCAAATGTCTGAAGCCACAGTACTCATAGGGACGGCAGCTCCTTTTTCTCCACTACTGCCCTACACCCTGCAGCAAGGGAGATAATGTATATATAAGTCAGAGAGATAGAAAAGGAGAAATAGAAACCATCAATCATAAAAAAAGGCCAAAAGAGGTAGAGTAAGGGCTGGAAAGAGTGACTGAGAGGAGTCCTCGGTAAAGTTGGAGTGAATACGATCGTTTTTATTTCTACAGGGCTGTTTACTAGACGGCTGCCAGGACAACTTCCAACATCCTCTTTATCACCGAAACTATACTAAAAACTGATTAGGACCCAAACTCGTAATCACGGCGCCGAAGAACAGCGCCCATACAGACCGTATGTTTCTGCTCCCTTCTCTCCTCTCTTTTTGCTCTCCCCATCTGTACATGTAAATGTGAGACTCGCAAACAAGCTCGGTTCATCAATAATTCATGGAGGTGCAGAGTTTAAGCTGATTACACTATGCATAATCATGCAATCATGCAACAACAAAAGCAGAACAGAAATAAAAAGAGATGATAAATATTAAAAACGAGAGAAGAGTTCACTAAAGATAATGTGTGCCTGTCAATTCGGGTTGGAGATCTAGGCCCGAAGTACTGTAATGTGTAATGAGAATGTAGAATGTGTGTGTGTGTATGTGTGTTTTGAGAATGTATGAGGTGGGAGTAAATGTTTAAGGAAGTGTTTTTCTGTAAATTATTTTCCTTTTGTCTCATGTATGAGAAGATCAATGAGAACTTCAGAGTGAATTTAATACAGTGAGCTAAACGAGGCGTGAAATAATAAACGTGTGATAAATGAATAATAATTTAGGCTAATAGGAATCTCCAGTCATCTATCACCAGTGGACACTATGTTGCTAATGCTAGGAGGAACTTCCATTTCAGGACGTCGAGTCATTTCAGAATTCATTCAACCTGATAATCCTGTGGGAGCAGCGCAGTGCAGAATAATCATGCAGATACAGATCAAGTGTTTCAGTTAATATTCACATCAAACATCAGAAGGTGAGAAAAAAACAACAATGTTAATTGTGACATGGCTGTTTGTGCCGCATGGGTTGGTTTAAATATTGCAGAAACTATTAAAAGGTTCGGTTTAAAAGCTGTGGAGTTTTAGGCGAATGGTGCAAAGAACAATGACCATCGAGTGAGTAGATCTAACGCAAGCACAAACTCCTCGCTGATCAGAAAGGTCAGAGGGAAACAGCCTGACTGGTTCAAAAGCTGACAGGATGACAACGGGTACACAAATAGTCAGGGCTTACCACCGTGGTTTGCAGTAAAGCAGTTCAGAATGCACAGTGTCAACCTTTAAGCTGAAATATCTACAAACACAGAGAACCACATTGCGTTTGGCTTCAGTCAAGAACAGGAGTCAGAGGCTGCAGTGTGCATGGACTCGCCCAAACCGGAGAGATAAAGATCACGAAAGAGCCCAGCTATTGTATACCCAAACCTATTGTACTGTACAGTAGTGATGTAATAACATCTATCTATCTATCTACCTATCTAATGAAACAGAGCCGTTTAGTTGCAAGTTTAACCATCATAATGCAGAATGCAGTAACTACCACTGAATAAAGTTATATATAGGCCTAAGTGGTTAAGTGAAAATCCTTCAGTCCCGGATTGGCTGGTTTTGTGGAAAATTTGCCATACTTTGCCAAGTTCAGCCCTTTATCAAGATTTTTTTATTTATTTAAATAAATAAATAGCTAGCCAAGAGTCATTACTCATATTTGCCATTAATTTTACAATATAATATTTATCATTTAATAATTATTTTATTGTTTATAATATATTATTATGATGATGTTTATTATTATATTGTTATTTAAATGTTGGACATCTTTAATATTGTTCTCAGCCAAGACCATGGGCAAGACTTCTATGTTTTAAGTAAAGTAAGATAAAGAAAAAAAGAAAGAAAAAAAACGTCAAGGAATGGTCCGATTCGTGATTCAAAAACCTGAGCCGTGAGTGTTTTTCCGTTGCTCCCCATTCTGATGTCACTTTTAATTGAAAAGTTTAATCTAATTAAATTATCTGATTCATTTTACGCAATCTTAAAATAAAACAAATGTGCTGCTGAAACATGAATGAATGAATGAATGGATGAATGGATGGATGGATGGATGAGAAGCTTACAGAAAGCATCAAGTAGTGCAATAACTCGTACTGAGATGTGATGGGTGGTTAGAAGCAGCAGATTAGAAAGAGTCCTGAAATGTGGTCTATAAGTTACATATGCAAATCCACATATTTTACACAGCTGTAATCAGAGAGAAGGAGAATCAGTTTTCTGATTAAGGCAGCACTGCTGCAAAAACATTGTGCCAGAGATGCAGTGATTGAAAATGTGTACAGGACAATTCTATGTGACGTGTTAAAAATGGCACAAACTGGACAGTTCTAATTACAGATTTGTCAGGGTGCACGAGTGTCTAATTTGTCCTTGGTGAATCCTCAGAGGGATTAGGGAACATGTGAAATTGGTTAGCTTTCAGGGCAGCCCGGAAATTGTGTGGCACTAAGCTTGATGCGCCTGGAACAACCACGTAGAAAGCAATCACCGCAGCCTTTACCACCATCATAATACCAGTTTTACTGCGGGATAATTCCAGCCCCGCTCTGCTATTTGCAATCTGTGCACAATCATTCCAGTGATATAACGCATGGCCATATTAGCAGAAAATAGCAATACAATATAAAATAAATATAGAACAAAAATATATAGACGTTACCAGGCCTCCGCTGAAGAAGAAAAAATGTCTGATTGTGTACATTCTGCCTCTTTCAATCAAAACCAAGCCTGCATTTGGAGAAAAACTGATTCAGTTACAGTAAGTATTATAATTCTTTTGTCAAACTGGACTCCGAAGTCAATTCTTCAAAATTAAATAATGTCCCGGTGCCAGACACCACAGCACACAAGCAGGGGGAGTCACACCCTGAGAGAGAACTACACAGTTTTAAGCTTAATGTTTTGCGTTTTAATGTTATGGCTGATCGGCGGATATGTTTGCATTTGAGGTGGTAAAACGTTGATGTCCCTCTATAATCCTCCAGGTGGTACTCTCTAAACCATTTACACAGCACAGCATCCTGGGTGTTAGGAACAAATTATTAATTAATTAATTAAGTTTTTAGAAAGATAATAAACTCAAAAAAAAAAAAAAAGAATACAGGATCAGATTATCTAATCCAAATCAAATATCATATCGTGTGGTCCCTGATGATTCCCATCCCTACTGATACATTTATTTGAGTGCATTTGAAGAGCACTGGGGTGAACTATATTCTTATTTGGAGCAGCAGTGTGGCAGAGAAAAAGTAAGAGAAGCAAAAGAGCCTTATGCTGAGGAGTCAACTTGCATAGTTCTCACACACACACACACACACACACACACACACACACACACACACATACATACATACTGTATACACACACACATATACACACACACATACACACACATACCCAC
>JAOVVA010000041.1:17523725-17547589 GCA_028565275.1 Leiocassis micropogon | reverse complement strand
CACACACATACACACACATACACACACATACACACACATACACACACATACACACACATACACACACATACACACACCATCTGTTCACCCACTGAGCATTTCAGGGGTGCTGCATTTCCTTAAAACCTTCCATTTGTTTTCCTGATTACGAGCTAAAAAAAAAGGAGGAAAAGGTTGGTGCGCATGCATTTGTCTTAATGCATGATTTTTCAGCTGATCACACGCCAATGCTGTAAACCTCCGGCATCAAGACCAGCTAAATATGCTGTTACACAATGTCAGAAAGATGGAGATTGTGCACTGGGTGGAGTTATTGACTGACTAGGTATTGTTGAAGAGGATGTTTGTTCAAACACATGGATAACACTTTGAGGTGCCTGTAACTGAGGGGCGAAATCACAGTTTAGATGTTTGTTATGCCCCGTATCTACAACTGGTCAATAAGAACATGTTAAAAAAAAAAAAAAGAAAGAAAAAGAGCTACTTCTGGCAATGATCTGATCTGGACAGCAGCACTGCCTACGGTTGCACTGTATTTAACAAACCTCCCGGTAACAATCACTTTTGACTCTTATGTAGGCTGGAGAAGGCGATCACACCTAAAGTACAGTGCACACAAATATTACAGAATGCAAGCAAAATCGATATGTATGTTTGTATATAAAACACTAGAGGGGAACCCAGGAAGACTTCAGGGGAGGACGCCATTCTGTCTCAGAGCTGTTTCGGACTGTGAACTCTGTCTCGTTAAGGATTTTCTGAAATTAGGACATTTAATATCATCGTACATTGAAACCAGTGCGGCCGGCTCATTTCTCCCGGACTCCCACACGCACGCACATACATACAATATACCAGACTTTGGATATTTTCTACATTCACGTACACACTGAAAATATTGTATATAATTGTAAATATCTGGTGCACTGCAGCGTCTATTTTTTGTAGCAACACACGTGAGCTACTTCCGCGCATCTACAAATGTGTGTAGATCTGCGGTTGTTCGTATCTGCGGAAATTCTTAACTTGAATGTCCGTAAGTCGGGGACTAATTGTGTCCGTGTGTCAGTGGCTTAAGTCGGTCAACGCCCGATTGTCATTTGCACACTATTTGAGATTCGCCACACAATTTGGGTAACCTGCACGTCTTTGAACTGTGCGACGAAACCAGAGTACCAGAAACCCACCATACAACCTCTATGCACACAGACCCAAGGTGGGAATCGATACCAGACCCTGGAGGTGCAAGGCCACAGTACCAACCACTAACAACCCTTTACAACAGCTGCTGCTGCTCTCACATGTAGAAGTTAACCTCGTTTAGTAAACATAACATGAGTACATGTATCTGCAGAGCCTGTCAGGTTTCATGTTTACATGTTGTGGCAGACGCTTTCATTTTAACAAAATAAGAACTACAGATACAAATACTGCACTGATAATCCACTAAAACTTTACTGTGCATTCAGCAGTTCTACAAACAGGTACACTGCCTGCGTAGAATGACGTTAAATTACAAGAGAAAATAACACTCGTTTATGGCGCGTGTAAGACACTTTAACTGCTCCAGGAGCAGCTCACTGAATATAGATTCGTAAACCCATATGAAGTCAAATATTAATATTCAGCAGGAGGCATATTGCTATAGATGACCCTGTGAAATATGGTTAGTGGGCTCAATACTCACTCTCTCTCACACACGTGAGGAGTAACATATTATAATGGCTGCATTTGAATGGCTTGTTACTAAATGCAAAGGAGAGAGGGAGAGAGAGAGATGTAGTGGATTGATCTGAAATTGAACCAGAGAGGAAATAAGAATGCATACCGTACACGAATGATATGTGAACGCATACACCAGGTTTATGATTGTGTGTGCCCCCTGTCAGCAGCTTTTGCACTCAAACAGTAAAGAGCACGGTGTACACAGTAAAGAGCATATTTTGCCTACAGATCCCATGATGGCACCATATGATAATCAGCTCAATCCAGCTTAATAGCATTTCCTCCATTTCTAATAAACTTCCTGTAACATCTGCTCTGTCTAAAAAACAAACTAAATGTGTGTTTTTCCCCCAGTTTATTGAGAGACATTAAATCAACAGGGCTGACCGCAGCGTCAGAAATAAACACAGTAAGATTTCTACCTTGAAGTGAAGTATATTCAAATATTACACATCATTCAAAATACACCTAATTAGCTACCTGGAATATTGCAAACATAACCTGAATGTCCAGTTTCCCTCTCTGTCTGTCAAACTTGGAAATGCTATAATTCTGACTGGGTGATTTATTGCTCACGATGGAACACCAAATTATATTTTAAAATAAATCTCATCTGACTTTTCAAACTGCTCTTATTTCAACCTTTTGCGGTACAAAAATGCATAAAAATTAAAACCACTAGTTGTAGCTTGGTGGATAGGGTGTTGGACTGCCGATCAGAAGGTCTCTGGTTTGAGCCCCATGTGCCGCCAAGCTGGCATCGTTGAACGAGGTCCTTCACCCTCAACTGCTCAGAAACAATCAGACGTCGAGGTGGCAACCCGACCCGGTCATAAACTACCATTGAAATGCCAAATATTTAGCCACATAGAGGAATACTTGTCATCTGATCTGCCTCATGGCACAGGCACGGACCCTTGACCCTTAACAGCTATCGTGATTATTATTATTATTATTATTATTATTATATTACCACCATCGTCATCTTTGAAAAAGTATGGTGAACTGCATGTGGAGTAAGTGCGCTATATCCCCCGGGGAGATTTCTGCTTATTCACCGATTCTTAGAGCACCAACTTGGGCCAGATGAAGCCTAGCGTGAGGCAGGTCTGGCAATCTCCAATCTGCAAACAAGCCCTGCAAACAAGGCTTCACAATATATCTGTTAATCAATGCTGAAATATTGGCCTTCGATTACTGCAAAAGGCTTCAATGTGCAAATAGGTTTTCCTACAAATTCCTCAACATTTTCCTGTGCACGCTATGGCTTTAAAACAGAAAGTAGATATTATACCTAAGAGATGCTGAGACCATTCTGAGAGACATTATTGAGAAAATTGGTCCTTCCTACAAAGTCTATGTAAAAAGATTTGCCACTCACTAGAACATGTTAAATTAAGTATCTTTACAGTAATAGAAGTTTCTTTCTTCTAAATGGATTTAAAGCCCTATCTGAATGTTATTTGTTTCTCAGAGGGGCACCGGTAATGAAACATTTGTGCATGTCCTTGGTCCTGCATTCATTTCATTCATTTAAATTTTTCTACAGCTCTTTTAACAAAATTACAAAGCAGCTTTACAAAAATCTGAATGCAGATGTTTGACAAGCATGACAGAGGTGATGGTGCCAAGGAACAAACACAGGGATGTAGTAATAATAATAATAATAATAATAAAAATACTCAAAAGGGAAGCCATCCTCCGGTTAGTGACATCAGATAGCCGGATTATAAATCATTCCACTCGACAGTCAGAGAGAAAACCACTGCAGGTATTAAATGTGCTGAAAGAAGAGAGCATGTTCAGTTTGAGTGCACTGTGAGTATAGGACAGGTTTTATATTCACAGATCTTAGGAGGTGAAAGTCTAGACGCACTTTTACAATCTCATGATAATGTACTGAAGACTTTAGATTGCGCAACCTGGAGCTGTCGCTGTTGTGCAGCATTTAGATCAGACATTGCTTTGACTTTGTGGTATGTTTTTTGGGGCTCGCAATGAAGATGCTATGGAAAAAAAAAAGTGTAATGCAAGTGTCATCGATGAAACGTTTGGAAGCAGACAGCATGTCAATCATTTTGTAATTGAAGAAAGTAAAGATATTCTCACTGCAAACACAACATGGCATGAAAAACTATTGTGAGTCAACAGGTTTAGTGTAGTAAGTTACTTCCAAAATAATAATAATAATAATAATAATAATAATAATAATTACAGCTTATGCAACATCGTGTTGAATATTACAGGATTATGGACAGACCCACACCTTCATCCTGATCATAGCTGTACTGATATCAGTATAACATCAATTCTGCTTGTACAACACTGCGTAATTCATTCATCTTCTATACCACCTTAGCCTGTACAGGAACCCGGAAAGCCTGAAGCCTATCACAGGTGACTTCAAGCACAGGGCGGACAATGTGCCAATCCATCACAGGGCACACACGCACACTCCAGACACCTTGGAAACACCAGTTAGTCTAATTTGCATGACATTGGAATTTGGGAGGAACCTGGAGAAACCCACCAACCACAGGGAGAACATGAAAACTTCACGCACACAGAACTGAGGCGGGAATCTGACCTTCCACACTGGAGGGGTGTGAGGCTACAGTCCCGCACCAATACATAACTGTTCGACTTAAATTAAAAAAAAAAAAAAATTCATTGATAACTAACCTTGCACTCCTGCACACTCCTATGTTGTTGTTTTTCTTTGGGTGATCTTACACCACTGTCAAGCTCAACATCAATCTAGTGAGCGGTTCGCTTGAACATCGATGCTGGACTCGTATCAGAGCTCCATATATCAACTGTCAAACTGACAGCTGCAACATTAGCTTTAAGTGATGATAAAGTGTTGTGCGTTTTTGATAGCTCTACATCAGAGAAGACCTGACGTTCAGAAGTGTGTATCATGGAGCATCTCATGATTTAGGTGCGGAAGTGACATTTAATTGAAACATAGAAAAACAGAAAAAAGAAAAAAAACAGCTAATGCGCAGGATTTTCACAAACAAGAAGAATAAGTAGTGCACTTATAGTCATGGCTGAATCTAGACGGTTCACCCCATGTTAAAATGGCAGAGCTCGAATACTCCTATGTCTTCTATGGCTTTCTCATGTTGTTGTGTCGGTCGTGGTCAAACTGTTAAGGCTCCTTCAGCCTCTCAGATGTGAGAGATGGAGGAAGGTCTCAATGTTCTCTGAAAGCTCGCTCATAAATCACTCTCCCTGGGGCAGCCGTCTGTCTCTCCTTCTGCCGAGGCCAGTGCTGAAACCTGGCTTTAAAGCACACGCTGCCAGCGCTTATTGATTGGCTGTGTTCAGCAGCGGCCCCAGTGCAGGGCCGGCAAAAGCAGCCGCCGCCACCAGCCGCCCACGGCGCGCCATGCTGTGGGATATGAGTCAGAGTTAAGCAGACAGCAGCAGGGACACTGGAGCAGCTTCGGATCTAAAGGCCACAAACAGACCTGCAGCGGCCCGCGACACCGGTATGACTACCAAATACCCAGGTTCATTAGGAAAGCATCGATGTGGCTCGGTAATACAAACCGGGGGAAAAAAAATGGCATCCATGAAAAAACACAGCATGGTTTAACGTAAGCCGAGGAGGAAAAAAGAAAAAATCCTGCAATTAACAATTCATGAAAAATGCTCACCATCCCATCATTCTTCATATCAGTGCACGCCTAAGTATCACAGTGTGAGCTATTATCAATATTTCTGCATCTGCTTCATGGACTGTAGTAGAAAGACAGCGAAAAGCAGGATCTGTCAGGCTATCCATCTAGCGTATTTCATCTACAAGTTTATTCCCTGTTAACAAATCTTTCTAGTAGCTTCAACAATTATTATGAATATATCATGTTGACGAGTGCCTCGTAAGAATGAAAGAGCAGTATAATAAATACAGCTGAAAGCCTTCCAAAAAAAAACCCACGCTGAAGCTGACGGATTACTCCCTACCGACGGTAATTAACAGCAGAGCTATATATTCAAATACATTTGCTTTGTGTTTTGGATGAATAAGACATGAAACATTTATCAATATGCAGATCTGTACAGGGGGAACGGGAATCACTTGGGGAACACTCGGTACGATATTATTGCGATATCTAGCTGCCAATTTGATCTGGACTGCAATCATGATTTTATACAAATCCAGATCAGTTGTTAAAACATTTCTTTCATTGTATGAACAATGTTGTGTCATACTTCCAAAACCTTGCTTTATCTGTTAGGAATTAACTGTTAGGAATCTTGTTCAAACTTGTGTCCAAGAAACATTGTTGGTTGCTAGCAAAAGCTTAGCTTTAATCGCTGCCTTGTCTTACTCTGTAACACTGTTACTCTGTAACACTGCTCAGTATGTTAGTCATATTTCCACGTTTTCCATGTCTCTAATCCTCCAGATTCCTCCATACATTCAATTTAAACTGTGGAGGAGCAGCGCATCTCTCAGGATATTTAGCAAATTAACGAAGTTAGCAAATAATTACCGCACATGACGATGTGCACGTGAAATGCATTGTTGACATTTCACCACTTCAAAATGCAAACATGCTAGAGGCGTTAAAGTCAAGCCAGGACTTTTGATAGAACACAATAACATGGCACAGTAACTAATTGTATTGCTCTATATAATTCCCTACACTAATGCCCTTATCCTAGTTTGAAACGCAGGCCTCCCAGGAACTCCTTTAAGGTCTCAAACAAATGCCTTGGAGCGAGGCCAGGACTGTACAGGGATGTAGCTATAACTCCCGGCTGAGTTCCGGTAATGTGCAAGTGGTGATGGTGAATGATTGACAGGTGCGTTCCTTCCGCAAGTTAGTGACAAGTCATCCGTCGATTTTCAAGTAGTAGCCAGTACATTCACTAGATGCTGACGGGAACGCCTACAGTGGACTCCAAGTCACCTTGACCAGGATTGTCATTCACAGAGGCTTCATCACCGTACTGTGCTTGAGGTCTTATATAAATTAATCGGTTTTACACCTTCATTGATGGGACATTTCATCATAAGTCCCGGTTTGACTTGAATGCCCCTCGTATAAAATAAGAATATATTTCACAAAGATTGATTTTGGAGTCAGTGTGGCGATACATGAATCGCCACTCAAATCAATTGTGATATATAACTGAATTGATTCTCTACATCTCTACTGTATATCAGAAACCAATGCAGAGGGAAGGAGGTTGGAATGTGACACAGCCCCACTCCAGATTCTCCGTATTCTGACATTTGCTCAAAACTAACATGTATATTGTTTCTGAACTTGTTAAGCTATTATACGTTTTCCTCCTTCAGTATTCTAATAATAAACAGTAACAAAGCTTTGGCTCCTGACATTTCAAGGCTGGATGTGTTTTCTCTTCTTGTGTAACTACACAAGCTTTCATCATAGAACAATATGAGCATGTTGGTAATGCATTAAACTGCACTGATGCAAACACATTCAGTTTCTGAGAAGAAAGACACACAGCTACTACATACAGTGTACCAGTCTCTACAGACAATGTGACTAATGTGTATTCTGAGAAAGACTCATGGCTTTGACTGGATCTTGCAGGTACATTTCCTCCAAGACGTGCTTACTCTACATTTTAATCAATTCAATGCAAAGCAGTCTAGAATACGCACAGCAAAGCCACGGATCTAAACGACTGACACGAATAGTTCATTGAAAAACTCCAACGGTATATGCGGTCACAACGTTTAGTTCTACCTGAAATTTGTTCAGATTTACTGCTTGGTATACAAAATAAAAGAAAAACTCAAGGTTTCATCGTATTCAGTCATCTACAATCAAAGAAGATGAAAAAAAAAAAAAGCTTGGAAAGGAATTACCCGAGATCATTGATGCCCCTTATGAGAGTAAATAGCTAGCAAAAGTTGACTTAAGCAGTCGTTTTATGATCACACCATCATTAAAAAAAGATACGTCTATATGATATATAGTTTGTTTACTAACATTTCTGGCACACGCAAAAATAACAACAGTATCATGTGCTACGTGGCCAAAAGAAACACTACAAGAGACAAGAGTAATTTGCCTGCTATTGTACATTTACAATTTCATTTCCTTTCATTTCATTCTTATCCAGAGCGACTTACATTTTTATTTCATTATACATCTGAGCAGTTGAGAGTTAAGGGCCTGGCTCAAGGGCCCAACAGCGGCAACTTGGTGGTCGTGAGGTTTGAACCTGGGACCTTCCAAGTCGTAGTCCAATGCCTTAACCACAGAGCTACCCCTGTAACTCATTGTGAATAAAAATGGGAAGCACCAGTGAGCACCTGATAAGGTATTACGACACCTACTGTAGGTGCCGATGTGGTTAATGCGAGCTACAAAGCTAACTAGCTTCTATTCTCTTCAGTCGCGGTTAATTTATTCCATCAGTCAATGATGGAACAACATAACTGGTTAAATAAACAAATAAAGCACAATCTGTTGATAATAAATGGTGTTTGTGTAAAGCAATACCACACTTGAGGTCATGCTGTTGTGCTGAATATCAGCACAGCTGTGTTATCTTGGGCACTTGGGCTGAGGCCTCATTCCTATGACCACGTCACAGCCGTGCCAATATTCATCAGCACAACGTTGAACGCGATATTATTTAAAAAAGATTTTCACCATGCAGCACATATCTCTGGTCTGTCATCCACAATAATTGTTATTTATATACAAACTAAACAAATAATTCACTCCCACCACACTGAATGCTATGCAGCCTGTCAGTGTGTGTATAATTTAAAGCATGCTACATGTAGGATTATAGCAGAAGTGTGACTTTTTATGACCTTAAATGCAAACTTTCCGATTTTGTAAAACCTATTTTAAAAAAACGTTTTGGAGTCAGTGTACGTTGCTGAAAAACAATTACATTTCTAACAAAACTTATTATGACGCTTTTTTTTAACCGGCTATGAATGCAACAACAATGTCAAGGCTTTTTTTTGCGTTTATAAATATGACAGGATTGTTGCAATGCCTTACTTGCTCCACCATCACCTTCGAAAATATCTGCAATCATAATTAAAAATATTCAAGTAAAATTAAGTTCTACAGGCTTTAAAGTTTCACATAAACATGACTCCATATAATAATACAACCCCCAATTAAGGCTCTAATTAAAAAGCAAAACCACTAAAATAACACAGCGAACAAACCGAAACGAAAGAGGAAGACAGCGCACATAAAACTCCAGCACACTCGGAGTGAAAAAGATGGCAGTGGTGTCCAAGTGACAGACAGCAGTGTTGAGCATCACCGAGAGATGACTAGCCGAGCATGAAATTAGAGGCAGAGAGAAAAAGACAGACACAAAGAGATGGCTACCTTCTGGACTGACCTCATGTCATCTGCCACTGTCCGTGCTGCCACCTTGTGGATCGTATGAAAATAGTATCATCGCGTTTAACTAGAAACGAGCCACCAGATGCTCAAAGGTCAGTTATTATACGCTTATAATTGATAGATGAAATTAAAACTAGCCGTTTATTGGGGTTTTTTTTATGCTTTCATTTTAAATTTAGGAAGTTGAATTGTAGAAATTGTATATTCGTAACTACACTATCTTTTTTTTAATTAAACCTCTTCCTCAATATCCATCATGAAAACTTCAGACCAATAAAACGGAACTAACAGAATATGTGAAAGCGCGCACACAAACACACACACACACACACACTTCAAAAAGGTTTGGGCATTTATGTAACAGAATTTCTAAATGAGAACTGGGAACAGTAGGCACAAACTGGCTTACGGCATATTAGAGAAAAAGAAAAAAAAAATCTATGGATGAAGCTTGTTTTAGCTTTGAGGTACATTCATGAGTGATGACGGCATAAAAAGCAAATGGCACATACATCAGATTGATCTTATTATTCAGAGAACTTTGATCAGACAGAGGGAAGGGAGGGGGGGTAAAGAGTTTAGCCTGAGGCAGCTCTGTCTCAGAGAGACGGGTCAATAAAAGCAAATTATGCAGCAGAAAGATGTGATCGCGTGTCCCGCTAAAGCCTCACACCCACGCTGCACTTAGTGGCATGTACTTTCTAACTGGTTTTTCTATTCATGCCTATTTTTGTGCCATTACAATCTTCACCATTACTTTACCTACTTCTTGATCATGGCAACCCATTTCCTATTGCCCATAAGATTTATTTTTTTATATATATAGAAACAGCTAAACATATTGGAAGTATTTAGTTTTCATTAGATTCCCTCAGCCTAATCAATATACATTTTATCCAACAATACAAAAAAATTTAATAAATAAAAGCCAAAGCTAGACAGTAGCTACTGATTTAAAAAGCAGGCACTTGTTAGTCAAGGTGATGTTATGCATAAGTGAATACAATCAAAAGCTGACATTAAACCGTGTTGCTTCTGCTCACGCGATGTCCACTTGATCTTTTGTTCTTTCAATAGCCCATTTAACAAGCCACGCTTGAGCTGAAATTGTAAGTGACAGTGACAGGAAGCCTCCTCAAATAAAAACTGCCAGGGCAACTCAACAAAGACATGTTAAACAACACCAGGGTCACTGGATCGAGCCTCAACTGTGGCAGTCCTCTGCTGCCTCCTAGTGGCAACAACTACAGCAAACTATCAGGACCATACTGACGAGAGTGCTCTGAAATAAAATAACGGTTATAAAACATTTTGTCCCTTGTAACTCAATGAAAATTGAAACAAGGTTTAATTTATTAAAAAAAAAACCATAAGTGTCAAGAAGCAGGAAGCTGACTAGCAAGTTCCTCTAACCTGCTGAAGGAAGCAGGAACAAAAACATTAGCAGAGCGCTTCATTATGTTTAACAATGAGCCTGGTGAGAAACGCTTCAGAGCTCTTTTCCGTTCTCCTGCATAGAAATTGTTCCCACATCCATTGTTGTTCTCCTCGGGGAGATTATACAGCATTTCTAAAAGCTAGCAGACGTGCGTTACATCATGCTACAGCCTTTCTGCTGCGGTCCGAGTGCAAATTTAGAAATTTCTTGTAGTTCTTAGCACTGGACATACAGAGATGGATGCAGTGCACGCATGCGCCTTTTATGTTTTTTGGTGCCTCGATAGGTTGGGGATCATGATGTGAGGAATCTGACTGTTAATGGCTTGGTGATGTCAGCGACGATAATCGGACTGGACCGGATCTTTTAGCCATTAAATTTGTTACGTTCAGCTTGTTGACATTCATCTTTTGTTACTAGAATCTCCACGTCACCCCGTACACAGACGTACTGCTGATATTGATCGGTCTAATAATATCAGACCTGTCTGGAAACCAACGGTTCTAACCAGCTGGAAAACATCCAAAAGCATCCTGGAAATGAAAATCAGCTGATTTGGTAGGTTCTACGCTCAAGTTTAAGTTTAACAGCTAAGACCCTTAGATCACTAGAACAAGTTGTATCCTTAGTTAAAATGAGACAGGGAAAATCATCAATATGAACAAAAAGAACCCAAGATGAATTTTTAAACCCTGCTATAAAAGGGAGCAAGTCCGATCCACATTAATAATTTACGTTTTTCCAGCATGCTTGAGAACTTGAGAGTGGTGATATGAGTGGTTATTAAGAGCTCTCTGTTTCAGTGTGATATGAATATAAGAGGACACACCAGGCCAGGCACTCTTAGTCACCAACATGAAGAAGATCAGTCTACACACAACTAATACAAAACGCTTTTGACTAAAATAGCCGTTAGCCACCCCCATGCCAACAAGCTATTTAGAGGCTGTGCCAGAAAAAAAAGCCTGTGTTGTTGTCAAACCACCAACGTAAGCTGGAGTTTGCTAAACATCAGTGGAGTTTCCATGTTTGGAGGAGGAAAAAAAAAAAAAAAATCATGCTTTTAAGCAACACTGAATACAAGAGGGTTTCTGTGTCAAGATCAAGAAAGGACGACCAAACCCTTAATGTGAGGTATGGTGGTAGATCTCGATGCTGTAGAATCTTGTCAGGCTATATAGAATAAACCTGACGCTAATTTCATGCCATGACTGGATGACCAACAAATCCAGCAGGTCAAAACCCTCTCTCTCTCTCTCTCTCTCGACACTGATTCTCTATACCACTTATTCTTTACAGGGCTACGGGAGGACTGGAGCCTAACCCAGGAGACTCACAGCACGAGGCAGGATACACTGTGGCCGGGGTGCTAATCCATTGCAGGGCAAACAAACATACACACACCAAACACAGGGAGAACATGCAAACTCCACCCAAAACTGACCCTGCAAGGTGCGAGGCCACAGTGATAACCACGACACCACCAGCAGGTCAACAATAAAATATAACCAAAAGAAATTCACTGCTCATCATAATTTTATAGAGGTCATGACCTGTATACTACTTATGAGGGTACAGAATAATCCACAACCTGGAAAGCCGGAATTGGTTTTGCCTGAAGGAATCTAGAGACGTTCTTCACATTAGGGTCCCGGGAAGTCTAGTTCACTTTGATCAGTGAGAACACAATCGTTCTGCAATCGTGGATCATGCCCGAGTACGTCATACCGTTCTAGAGACCACCTTTTCCCAGATATGGAAGCCAAGCGTACCTGAACACGGAAGGAGACGTGGCGTTGTCCGTGCCGTCTGTCTCGTCCGAAATCTCTGTGCTTTAGAAACATCAATAATATTTTAACCACAGAGGGGCAATCGTTCCTGGGTACGGTATAAGAGAGGCGTGCCTAGTGTGAAAGCGCCTGAGGAGTCTCAGCATTATAAAGGAAACAGTAGTAGTAATACTAATTAATAAAAATTACACATTCTGAAGACTGCATTACAATTTAATGTTTATGTTTTTGCCTAATTTCCTAGAAAGTTATATCCTAAGGATTGTGTTGCCCCTATATTTATGTAATTACTTGGCTGAATTCATTGTCAATTATGTTTACCTTAGGTAATTACGCAATACCTCACACTGTGAACATCCATGAAGTAGGTGACACTATTCAATTCTCCAGTTCCACATTCAATAGTACAACCCATGAAACCAAACACGTACTGGCCATGTGAATGTTCTTCCACAGACTGAATGAGCTGAGAAACATTACTGCTCGTTAGATATTAGAACATCATCAGTCCCTGAATTGGCAAATGCAAATGTGAAAACTAAACCACAAATCCATGCGAGCTGAGTGATGGACAAATCTGCAATGATCCTAATTGAACTGGTTCTCAATAATACCAAACAAGCTGCCAACGCAGTGCCATGTTAGAGTCTTGGCAAAGCAGCAATAGCTTAAGTAGCTAAAACAGTGTGTGATCTCATTATGTGCTGCCTTCACATTGAACAGATTATACGTACTTTGAGGAGTAAAGGAAACTGCAGAGGCAAAAAAAACAGAGTGCTTGGTTTTGATAGCAAAACTGACAAAGCGTTTAACCATCTGTTTGTCAAAAAAATCTGAACGTACTGAAACAGCAGGGCTCAGGCATGATGTGAAATATCGCATTTACGAACAGGTTTTTGCTGGTTTTTAAATACAATGAGCAAAGTTTTCTGATGAATTACAGGCACAAATCTAGTCTAACATGTTTATAAGTTTGCGGAAGGTTGTGCAATTATATACAAGTTGCACAAAAGATAATATAATATGATGTTTTCCATCTTGCATCAGATTTCAATATCAATATAAAACCACATCATAGCATTTGGTCCACTTGTTTTATATTTAGACCTAAAACATATCTAACAGTCTACTATAACCACAACTGACTGAGCATGAAATTCCTTACACTTCACTATACAAGATAAATGTTGAATTAATTATTATTGTATTGTTGGCCCAACTTCTTACAGTGGTATTTGTTAAAACAAGTAACATTGTGTATTGAAAGAAACTTAAAGAAAAATCTAATTGAGACAGTGATTTACTTTTATCCCCACCAGGTTTTTTTTTTTTATAACAAGATATTCTGTGATAAATTTATTTATTTGTCTTTAAAACACTTTTCTTTTTTTTCTTTAACTAGAGCTCTGTTATGGAGGATTTGGGTCAGAGGGGTGACGAATGGCCTTTTGGAGCTACAGGAGGAGCGTGAACAAGCTGTTGAAGTTGTAGTAGTCCTTGAGGGCCTGGGTGACCATGCAGCAGCCGCAGGAGTGATCTTTGGTCAGACCTGTGCCCTAGACATTGAATTCCAAAAGGACTGGAGATACAAAGATTTTTATTGGACTTCCACATGTTACCAGATACACATGTTGAGAAAAACTCTTGTTGCCATAGACTCTTTTTTTTTTGTGTCTGACAGAAAAAACTGATCATCTTTGCTAGTTTAAAAAAAACTATGATATTGTAATATCATGTAATAATTATAATATGTTTATTAATATAATATAATGTAATATATAATATAATAAATGTTATCCAGGTATTTTACTGACCTTTAAACAAAATGGAACCTGTATTCTCCTGTTTTATGCAGATCACTGTTTTAACTTTGACTAGTTTTGAAAGAATAAAGTTTTTTTTAAGTAATGTTTGTGTTTAAATTGTTGGGGTATTGTTAGATTTGTTTTTACTAAAAATAAATAAAGAAATAAAATCATATAAACCAACTACATCAGTGGGCTACAATGGGAGATAACAGTGGTTTAAACATGTGAAATGTTATTGGGCCAGAAATGTTCTCTCTAAAAATTGAGTAAACTTAAAAAAAAAAAATTAAAAACTTGTGACAAAACGTTTGTGTGTCAAAGCAGCTTTTTTTTTCTTTTTTTTTTTTTAAACAGTTTAGGCATGTTTGATAAAAACATATTTTCACTCCAAAAAGACGAAAGAACAAGACAAAGCCTTTTGAAACAGATGAGGAGGAAAATGAGAACAGTCAGTAGTCAAAAATTCTCAGAGCCTGCTTATAAGTCTGAACATGAAAGAGCACGAAGCGAGTGGGGCTTTACAATAAAACCATAGCATGAAAGCTGCAAACATTTCAAGCGTCTTTGCCGGAGAAGCTTGTTAAACTGAAGAGAATTGCTTTGACCGGACACATCTGAAGCAGCAGCTACACCAGCTGTGTTTAAATCGGCCTTGTGAAAAACCCTGTTGACTGGGTATTAGTTTGCGCCAGCAGGTATCTCGCATCCAAATCTGCATATTTTGTGTTTTGCTAAATGATAACTAGATAAACTTTAACCCCACAAAGTAACCAATTTAAGAAGAGTGGACCAACAGGATGAGAACGAGAGGCTTTGGTCACTTCTTTATGGAAGGCACAATGTGACGCATCAAATTATCAGTAAACTTTTTCAGGTCCTCGGTCAAATGATGTATGATCACACAAACAAATCACAGTGACACAGGAAACTACAAAGCACTTCTGGATAAGAGCGTCTGTCAAATGCCTAAATGTAAATGTACACGAGGACCACTTATAATTGCCTGATTTCGTCCATGTCTAGAAGGACTTTTAGCTTGGTGATAGTCCAGTGGCAACTCAGTCATAGGTCCATGGTTAAGAGATTAGTAATGACAGTTCAGTAGTGGCAATCGTAGCTCACCTAAGACCTTAGTAATGGCAGTGGTAGTTCAGTGGTAGCCCAGTAGTAGAGCTGTGGTTAAGACTATTTAAGCTGAGGCTGAAAGCACAGCAGATCATGTTGTTTAAAATACATGTTTAAGTTGCAAATCGTTGGGTTTTCTCTAATCTCTCTCTCCATGATTTGATTGTGAATATATACACATACTGTACATACACACATCTCGAAACACGATACAGAATTGCATTACAAATCGATCATCATCATATCATATCGGCTGGTCCTTGTTGATTCCCATTTATAATTTTTTTTTTTTTATATATATATATTATTGTCACGTTGTTCCAAACTATTATAAAGATAAAACATGATGTTGTATTGCATTCAACCTGTTCCTGCCTATTCACAAGGCAATTAACATAGTTTATTTTAAATAACTTCCAGAATGTAAGCTTCCTTCTGAAGTAAGTCAGTCATCACTCACAGTAAAAAAAAATACTGTATGAACACAGTGCAATTTGTACATCTCTTTTCTTTTAATTCCAATTAAAATTTTACGTTATGGCAATTTTACATCGAGTGTCTCCATTTTCATAATTGAGAAAAGGGAGATATTTGAACACCTACTGATGTCCCACCTTCATGGTTTTGTCATGCTGAGCAAACTTCACTGAAACCGCAGCAGAAAAACAGGAAAAAAAAAACAAACTTTACCTGCATCACTGTAATCAAGTGAACACAGTCTCCTTGTTCAAAAGCATTTGATCCTACGGTGAAAAAGAGGCTTCACATTATGATCACAGGAAATTCATTCACTCACACAGACAGACCAAGGAGAACATTTATGTTCTTTACAATCTATCCAGTGACAAAAACTGAAAAAAGGGCTAGTATTTAGATTGGATTAAATTGAAGAAAGTTTTCAATTTTTAGTAACGATACATTCTGCTCACGATTTGATTCAACTCATAATACTGGCTTCCTGATTCACTATATCTGAAGAAAAATCTTAAATATTAGTCTTTTTTTCTCAATTATTACAAATGTGTTTTGTCTGCATAAAACTAAGTAACTCAAAAATTGTTGTGAAGAGAGCTTCAATATTGTCAAGAAAATCTTATGAATGAATAACGAACAAATGAATGGGACTGAAACACAACAAGCTCAGAAGTAGTGACTAGGGCATCAATTTAACTGGAAATGGAGCTTCATAGTCGGCTTAAATGCCCAAACTCCACCGCCTTGATCTCAGACCCTGTAGGCACCACGGTGGCACGAGGCTGGCATCATTTGAAATATACTGAAGAACTTGTATTGACTTCTATAACATGATTGTGGAACCTTACAATTCATAATGCGTGTTGGTTACAGCAATCTGGAGCAATTTGAACAGAATTTACAACAAAATTAAACTGTTATACAACAAGTATGAAAGCAAAAAAATATGAAAAAGCATAGAAATATAAAAATATAGTGTGGGTATGACAGCAGCAGTATGATTTGAAATGGAGTCTTAAATGTTCGAAGATGTGTGTCAGTAGCAGTGTGGTGGTTGTGCAGTGTGCAAACGGACAAGAAATCATGATTCTGTTGTGTTAGCAGGAATGTAGTGTGTGTGTGTGTGTGTGTGTGTATTGTGTGAAAAAAAGCAAATCCAATCAATTTAGTCCTTTGTGCTGTTCTGCTTGACAGCCTGAATGGCCCGCAAAAAGATGATGTAGGTTGCAGGGTGTTGATGTATTTCCTTGTGTGCTGCATATTAGGACCTCTGGTGTTCAAACAGTACAACTGCATGAGCAGAACAGAATAGATTTCCACAATGTCAAACATTTGCATCACAATGCATTTTGTGACAATGTACTGTTAGATCCCTATTAAACATGGGTATATTAAACAATGGAAATATTTTGAAAAGCCTCCAGAGGTTCTCCCTGCAATCAAATTGCAAATATAAAACCCGAAAAAAGTCAAAGAACTTTAAAATATAGCACGATCATTTAATAACAACAGATTCAATCAATCAAAATAAAAATAAATAAATAAATAAAATCAGCATAAGGTAAACCAACTAATCACCTAAATGTTAGCGAGCAAGCTCTAGCAATCTGTGAGCAGCATCTGGAGCTAAACAAGTCTAACTCTAATTAATAATTATAAACCAAAATATTCTATAGAGATTAAGACTATAACAGCTGGTCATTTTTGGATTTTTTTTTTATTCATTTTTTTTTACCAGATGCGTGTTCTCTGATCTGTGATCTAATCTGTATTCTGTTCTCCAGGCTTTTAAGACTGTTTGCCTCATACTGGATAGTGTTAGCACATTGGCGGTTCACCAGAAATTACAGAGACGCAGATCAGGCGAACAGAGGGACTGAATCATCACTCTCGCCTAATATTTTCCATCGTAATTAAATCCTCATCCTGTGTGCCAATGCATATGTTTGTGTTCAACAGATGGTATATGTAAGGAGTAAAAAAAAAATATTTAAAAAAAAAACAACAACAGGAGGTATTTTAATCACCATGAAGTTGATTATTGTCCAATAACAGTCTGAAGTGCTTCATTTCTCACAAAACCGATTTGGCAAAAATTTACATTCTATTTATTTAACATGAGTGACATGTCCCATGTTTAATATGATTTGCTTCATAGTGATTTAAATTAGTGTTGTGGAACATCCACAGCACAGGTTTTGTTTTTGTGATCGCTTACTTCTTATGATGGAAGACTTTTTTTAAATGTGAAATAAACATATAACTTCTTAAATAAAACTTTATATGCTTTACCATATCATCAATTAATAACCTTTTTTAGATCATTCTTTCCCCTTATAAATTTGTTGCAAAAAGTGTGTGCAAATTAGTGGTAGAAATAATAAGGTATGATAAATGTATTAGTGATTCTTATTACAGCACATAAATATTATATCAGTTCAATATTTCATTTTACATCATTTCTGTTTCAAAGTTCAAGCTTTGCGTAATGTCTGCCATGAAAATTAAGTAGGGAAAAACATACTTAGTTGGACTAATAAACTTTATTTGATCACAGCAGCAATGTATGTAAATATAAATCTCTCAGTACACACACATATTGATCAGCCATAGCGTTAAATACATCTGTCCAATATGTTGGAGGTAAGATTTATGCCACTGATCAGCTCTGACCTGTCAAGTCATGGACTGCACAAGACCTCTGAAGGTGTGCTGTGTTATCTGGAAATAAGATGTCAGCAGCAGATCCGATAAGTCGTGATATTTGCAAGATGAAGCCTCAGTGGATCGAGCTTGTTTGTTCAGCACATTCCACAGATGCTTGATTAGATTGCGATCTGGGGAATCTGGAAACCCAATCAACACCTTAAACTCAGTCATGTTCCTCAAATTATTCCTGATTCATTTTTGCAGTGTTGCAAAAGGAGACCACTTCATGATAAAAGCATAAATTATCTATACTACAAGGGTGAGTCAAAAATGATCTGCACCCCTGTTATATTAAAACTTCTGTTGGCTGTTCTGTTCAGTCCATTCAAGGCTCAAGGCTACGGTCTCCCCAGTCACTGCTGTGCAGGTGTGAATGTATTAAATAAGTTCATATGTAACTGCGTTGCAAGCAAAAATGGATTCCCCTTTTGTGATTTGCATGAAAGAAGAGCAGCAAGCAGTGATTCTTGCATCATTTTGTGCAGGATGGGTGACAAAACTCCTCACAGAAGAGCATAAACAGATAAACAGCATTTGGATACCTGTAAACTGAATTGGGACCGATACTCTAAAGAAGGTGAAAGTTTCTTAAAGAGAATCATCACTAGTGACAAGACATGGATTCATCACTACGAGCCTGAGAGTAAACAGCAGAGTATGGAACAAAAACAATCGCCAGCCAAAGAAAAAGTTCTAAAGTCGACCATCAGCTAAAAAAATTATTGCATACAGTTTTTTAGAATTCTCAAGGGTCAGTACTGGAAAATTATCAGAAGAAATTTTAACAATCAACAGTGCTCATTACAGTGAGATGCCTATTGAAGAGCTGAAGCCTAAACGGCCATCCAGGGGCGTTGTGATCTTCTGTTCACACTGTGGACACTCAGCAAAAACTTTTTTTTGGTGTGGTGTTAAAGCATTCTCCCTATAATTCTGATATTTGTTTTTTATCTGTTTGGCCCCTGAAAGCAGCCCTATTAGGTCGAAGATTCACTTCTGATGAAGAAGTGAAGACAGCAGTGCATTTGTGGCTCGCAGCTCAGCTTAAAACATTTCTTAATGAGGAAATACAAAAGATTGTTGACAGATGGACAAAGTGTATTGAAAAGCAAGGAGAATATAAAAAAAATAATAATAATAATTTATGCATTTGTCTTGTCTAAAAATTAACGGAAATATATTCTACAGCCAGATTGCGGATCATTTTTGACTCACCCTCATACATACTGTACTACCATGTGTTTTTAACCAGCCAGAGACCATAAGCTTATTGTTCTGTTTTCTACTGGCTCACAGAACTGAGGTTTCTGAATTAACGGGGCAAAGTTCACCCGTACAAAATCGCATGAAGCCAAATCACCACTAATAGAATCTGTTCAGTGAACTGGCTTTTCCACCACCATGGTGAAGTTTATTTGTGAAAATCAGAGCATTTTCAGACGTCTCCTGTAGCTCTGTAACTGAGACTCAAAGAACGTAAATGCTGCGGCTAAACCGTAGATTCTGAATACATTCGTTACATTTGCAGATTCTGAGTGAACTGTTTACAGACTGACAAAAAGCTGTGCATGCTCAGCAACCACAAACAGCAAACACAGCAGAAAACACCTACAAAATCTGCTCCACAAGCTTGTCATATTTATATAGTGTTACATTTGACCAAAACAATAAAGGAGTTCCTTTCAGTGGTCTTTTAAAAAAAAAAAAAAAAAAAACTGCGGCTAGAAATGAAAGCCTGTCGATAATCAGCTATTTAGAGAATTCCTAAAAGCTGAGAAGTCGCGTCTGCTCTGTGTTCCAGTCCCTTAAGGCTAAAACCTGGTGACTAATCACTGGCAGTGAGTACACATTGTACAGAAACAGCAGAATGCGCTCTATTGCAAAGAGGATCAGGTATTTCCAGGTCGGATGCATACTCCGAATGTTTTTGGAACGTGTTCAGTCAATGGCAAGAAGGGTAAATGTATTAAAAACCCCAAATGCAGTTAATTCAGGGCTCAATATATACACATACACACATACATAAAAATATAAAACTTTTAGTTTTACTAGAAAAGGAGCATGCAAATCTTTGTTGTCATAAAACAGTGCTAGGAATATATTGTCAAAAGGGCACATGTTAATTAGACACTCCCATAGGCTACATATTCAGCCACAAATACCATGTTAAAACCACAGACTGTATAAAAAGGACTGTGTAAACCCTGTGCTGTGGGAGCTCTGGTCTTCACCACTTCTTACCTCACTTACTACAAACTAGCTAGGGCAGTTTTAGCTTAGCTAAAATGCTATAGTGATCCTGCTGGGCATAGAGTCAAAAAGACATCTGCAATACTCTGATTCCTTAAGATTTGTCACAGAAGTTCTCAATTCACTTGAGAATTCCCCGCTTTGAACCATTTTTGTGCAGAGACGGACACCCCAGCTTCACAAAATAAAAGTCCTGCCACGTATTTGTTCCATCTGTTAACTAAAGCAGCTGATTCTAATTAGAAAAACCAGAGAGATGAGAACTAATTAGTGACATCATCTGTTTTCTGCTCAGGGAGAACTATAGTACATGACACATGCTGTCTTAATACTTTTGGCCACCACTGTAGCCTTAAAGTGATAGCTACAGTAAACAGACAGCAGTTAAATATCAGGGAGAAAAAAAAACAAGCACTGGGATATTAACTTCACATTCAACTCCACATTCAGGATAAAATGTGTATTTTCTTACTCTGGAGTGAACAGAGAATCAAGTACAACTAATTATATTTTTTCACATTTTCCCCTGGGTGCTACGATGGTACTCCCGTGACCCTGTACAGGATATGTGGTACAAAAGATGAATGAACCAATGAACATTTTCCCCTGGTAAAGCCTGCTGAGCGAGTCTAATCACACAGGAGCGCTGATCACTAGCCAAAGTCAGGGTGCGTCTAAAAAGGGCATGACCTGAGCAACTGTGAAAGATTCTAACAAGATTGAAGTTGTCTAAATTGCAGGATTACTGCAGTGTACACAGGATTTGTTTTCTTTTGATAGAACATATACACCAGCCATAACATTATAACCACCTGCCTAATACGGAGTAGATTCCCCCCTTTTGCAACCACAACAGTGATGCACTGTGTGTTCTGACTGAGCGTTCATCACAACCAGTTTTCATTAATTTGATCTACACTAGCGCTTCTATTGGATCAGACTAAACAGGCCAGCCTTCGATCCCAATGTGCATCAGTGAGTCTTAGCCACCCATGAGCCTTGTCGCCAGTTCACCGGTTTTCCTTCCTTAGATCACTCTTGGTATGTCCTGACCACTGCAGACTAGGAACATCCCACAAGAGCTACAGTTTTGGAGTTGCTCTGATGCAGCGCTCTAGCCATCACAATTTGGCCCTTCTCAAAGTCACTCAAATCATCATGCTTGTTCATTTTTTCTGCTTCCAACACATCACCGTCAGGAAAAAAGGTTCACTTGCTGCCTAATATATCCCATCCACTTCAAGCTGCCATTATAACGAGATATTGTAGTTACAGTGAGAAGGGTAAGCAAAGGAATGATGCACATAGGGAGTGAAGGCTGTACTGTAGCTCAAATTGAGGAAAAGGTTAATGCTGGTTTCAATAGAAAGGTGTCAGAACACACAGTGTTTTGGCAGTCAGGGGGGGACCTACTCAATATTAGGCAGGTGGTCATAATGTTATGGCTGTTCAGTGTATTTATTAAGGACTTTTAATGATGGACATTGTTAAATAAATAATTATTTAAACTTATTGCACCTCATGAAATGCATGAATTTCGATACTACTAGAAATAAATTCGATTTTTCACACTATATGACAATTCATGAATGGTTCTGTTACAGTCCTGAGCTTGATCTTCTGAAATACTTAGCAGGACCCGTCAAATCACCAATAATCAAAATCTAATTAAGTTTAATTAACTGCGGAAGCCAAAAATCATCCTCATGGTTATGGTATGATTCATTATTGAGCTCTGGCTAGCAGTAGTATTAATCAGTCAGTGAAATGACTCAGTACCCCCCACCAATAACGACTTGCCCTGTAGTGTCAAGGGATTTATGGTAAATGCTAGGCAAGAGGAACTGCATAAAGAATCCAAGCCTAAAGCAGTGCTCTGCGATGATGTAACATGGGATGGGCACATACACACACCTTCAAAAAGTACCTCCAACACCTGAAGGGAAAATCATAACCCAGAGCGTGCAGGATAGCATGAGGAGGTGTACAAACGGGAGAAGCCAGGGGCCAGAGAGCAAGAATGATGGCTGTATAGAAACCCCTTTGGGTCCATGATGTTTAGTTATACCTAACTGAACATTGCATCAGATTGCAAACAGTAAATCCCACATGGCATGCACACCACCCAACCCCTCCAAACACAATACGCCCCTTCGTTTATCTGGCAGACAGCAATGTATAACTGTCTTTCATATTAAACAGCAGTAATCAGCGCAGCACACAGACATCCCCATCTTCAGAAACAACCAGCTGTTTGCACATGATATGCTAACTACTAGATTGTGAGAGCAAGCAAGAGAGAGGGGGGGAGAGAGAGAGAGAGAGAGGTTATTGCCTACGAGCCACACATTTCAAGACCGAAAATACTGCAATTACTACTTCAACTCTATAAAGCACAGGGAACTTCTAATGTCAGTGATGCAGTGCAGCCAGGGAGCACAATTACACAACTCACAATACAAACAGGAAGAAAAGAACCAGGACAATGTAAGCAGTGAGGCATGTCTGTGTCACAGATACCCGAGAGCTTATTTCTGTCGTCATGGTGGAAAATGGGCGAGACAGAAACCAGAGCTAGAAGGTTAGGACAGAGTTTGCAAAGTGGGGAAACCTCTTACTCCATCAACAAATAAAAAGACAATACCATAACATACCACAGGACAGAAATCTAAATTATCCTTCAAAATTGCACAGGACTAAGCCTGAGAAAGGTCGTGGTCTTGATCACATTTTTAATGTTGCAGTACAACAACAGTTCCTAAGGACAAGCACATATGAGCAGACTATTCAGTCTTTTTTCATAGTTACCTTCAAGTACGTTCAACACCTGCTAACAAAAACCACAAATCAGTTTGTATAATTAAATGTAATGCACCAATGATGATGCAATGCAAGGTCATAACTATAGCAAGTGCTTTCGAATTCCACCACCTGCTGAACACACATGAGCCGAGGTACAATCTGCCTAAAGAATTTGATAGATTAAATATTTTCAGAATAAGGAAGACTATTGCATGCGAAAACACTTATACACAAACCAGTGGCGGCTGCTAGCTTTTGAAACAGGGGAAGCTCATATTTCTCTCTCCTCGTATGGAAGACTACTAAATGGTTTTGCCAAAAGCAGGTCAACAATATTAGCACCGTCTGCGTCTGCCATTATGCACAGCTT